>JAOTRC010000004.1:19273077-19283846 GCA_027497675.1 Cyprinella lutrensis
AAAGAAAGAAAGAAAGAAAGAAAGAAAGAAAGAAAGAAAGAAAGAAAGAAAGAAAGAAAGAAAGAAAGAAAGAAACACTAAAAAAATACTTTCAAATTATGACATTCCAGTTTCCAGTTTGAGAAATTTCAAGAATTGAAAATTTATTATCACTATTCACCAATCATACCATCCCCAAAGTTTCATATTCAGAATCTAAAATGTTTGGAAAAAGAAAATATTCTAGAAGAATCGTGACAAATGACAAATTTACTCCCAGGAGTAACTTTAGTTTTAGATGAACTATATCTTTTTAATTAATTCCATATTTATGTACATGTAAACTACTATTTAAAAGTTTGGGGTTGGTAAGATCTTTATAAAAAATGTTTCTTAAAGAAATGATTTGCTCATAAACATTTCTTCTTATTATTTTTTTCTGTAACTTTATGAATGTTTTTTTTATATCTAATATTGTCGCATTTTTATTCATTTTATAAATCCTTACGGAATAAAAAAACGGTTAAAAAAGAAGAGGCCATCTTAAAGGGATATCGAAAGATTAACTCTGACTGGCTTTGCTGGTGAAGAGAGAGGAAGAAGACAAGATGCCAGGCCATCATACACAATTAAAGCAGTGTGTGGATGTGTGGATGAGAGGACGTGCACTTGTGTTATAGCAGGCAGGCTCAGACAGCGCACGCCTTCGGCTCCTCACTGCCTCTGAGATTCGAATGACAGCTGAGGGTCCCAGAGGAGCCCACTGTGAGGCCTGAGTGAAGTTCTCAGAAACTGGGGCTGAAAGGACAGGAAGCACAAAGACGAAGCAGGGACGGCAATGCGCCAGCGCTACTGGCGGCAGTAATCAGTGACGTGTGGAACTTCTTGCTCTTGCCTTTTGGATGGTAATATTACACATGTTCTGTGCCACTAAAATGTATGTGTATTTAGAGCATGTAATGAATCATAATTAAAAAAAAAAGCCTGATAAAAAAAATGTACCCTCAATTGCCCCAATAACATAACTTCAATAACATAATGTCAAGACAAATTAATGTAACTCTACTGCATTTATAAGATCCACATACAAATGACTGAGAAATAATAAAGTCCACATTTAAACTGCAGATATTAATGCCCGATTTCAGTTTGTTGACTATCTGATTTTTTGACCAGCATTTTGTTTTAAAAGTGACCCATATCCAATATCTGCATATACACTATCCACTTGGCTTAGTGTAAATGTTAGGCTTAAAATGCAAGTAAAAATGGCCCGAGTGGCAATGGACGCATAGAGCGCTAATACAAGCTTTTGCTTTCCACTTCATCTTCAAAGTTCAGCAAAACATTGGGTTGAGCCTTTGTCCTTAATTGCACAATTGAAAAGAGTTGACGTAATTTGCCACCAACTCGTTCCCTGTCTGTATGCTTACATGGCAGACATAAGTAAATGTATCCGATTCATATCAGATTTATTTCCACATAGGAATGAGGCCTGAAACCGATCAAAGAATATCGGAAAAAAAAAATCGTTACTTGAACCATGTAATGTAAATGCAGACAAAATGGCTTCTATTCTCTTTCTGAAGGCATCTCCAGCATGTTCTCATGTGTATTCAACACCAGTACCTTCCCAGCGACCAGCCCGTAGAGACGCTTCAGTTGCCATGATTCCTTGAGTGGCACTGACAGCCTGTCGCTGAAGTCAGCTGCTCCTAGAGCAAATCAATTCCACAAACTTAGACTGTGTTTCACTGTCCAACATAATAGGTAACGGTGTTCTGTTGTGCTAGGTGTCTTAGCAAACTCTATGTTAGGAGAAGGATGGGTTGAAGTTAATGTCACTGACTCAACAAATAATGACCCAAAATACATGTGTAGATCGGTTTTATCCCTGGAGTTTTTATGAATACAAAATTAAGGTTAATTTTTGGCTTAAATATCTCAAAAAGAATAATCTTTCCCATAGCGTAAGCTAAACTTACGCAATATGAGATAACCTTTCGTAAGAGAACCAGAGCCATCTTGTGGCATGTACAATCTATAGCAGCCATGAACCAAAGTGCGCAGCTCCGTTGTTTTATCTATTAAAGGGTAACTAAACGCCTGGACAGAGCCTGACTCCACCTATTTGCAATATTTGAAAAATGCTGGAAGACCCCAGCGGAGATAGAGGGGATGAACCAAGGGTGGGGCTGAGACCCACCTAAGACCCGCATTGACAGCTGCTGTCAGACTCTATAATGGGGAATGACGCAAGTAGCTTTGCAACAGAGCGGTCATTTGAAGTCCAAGACTTTTCTCCTCCACCTTCACCTGAAGTGGAGGAGGGTGAATTCTGTGGACACAGGGCCATATCAATTCGAGCCGGTGTCTCAAACTGCGGTCCTAACTCCTGCATTGCGATCGGCATCTGATGAAATTTGTTGAGTTGATGTCAATAGCGCGCACTCTCTGTAGGCACATCATATTGATATTTTGCCGCTATGTGTAAAAATCCAGCAAAATGCGCTGGCGCGTTTGTCGTCCCCAGAGGATTAACATTAGCCTAACCATAAATTGTGATTCAAGTATACATGATCACCAACATCAAGACGCCACTGGGGTGGTGGAGTCCATGCAGGAGGAGCAGTGTGTAACACTGTGTTGCTTTTCAGCACAAGCTGTGTGGAGAAGCCCATGTCCACCTCTATTCTGTTACCATCCTGACCACTTTACTAAATACAAATAAATCTATGCTAACTTGAAGCTAATCCTAACTGTACTATGCTACTAACTAACTAACTAGGCTACACAAAATAATCTAAATAACTATATAAATGCTATGTTAAATAGATGCTAAAACCCTACTCTATCCTGATCGTTTTCAATACTCGTTAACTCGCAGTGGTTTTGACGAAACAAGATGGTTTTTATACTGCCGAGGGCGTGTTGAGCTCATAACCAAGGGCGTTGTGATCTGGAACCTGCTTACGTAAGCTCTCACGCTTGCATCACGAAGCACCAATTGGAGAATTCAACAGCAGCAGCCACCGTTCAACCTGAACGGGCAGCACTCATATATTTTTACACAATATATTGTAAAATTAAAACACTTTATAACCAAATGTCAAAAATAAATAAATAACTCGAAGCCGTGCTCTAATTTTTTAAAAAAATCGTTTTTAGTGTTTACATGGCAGAATATATGATAAAGTACTATTATAAAAAGAATATTTTACTTTTCACTAGGGGTGCCAGTCTAACGATAATATTGTTATCAACATAGTTTGTGGTGATTGTTTTCAAAATGCCACATTTGGTGTTCAGTGTCTAAGGCCATGTCCACACTAATACGTTTTCGTTTGAAAACGTATATTTTTCTCTCTGTTTTGGCCTTCCATCCACACTGAGACACCGTTTTAAGTCACCAAAAACGTATCATTAGGAAAACGCTCTCCAAAGTGGATAAATTTGAAAACGCCGTTTTCACGTTGTAGTGTGGACAGAGAAACCGTAGGTATTTCAAAACAATGATGTAAGTTTAGTCATGTGATCCATGTAGTACCAATAGATATTCCTGTTTAGTTTCACGCATGCACGTAAAGTAAAGTGAATTTAGAAGTTTCTCATCCACACTGAAACGTCAGAAAACGCCTTTTAAGCGAAAACCCTGTTTTGAAATCTATCCGGATTAATGTGGACGTAGCCTTGTTCGGTCAGTCCATTGTTTGTTCACTCTGTCTTTCTCTCTGTCAGGCTGAAGTTTGTTTGTTTTGTCTGTCTGTTTGTTTGTTTGGTGTTTGTTTTGTCTGTCTGTCTGTCTGTCTCTTGTTTGTTTGTTCTGTCTGCTTGCTGTTCAGTTGTTTGGTCTATCTTTTTTTTGTATATATCTACCTATATCAGTTTGTCTGTTGTCACTCTGCCATTCCTTGTATCTGTCAGGCGAAAGTTGTGTCAGTGCATACAGTAAGTGTGCAAGAGTTTCTGTTTGTGTGCATAGTGAAACATGAGATGAGCAATGAGTTAATTATTCCAGCATTCCTCGAGGAGCACAGTTAAACGAGTTTTGAAAGCAGGCAGTGGCAGGTCGGTCTGATGCGTTTTTGACACTGAGATGCCTCTATAGAGTAGGAATGGAAGTTGATATTGTGTTCCCCCTCCAGTCCCCTTCATGGCAAACCTGTCCTTTGAGACGTCATGTACTGCACAACCCCCCAAATTCCCAAAGTCAGGACGTCCTCATTCATAATGGATACTCAATGACTCTCTCTGCGCTGGTTGGTGCCGTTGAGGTTCAAGCCTCTGGCTGCAAGTTTGTCGCAGATCATTAGCAGACATTAATAAATTCCACGCCTTCAGCTAGAGCGAAGAAGTGTTAGCACGGTTAGCAAAGCACAGTTTGATGCCAGTTGGGTTAGAACAGCTTTTTTGTACCGTTTAGACGTCATCATTTACTCCCGAGGGCAGTGACTTTTAATTTCATGTTCAGTTATGGCACATTAATAAAGGATAGCTACTCTGGCATATTTATTTTGCATGACTAATCAGAGAAGGGATAATGAAAAAAAGAGCAACAACAACTAATGATAGAGTTTCATTTATTTTAAGTTTAAAATATGAAGTACAATTATTACACAACATAACTCAGATATGTAGCTTTTTGTTCACTACAAACTCACTTGATCTGCAAATGCATGTACAGAAAAGTAAGATTAGTGTTATCCAAATTATGAGCCAATTAGTTTTAGTGAATCAAAGACTGCATGAATTTGGAATAGCGTACTATTCTTACCTTTCCTGCCATATTTTAAAGCCATTCAGTATAGTATGTTTGTTGATACTTTTAACGAATTATTCAGAATAATTCACAAACTCACAAATTACCAGAATTAATCAAAATGGACTGTCGGAGGTGTTGTTAATTGATTAGCATACCATTCATTGCTACAGCTAGCTGATAAAAACATTAATAATTATACCATATGTGAGTCAAGACAGTTTATCTGAAGCTTTGTTTAAAAAAGAGGGATATCCTGATTATAATACATGTCTTGACCACCGTATGTTTATAGTGTGATATTAGCTTTCTACAATGTAATTTCCCCCATTTAATCAATGGAAGCAATTACTGAGAAACTGAAACTGTTGTCTGCATAAATTGACTTCAATTCATGTTCAATGAGGATCAGTTTAATGGGAAGTTCTGATGTGTAATATGCTAGGTTCTCTATCCGTGTATCGCCCACTGGGTTTCCATTGTTGCACCACTGCACTCCAATTTAGCCTGTGAAACCCTAGATTTATGGCCAGGCTTTCTCATTATAGATAACTAATATCTGAAGCTTTGGTTGCTTGTACAAAAAGGTCACAATCATTTGAGCCAGTTCAACTCTTATGTGAAGCTACAACCGTTTTATAAATTAGCAGGCTTTGGGCAATTCAGTTCTTTGTGAAACACAAATAAAACCTTTTATTTCCTCCTTAAAAAGCATTTTCTACTTGAAGTGCTTGTAACCAACATGGACCGATTCTCAGATAAAAACCTGCCAATGACTTCAGCTAAGCAGGCTTTTATTGAGGCACTGTTTATTCTTTCCTTATCCTTTGACAATTTATCTATTCACATTGCCCTTGTGTCTTAGAAGCCTGCTATGTGTTTTTTTATGAGGCCTATTTGTTTTTCCAGAAGAGCTACAGCCTTTTGTTGCTTGACAGAGGGTGATTATTCAAAGACTGAAGCGGTGCAATTTCTCCTGCATTCTAATACACATACACCACCATTAGGTCGCATTAGTTGTGGGCCACAGGACAGCAAATTATTGGAATCCACGATGAATGAGTTGCGAAGGAGAGACAGTGTTATTTCAATGAGCTCTTTGGTCCTCATGGGTAGTGTATACTCAAATGCCAGAGGATGGAGGACAAGAAAACAACTGTAGTTATACACTGTCCAACAGACTTAAAGCAGTGGATCTTTTAATTAAGTCTTGATCATGTTTATAGCTTTTCTCTGAATGAAAAGGCTAGTACAAAGAAACGGCAAAGAAAGACCAGCTCTGAAGCCTCTTACCTTTGTTGCTAATTTACATGCCAGTGTACACATGGTCAAGTGGAGGCCTTTGTACACGTTTGGCTAAAGTTCTCTGAGATTCGTACCGTAATCCTGGAAAATATGTGGGGCCTTTTTGAGGTAGTTTGGTTAAACCTATTCACCTCTAGAATTTCGATGTGAACAATGCATTTCATTACTGTTTCGTATTGAATTAATTCTACCCACCAACCAAATACTTTAAATGATTTGGTTTACAGCATTTATTTTGAACTTGGGCAGTCTTTTCTGTGCAGGCTTGTATATTAAAAGGTACATCTTGGTCCTTCCTGCTGTAGAGTCTAGTGGTAGAGCTATGTGTCATGTATTAGGTTGGCAATCTTTTCCCTAGGGTCATATTGTGTGCTGAGCAGCTTGTTGCAAGTGGATGAGGTTGGCAGCCTGTCAGCGTCCTATGTGCCTTCCAAGCCTTCTTGTGACCTCAGCATCTCCCTCTCCCTCATGTCGCTTTCTTTCAAGATTGTGTCAGATAGGTTGTTTAGAGGTGGATGGAGAGGCGGAGGAGTTTGTTGGATGAGTAGACAGCCATTACGGCTTGTGGGTTTCACAGGAACAGGCTGGAGTGACATTCGTCTCACTGTGGAAATGTCATTCCATGGCAAAGTTAGACCCCCCGACAGCCAACTGCAGCTGGCGTACAACTGTCACTGGCAATATCCTGTACAGTTAAATAATAAAAAAAGAGTAATAAACATTATCTTTCTCTTTCAGTTGTGTTTAATGGATTAAATCAAGAATTATCTATGTGCTCCCTAATTTTGTGACAGCTGTCTGTGTTGTAATGTGTTGCATCACTAGTGCAGTGACTCTCGCAGGATAGGGGTCTTGACAATGCTGGTTTGGTAGAGCCAGCACTGTGAGTTTCAGCTTAAAAATGTATCCAGAACCCCAGAGCTAACTGGACAACTAGCTAGGGAGTTAACATTCTCCACCGGACACATGATGGGTACAACAACCTTCTCCCAATGTTCGTCACCTTAACTGGCAGCTCAGGATCTGTAATTATCTCATCTACAAGCCCTGAATAGATCCATAATGATAGCTGATTATGTTGATGATATGAGGCAAATACAAAGCAGGTCAAATGAAGTGTCAAACCCCTATTCCTTCTCTTTCTGCTCCAATTATTGAAGCGCAGACTACCGTAATGAGTTATGCCTATGAAGTGAGAGAAAAGTGAAGGTGGGGGAGGGCTGAGGTGGTGAAGTGTGAATGAAACGTTGAGACCTCCCTTCGCTCTATCATATTTGCTTTCTCTAGCTGTTAGATATTTGAAGCGGACCACAGACCAAAAGGAAAGGCGAAATGCCGGCACGTGACAGATGTTTGTCTGTCGCTCCAGTTCACCAGACAGCTTGCACAGATAATGCTGATTTCCCTGATCTGATCCGAAAGCTTACTGCCTGGCTGCGTTGGCCAATCCTATTTGCCTTTAGTTTTCTTGGCCCACAGGTCCTGGAGCCCATCTTCAGGATGTGATCTCCTTAGCTGTCTCAGCTGAGCCCAATACGCCAGCTTTGGCCTCCTGATCCGTGCTCAGGCACATGTTAAACAGGCTTTCCAATCCGTGGCGTGCATCCTTAATGATTGTTGATCTGGATGTTGTTGGAAGCAGACAACCTGAGACAGATTCCACAGCCACAGCATTATTTAACTGAAGAGCCGCAAAAAACAGAGGGGTGTTTAGGTAATTGATATGAGAGAAGTTTCTTTTGTATATACTGCATTCTGTTTATTGGGTAACGCTTCCTTTTACAGTACAGTACTTACAGTGTGCTTACCTAGAAATTACTGGCTAATATAAGGTAAGTACATGGAACAGGGTCAGGCTTAGGGGTCGTTTCAGGGTTAGTACTAGTAGTTATTACCCAGTAATTGTAGTTACTAAAATAAGTACATAGTATTTACATGAGTAACTGGACTGTAAAAGGAAGCTTTACCGTTTATTGTAGAATTCACATCTTTGTACTTTCAGTCATAAAGTTCACTCGTCATTGTGTTTAATGATCTCCTCTTAACCACCAGGGGCACACTGGCTACGCAGTTGTTTGGGTTTTATCATAATTAGTTGAAGGAGAATTAATCAGTGTGAATGCTTTATCTTTAGAGATACTAAGATTAGAAATATCATGTTACCATTTTTGGTCACAATGGTTTGGGAAAATGTGAAGTGAAGTATCCATTATAGATCAATCTTAGCTCTCGAATTTTACTTTGACAGGATGTTATTAGCAGAATAAATAAATGCAGTTTAGTAATTTTCCATTTTCTATACTAGAATGATTCCCTGAAGGATCATGCGACACTGAAGACTGGAGTAATAGACTGGAGTAATTTTAAGATATATATTAAAATAGCTAACAGATATTTTAAGTTGTAATAACATGACAGAGTCAGTGACAAACATGCCTCTGCATGCGTCCAATGAGGTGACTGAAGAACATTACAGTTCTTTTCTCTCGGTTGTATTGAAGGATTAGGTTACAAAGATAGGTGAGCTTGATCTGCTTGCCAGCATAATGTAATCACACGTAAACATCTCATTTTTTACGTCATCAAATCAGACCAGATGGCAATTCTGTTCTAATTTATGGGGTGCACATGCAAAAGATGATACCATTTTTGGTGCTTGCTACAACACCATACATGTTTTTAAACAAATAAATATTAAATAGAAAAACTTATCAGCTGATGCAGATCAATATTATGTCACAAACGCTGTCATTTCAGTTTAACTGACATTGAACCCAGAATATTCCTTTAAACTTGACAAATAGAGAAAACGTTCCATAAACAATACAGTGGCTGTATTCTCTATAACTTCCTTGAAGCCAAATAACAACTGCAGGTGACAAAGTAAACGACCAGCAGGGCTCAGTGGGCAGTCTTTGCTGTCGGTCACTAAGGAATTGATTCTTGTGAGCAACCTGTCAACAGCAGTCCTTAGTGTGAAGTTGCAGAAATGCCATCCTTTTTTCTTAGTTTCTCGGGAACAACTCTTCCTGAAAGAAAATAGAAAATATGGCTGAAGATTGCAAGGAAATTATTTGAATCTGTTTTGAATAACTCATGTCCGTTTTAGTTATGCGTCAAGGGATGTCTCTTGTCATTTTCAGTGTCTCTCTTGGCAGCAACGAGGAGAATTAGCAACTCCTCTAAACCATCCTGCACTTTCACATTTTTGCTTTTTGAGACAGCTGGAGAAAGTATTGGCTGTCAAGATCTGAGTATATATTTGATTGAAGTTGCATAATCTGGTAATATTTGCATGTAGAGATATACTTTACTGTGTAAGCCTGCTGATTACATATCACTGTTGTTCACTCTGATGACACTCTGCTTTTTACTTGGCTAGTGAGAGCTTTTGTTTTTCAATGTGAAGGGTTTTATTTTTGGTAAATGGACTAGAGAGGTTGAGGAGGGGTTTGTGTATTCTGTTTGGAGATGGGTTTTTTTGGTTGTTGGAGTGGCAAGTATGAGGTTGGCTCTGTGAAGTTCTGTCAGTGTCAAATAGGGTTCACAGACAACAGTGCGTTTCCTCTGTGCCTTCTCCCATCAGATGTTTGCCGTCTCTAAGGTTTCCAGACTACAGCGATGAAAGTTTGCTTTTAAGTTGGTGTGTGTGTGTGTGGAATATAAGAAATTCGTTTACACTTAATTATTATCTAGTAATACTATTTTAATTATTATTCCTTCATCCAATTAGGAATTATCAGCTGATTCATATACTTCACTGTACTCATACTTTTATCAATACTTGAACTATGTAATTGTGGGAATAATATTTGTGTAAATTTTCAACAGAGAAAAAGTTTAAAGAGGTGACAACTGTTACATCAAGGATTTCATGTTGGACGGACAGACAGACAAATACGAAGATACTATCAGTATGTTAACTACTGCAGTGTAATTGAGGGAATTGCATCACCAATAGTCTATTTATAATATTTGGATAATTTTGCATGTAAAAAGCTGACAACCATTACATTTAGGGATTTTTTTTGTAATTAATTAATTAATTAATTTAGATTCATTGGGTGTTACACTAAAATAGAGAAACGTTCTTGATGAGATGGCTGTCAGGAATGCGGTATCTTTCTTTCTACATGATCAAGTAGTGCTTGTTAAAATTATTATATGGAAGCGGTACTCAAATAAACTCAAAACGTGGGACTGTTTAGTACAGTACTTTATTGAAATGAATTTTTGTGGAGATAAATGCTGACCAACATAGGTGTAATGAGGAAATGATTATATATGTTAACAATCTCATAAAGTGCACCAGTATATCTGAAGATCAGTATCCCTCATATTATTCAATATGTTGTGTTGAAATTGCTTTTTAGCAGGCAACAGATTATTATTATTTTATTTTTTTTTTTTGAAAGTCATTTGATACATTTTATACTTTCAGAAGTTTTGGGTTTGGTTTCACACTGCAGTTATGCAAGCACACTAAAGAACTTTACGTGACATACTTGTGTCATTTCCTCATCATCTATGTGGGCTGCATCTTGACATTGATTGGTTTTGTAAATGGACGTGCGTCTGACATCAGCGTTTTGTGTTGTCAATTTGGCGGGTAATTTTGACAACATGAATGACTGTAAAAAATATTGTTTGTTTAACTTAAAAAAGTAAGTAACCTGGTTGCCTTAAAATTTTAAGTTGATTGAACTGGAAAAAAGTGAGTTAATAC
>JAOTRC010000004.1:19311749-19321755 GCA_027497675.1 Cyprinella lutrensis
AGTTAATCAATATCACACAAATAGTGCCATTTCAGTTTTTCTCCTCCAAAAACCAGCATGATTAAAATGTGATATTAAGTTACTAAAACAGTTTAATAAATAATTAATTTATTTAAGTTATGTGTCCTCTTAAGCCTAGGACTCACTTAACAACAGTAAGCCCGGTTATGAATATAATTTGATATTTACGACTGACCATGCCCAAACATGCCGACTCAGAGACATTTAGATTCAGTCGGTGTTTAATATCTGCTCCAGTCATTGCAAACAGACTGAATTTAAGACTGAACTGAAAACATTTTCAGACTGTTCCAGGTAATCGTAAAATGTGGCCCTGGCATTACTGTATTATATTGGCGGACCCTTCTTAGCAGCTTCAGCAACGGGCGCAACTCGGAAAAACTATTTGTGTCGTTTGTTTTTTTGCCGACATTAATTGGCTAAGCCAATCAATAGGTCGACCTCTATTTCTGTGAGCGGTGCCTCATACATCTCTACACTATTGAAAATCTTTTTATTGTTTGTTGTGAAATTTCATCAAAATTACACTAATGTAACCTGAAACCTCTGGTTCAATAGAATTTTTTTGCTCTATAATACCCCCCTTATACTGCCCACCACTATGTTTCGTCACATGCATTCTCAAAAAAACAAAAACATCTGTGTTTCCCATCTAATTACTGAGTCCTCAGCTGTAATGTGGGTTTTCTTTGACAGACCCTGACATGATCTGTTTGATTATATTCAGCTTGCCTCAATGGCAAAAACAACAACGCTCTGTGTTTGCATGAACCATGTACCTACGGCCAGTGGAACTAAGAATGACAGTGATTACGTTGTTGCCACCGAAACCATCTTTAATCATAGATCAATTCCTGTGATTCAATTATAGGAAAATATGAATGTTTAATGAAAGAGGGAAATGAAAGGTTGATAGTGAGAGAAAATAAGTACAGTCAGGAGTAAAGGAACCAATCCGTTGGCCAGTGTAAATATTTGTGTACTAATGGTCACTATGATTATGCTTGAAATGCTTTTTATGCATTTGTTTGAGTAGAAACGTCAACAGTGGAGAAATCAATGGAGATAAATAGTGTGGGAGAGAAGAAAAAGATAGCCCGAGAGAAAAAGACAAACAAAACAGGCTAATATGCTCCCTTCACCCCTTTATCCCTTTACATTTCCCATCAATGAGTCTTCTCTCTGTTCTCTCAGGTCATTACCAGTTGTGGGATGGGAATCTTAAGGAATTGATTGTTTCTGTTTACAATTCTAGTTCTTAATGTTACTCTTGGAGAAGTAAGACATTAAAATTCTTACTGCATCTACTGCCTTTAACCGTATGTTGCCAAATGATCATTTCCCATTTCAGTTGAGCTGATATTACAAATAATTGATACATTTAATACAGAAGTGTTTAAACATACTTTTATTGTGGCACAGATGCAAGATAAACGCAATCCAGTAATTGCCCCTGGAAATTAGGTAAATGCAAACACTAAATAATAAGAAATTAATAGTAGATGATGTGACACCAAAGACTGGAGTAATTAATGCTTTAAAAACATTTGTATTTAACTTTGAATTATAAAGTAATAGATTTATTTGTTGTCAAATATGTCAACAATAATTGTTAAGTGATAGGTAGTTAAATGTTCTGTCTGCATTGGCATAAACATACACATCCGAGAGCCAATAACAGAACGGAAAGTCAGGAAAATCATTTGGTACAGAACTGTTTTTGAAAATGGGACTGTTCCCAACCCTGCTCTTATGTAGGCTAATGCTATATTATGGCTATGCAATTCTGAACTGATGCTGTAAGGACCCAAGTCCAGGTTCACATATTTCTGCATGCATTAGTTTCATTTAAGAAGTTGGTTCTGGATCAGCACTTCAGCAAAACTTTCATATTTAGCCAAGTTGCTGACAGCAGCAGTAGCACTATGTCTTACCACCTACTCCCTAATGCTCCATTCAGTGGGACGCCCCTGTGCCACTTGGTCTTTCAAATGGACCTAGTTTCACGCTGCATTTATCTTTTTTCCTCTTTAAGAATGTATTGTGCGATTCCAGAACAAACTCTAACAGACAAAATGCTCGATTTAAGCTTTTCATGTGTGAGAGTTTGACTCAGGAGTGTTTAGGTGCATGTGCAGTCAAAACTGCCTCCCTCCGTACCTCTTTCACAGAGATACTCTAATTCCTTGAAGTGTTAAATAAAAAAGGGGAGAGAGGTGTCTGATGAAGGCGCTTTCACACAATCTGCATACAGAAGCAGTGAAGGCAGATGAGATTAGTGTGTGGTATTGAGCTGTGAAGCGTCAGTGTAAAGCTCTGCTCACGGGGCTTTATCTGCTCACTTCCTCAAAGGAGTTCAATTGTGCCCTTTGAAATCCACCTGGGTTTCAGGCTTAAGCTTGTTGTTACCTTTGGAGGCTGTTTGCTTATTATTTCTAATTTTATTCCAGCTTCTCTGTTTCCTTTTTTTTTTTCGTCTTTGTACTCCCTCACTTGCAGATACCACAGTTTCTAA
Organism: Cyprinella lutrensis; assembly: GCA_027497675.1. Classification (NCBI taxonomy): domain Eukaryota; kingdom Metazoa; phylum Chordata; class Actinopteri; order Cypriniformes; family Leuciscidae; genus Cyprinella; species Cyprinella lutrensis. Next base: position 19,314,286 of record JAOTRC010000004.1, read on the forward strand.
ATGCAAACACTAGAAGTAGAGGGGAAAAAACTGTATAATTTCAAAGTATTGCAGTATTTTACTTCATGATAACTAGCTTTACAAAGTACCATATGGGGTGGTGTTTTCCCTCCCCTATTTACCATATTTGTATGTCACTGACTGTACCGTTTCAATAGATTCCCTTGACATTTTATCTTGTTCTCTTTCTCTCTTATACATATGCTCACCTGTAGGTACAGTATATGCCTGGTCTCACAGCATGCAAGAGACTTTCACAATGCTTTTCACCTTTCACAGTTTGTGTGTGCTACATAAGTATAGGTTATTAAACAAGTGGAGTCTCAAGCAGTACTGTGATAACACAGGCAGTAAATATTACATATTGTAGTGGGAGGAAATTTAACTACCGAGTGTGAATTGTGTACTGTTGTGTTGTGTCATACAGTCCATACTAGCATAGTATTTTCAGACTTTATGTAAAGCTTATATAGACTTGTTTAACAGCCAGTTCTTTTTATATTGCAAACTGAATATATATTTATATATATAAATATACCCAAATATATGTATATATTTCAGCTATTCAATATATTGCTCAGCCTTCATCCCATTGTGCTTGATGTTACAAGATTTCATCTGTTACGAGAGATATAGGCAAGAAACGAAAGAGATTGAAGTTGAACCCACCAGAAAAAAGATGACCCACCGAGGCACCTTTCTTCACAGACTCCATTTACGATTATGACCTGTCCATGTTTATAGCCCTGCTCAAGATGACACTGCGATTGCCTGATCCTATAATAGGTGGGCTCTCTTATCTCAAACGAGTGCTCAGAACCACATAAACCACAGCCAGTCAATCACTGCACCTTTCCAAACAGCATTCTGCAGCCCTCTGATCTGGTATAACTGATTTATTTCTTACAGCTGCTTAGACTATTGATTTTTACATGAAAGTAACAAGCAACTAGAACCTTATAAATGACTACCACTTCAGAAAACTGTTAAAGTGTTAACCACCTTCAGGCTTCGTTGTGTTACCTCAAAGTACACAAATGAAGCAATAGAATGCATTGCTCATAGTGTTTAAGTAGCTCTTTAGACCATTTGAAGCAATTGAATGACAATTTCTCATCCGCTCCATTGCTTTTTTTAAATTGCGTTTGTAATTCGTCAGTTATCAGGAAACCAAAGGTGTCAAGTACGCATGCGGTTTAGACTGTAGTCTAACGTTCTGTGTGAAGTCTTGGAGGAAATGGTTTGTGAAAATTGAAGGACAATGACCTTGAGCTGCAGTTGTGTCCCTGTGCAGACGGCTCACTCTGTGAAGTGCTTGCAGCGGACACAAAGAGGTCACCTACAGCTAGCCATCACAGATCAGCAATTCGTCGGTAATCAGTGTGGTCTCTCGAGCATGGGACCTTGGGAATGTCATGGCTTTGCTTGCTTGCGCTGTAAACTCACACACACGCATCTCTTGCTCGATTCTACACACTAATACGCAGGGGGACTTCCTGGAATCAAGTGTGTATTAAAGTGTCAGGAAAATAGAGTCAAATAATAAAATGAAAATATGTATATATGTGATGGGTGATGATTGTTTTATTTCAGAGCGCGTGCGCTCGTTGTTTGCACATCCCTGTGCTGCCATTTTTTTTAATTATGGGAATGTAATCTCAGTCTTTGATTATGTACAGTATGTGTGCCTAGTGTATGTGCATAATGAAGTATTTTCTGCTTGTAATACATACCATCTTTGAATCAGCTTTTCCCATGAGCAGCCCTGCAGGAAAATTAGTAAAACCAATACTTGAGCTCGCCAGTTTTCCTGACCCAAAGCAATGTACGCCCCCAAGTCACACATTAGCTTCATTTCACCCTCAAAGTCAGCAACATCTGGCAGTTTTGCTGCTTTGGATAATTGTAAGCATATTACAGTGCGGCAATATTGACTGAATGCAATTGTCTTGAAGTGTGGTACTACTGTATTTCTGTGTCTGTGCATCTTGTGGCAGTGACACTAGTAAAATAATGTTCTATGTGTTTTAAACAGTTTCCCAAAGAGTTCAATGGTTGCTTCTGCTGCTGTTTGGACAAAGAATATTTTAAAAAGTTGTAAATTCAACATTTGAAGTGGATCAAAAAGTTCATCAAAGTTGTCCTATAAGACAAGAACAGGTTTTATTATCATGTATAACTTTGATGTAAGGTTTTGATGATCCACTTCAAATGTTGACTATGCTGTACCTCATCTATTTATTTTTATAATAATATTTTCTTATAAGAAAATAACTTTATATTTTTATAAGAAAGTAGTTTACTCAAAGCCTGTGTGATATTTTTTCCCCCCATTTGACTTTTATAGGATGTTGGCTGTAGGTTTAAAATTTATTTATTTCATTGATTCACTGTAGGTCTACATTTTGTGTTTCTGGGACTGTTTTCTACAGTACAAATAATATAATATAAATGAATATAAATGAATATAATACAATATAATTACTATTTATTAACTATTATTATAACTATTTATAATTATTTTCTGCAAAAATGCAGAAATTGTGGAATCCAGGCATAAAATGTAATTTACTGTACAATGTGAAATGTCACAGAAATTTAGTACAATTTGGATGAATAAATCAGAAACATAGGGCTGTATACTTCAAGTCTTGGACTAGTGACCCGTGAATATTTGCTTTGGTTTACTTTGATGACATTATGAAAATTGTTACTAACAATAATAATACAGTTTATTAAAACATGATTTTTTTATGAACATCACACTTTCGTGTATGTTTTAATTTAAACAGTAAACCTCAAGTTTCAAAATAGACTTTTCAAATAAAACATCTTTTTAATTAAACAGAATCCAGAACATAGTGAATTATTATAGTTATTTGTATCAACGAAAATTTCCATAGTATTTTGTGGAGTCAACCTACGACTGGCTTACTTTAACACTGAACAAAGTTACACACCTCACTTTTTAAAAAAAATTATATTATGTTCAGCTTGAAAGGAATGAAAGGTGTGACAAGGACAAGCTTTGTCCTTGAGATAAGTCTAGTGAAGGATCTTTGGTAATTAAGTGCTGCTCATGGCTCACTAACCAGCTCTCTCTGTAGTCTTCAGAGGTGTTCAACCCATAACATAGTGGCTCTGGTTCCTGAGGAAGATAAGAGGCTGGGGAACATGGCCCTGTGATGTGAGAGTTGGTAAATCTCTATGCTTGTTTCAGTGTAAGGTTGCTTGGCTGGGGAGATATGGGAGACTTAGATGAAATCCTCTTGTTCTGATGGGAGGCTAGGGCCTGGGATTTGATCACTGTTGCAGAGAAGAACTTCACAGAATATCTCTTTTTTTTCAGATGAGTTTCAACTCAATGACTGTTGGACCATTTTCTGCTCTTTTTTAGTTGGTTTCATGATTTTAGACCCCTTTTTCTGTTTGACTTTTTATTTTTATTTTCCATTTTAATTTTAGTTGTATTTAATTGTGTGTGCTTTAGTCATTTTTTTGTGTGAATTTTATTGAGCCTAAATTTTTAGTTTCATTAATTTTTATTCTTCATCTAATATTTACATTTTTTTTTTATTAAACAATATCAGAGCTATCAGAGCTTTTTTATTACATTAGATTTGTGTACACTATTCGAGTAAGTTTTATATTGTTTAAATCGTTTTATATTTTATATGTAAGTACACTATTGTATTGTATATGTGATTGTCTGTTAACATTTGAAAAGTCAATTGACTATATTTATGTTGCTAATGCCCTTTCTTGGCTCTAATGTGCACAGTCGATTTTGTGCACATTATTAACATTTTTATCAGGAGAAAATAACTTGCTCAGACTCTTAAATAACTTTCATATCTCCTTTTTATTTGATAGCACGGTCCCACTTTATATTAAATGGGTTTAAGTGCTATGTACTTACATTTGAATTAATAATTTGATACAATGGACTTATTGTGTATACATACATGTTTTACATTGTACTTATATTTTAAAAATACCAGCATGTAGTTACAGCTATAATTAATTAATGTAATTACATTTCTAATCACAGTTGACCCTTCCCTCATACCTTAACCTACCCTTAAACCGACACACAACACTACACCTGTCCCTAACCTTAACCGTACCTCAATAGAAGCAAAAAACAGTAACACAATAACACGTTGTACTTATTTTTTGATGTAAGTACATAATACTTAGTTTGGCTCCATTCTGTATGCATGTAACCTTCATAGCATGTGAGTATGATGGTCCAGCTTATTGATTTACTGTAGGTATATTGATTGTAAGAAAAAAAAAACAGAACTAAATTTGGCATACAAGAATACACCCAGACCAGGCGTTTACATGTGTTCAATTGATGCACATGATAAAGCCGAACTTGTGTTAAATCACCGTGTCCTCTCTGACTGTATTGGATCTTATTGGTCTCCCTCCCAGAGAGCTGACAACATCGTCAATTGCTCTCCCTTTAGGCTCCTTTACCCCTGCTACAAATTTACTTGACTTAAAGCAAAGCAGTCTTTATCTTCACGCATAGAAAAACGAAAGTAAGGTTCATAAATTCACAGTGATGCATACCTGGGTGTTTGTAATTGCTCCCAATGGAGCTCTGTGTTCAGTTAATTCGAACTCTCTTCCCAATTAAACTATAAAGACGACTGGAAGAAATGACAGCGACACACAGTGCATTTAGCCTCGTAGTGCTCACTGTTTGTTGTTTGACTCCAAAGCATGAGTCTTTTACTGCTCAAGACTTTATTTCTGAACCAGAACAGTTGTTATTAAGTGCGAGTCTACCATTGTTTCTCAAGTGATCCAATTTTCTTGCCGTCTCCTGCAGACTAGGTTTATAAGCGTGATGGTTTGTTTCATTGTTGTTGAAGTAATTTCACCTTCCACGTAAACTTGACATGTGAAAAAGCAGGTACATCTGAACTAAACTTTAAATTTGGCTTGCACCAAAACCTCTTGTGTTAATGTAGATGCCCCTATACTTACCTTCCTCTCTTTTCTTGAACAGCAAAGAAGACATGCGCCACGACAGACTTTGCATGTAAGAATGGGCAGTGTGTCCCGGCTCGATGGAGGTGTGACGGAGAACCGGAGTGTCCAGATGGTTCGGATGAAGCAGACTCCACCTGCAGTGAGTACAGTGAGTGTTTCTGCATGCGTTTTTATTATGCCGAAAATTTTTATAAACATTAAATTATTACCTCACCAAACTTTTGAACAGTAGTGTAAATATAAATGTGAACTAATAAATTAGAGCATAGTTATATAGCCTTGAATTATTTCTTCATTTAGTAAGCATTACGGGTTTTCAAGTAATTATTCAAGTAAATAGTCAATTGATTTCAAATAAATAAATAAAGAGCAGCGAGTTGCTCTTTTGATAAGAGCACTTTACTTTGAATCAAAATGTTTTCTTGATAAAGTAACAGGAAAAGTCTGGCTTATAGGAGTGTTTGTTGGCAAATAATTCATCTGTATTCGTTATTGCTCATTTATTTAAAGCTACAGTCTGCAGTTTTTCCTCTTTGTCACCATCTCTGTTCGAAATCTGCAGTCATTCGCGGAATTATTAACTTTACGTGAGTTGTACTTCGACAACACAGTGCGGATGAACACATTGTTTGCGGAGAGTGTGAGGCTGTCAGTCACAGTGGTGTTTGCATTTTTACTGTTTTTAAATTATTTTATGTACTGTAATTGGTATTTTATAGGAGCTTATTTGATGAAGGGTACATTTTACTTTGCATGCAGCCATCACTTGTAGCCAAAAACAGAGGTGAATATGGCATTATATTTATATCGTTCGTCATTGATATCGTTATCGCAATAAATGTCAGAATTTTGTGATATACTTTTAAGTCCACATCGCCCATCCCTATTCAGAATCACAGATTATTCTTTTTGTAAGTATGACCAACATAATAATTTTCACCGGAAATGTCATCTGAACTAGTAAGAAACATCCAGTTTTGTTCTGGTCCTGACATTGCAGTAAGTCGCGCTGATTAAATATAAAAATCGCTTATAAGTCATATCATGCAAAATCGTACAAATTATGCTTTGTTGTCAAATTGTTAATGTTATCAACGTCAGCATTTCGTGACTTCAACTACATTTAGTGACTGTAATGTCCTTCCGATATGTATCCTTGTTTTCGCATGGGTGCGGTTACAGTCTCTCTTTTTTTATGTAGCCACTCTGAAGTTTGAACGAAGTTTTTTGCATTTTACAACTAGTTGTCACTGGTGGTTATTTGAACTTTTCTGGATCCGCCATCAAATTGATAAGTTTAATTATGTCAAGTGCTGTGAGAAAAGGCTATAAATCTCCAACTCAAACATCCTCACACACAATTTAGCCTACTAGCCGAGACTCCTTCTTTATGTGTACAGATGTGACGTAATGACACAAAGACATGCTCGAATCTCCTGTGGAAATCCACCAGTACCACTGGAATTACAAAAAAAAAAAAAAAAAAAAACATTATTACAAGCTTACCACTTTCAATCGAGCTAAGACAAGCAGATAGTTTTGAACACTGGCTGGTTATGTATTTTCTCAAATATGTATTTTGGATAATTTTCAACCCCAAAAAAGCTACGTACTGCATATTTAATTAAATCATGATTGATTAAGATCATTTGGAGCTCCCCCTTAAGGCTTCTACTGTCAAAAGCAGGTGTAAATACTCAGATTACTGCACACATCCTTATATTTAAACAGTCTTCTTTGTTGTTGTAAACCTATTTGTCATGCACATAAAACCATAATAATGCTAGTGGAGTTTTGACTTTTATTTGCATGCATCCAGTTCTTTTTAGTTTGTTTTTCTACCAAGGATCGCCTGTGGCTGTTTGGCAATCTCAATGATTGTAATTGTAATATAAGCTGTGGACTGAGCCTTTCTCTCTGGTCATGTGATGTGATTTTGCCTTTGGCTGAATTAGGCTCCAGCTGCTAATTGGCAGAAGTAATGCTCACTCTCCTCGGCATACTCCTCACTTGTGTACTAGTAATTTATACTGTCCACTCTCATCATGAGCAAATCACATTTTACCCATTCTTTGTGCTCTGATTCAGTTGTTACTTCATTACTGCATCAGGGGCAGTTTCTGGCTCACTTTTCTTTCTTTGCCAATATCCGAAGTATCTTGGAGCTTCCGGTTCAATGGTCACAAGATCAGATCTGCTGTGATTTGGCTGTTTATTTCCTCTGGCTACAGTATCCTGGCCAGGAAGGGAGGGAGACGAAGGCTATGTTTGGAAATGTATACTACAATGACATATAGTATGCTCACTCTGCACAGTATGTACATTTTCTGTATGCATAGAATATCAGAATGACCTAACACATTGCCAAAATGTTCAGTTTGCAACAGTGTAAACTGTGCTCAATTCTGTATCCTACAATCCAATGCATTTACCTTGAACTTCCCTTGTGAACTTCCCTTATTA
>JAOTRC010000004.1:19364635-19376986 GCA_027497675.1 Cyprinella lutrensis
GCTTAGCACAAAGACTGGATGTAAATGGATCCAGCTAGCATACTAATCCCAATAAGAGACAAAATTACGCAAACATTTTCCTATTTACATGTTTTGATTTGTATAGTCACGCAGTGTACAAATTACAAGGTCATATGAGACACAGCCATCTTTTAACTGTATAAATATTGGGAACTATATTCTCAGAAGGTGCACCATGGTTAGGAGCAGAGAATTCATTCGGAGTAATAGTATCAGCAATTACTAGATAGTAAAATCATAGCTTACAATCATGGGTGTTCGCTGTATTGTAGCTGCGACAATAAACAGGGTAGACCGGGTAATACCATGATGTTTCATAGAATTCTATTTGGGATTAATATGCTAGCTGTATCCATTTACAACCAGTCTTTGTGCTAAGCTAGGCTAGCGGTGGGTGCGTCAGACAGAGTTGCATCACGCACGGAGATGAAAAAGGTATGTATGGACTTACCTAACTCTGGAGGATATGGTGATTAAGCTAAACTCCCAAAAGTTGACTAGTTAGTATATTACTAGGCTATTGGCTGTTAATTAGTACTTATGAAGCACATATTATTGTCTTATTCAGTAGGAACTTATTCTACATTCCTAATGCTACCCAATTCCTACCAGTACTTAAATATAACAACTGCCTTAATTCCATTAATTCCTTAATAACTATTGATAAGCAGTAATTTGGAGTTTGAGGCAAAAGTCATAGTTACAGTAATAGCTAGTTAATAGTGAGAATTGGACCCTAATCTAAAGTGTGGCCGAATTAGATACTGATATTTCTACAAATATCCTCTTTTCGATTACCAAACACAAATGTAAGGGGGAAAAATAACATTGAAATGGAGACTTTAGCTTATCCTTGACCATTTTACTTCCTGAAGAATGATAATGTCATTATGGTAAAGTTCCATAAGGAATGATTCATTATGAGAAAAGAGGACTGTTTTGATGAGACTAAGACTTTGTGTTAATAAAGTGCACTGTCCTTTTTTCCAGACGCCAAGGCTTGCCCTTCCAAAGAGTTCCAGTGCCGTAACCGTCTGTGCGTGGCTCCCACTTTCGTATGTGACGGAGATGATGACTGCGGCGACGGCAGCGATGAGGAGAAGTGCACGGCGGCCACCGCCAGTACCTGCGGGCCGCACGAGTTCCGCTGTAACGACTCTGAGTGTATCCCGGCGCCGTGGAGCTGCGACGGAGACCCCGACTGCAAAGACAAGTCGGACGAATCTCTGGAGCGGTGCAGTCGCAGGACGGAGCCTCAAAAGCCCCATTGCTCGGCAGGGGAGTTTCGGTGCCGGAGTGGAGAGTGCATTCACCTTAACTGGAAATGTGACGGGGATGTAGACTGCAAGGACAAGTCTGATGAGGCCAACTGTCGTAAGTGTTCAAAAACATTAAATGTCTTTAATATACTGATCAATGTTATCATTCTCAAGCACATGTTTCCTAAGGTATTTACATTGGAGAGGCTTGCTGCATGGTGAATGAGTTCATTAATTTAATTAATTATCAGTTTTACCACTTGGCTGCATTACATGCCTCCTTTATGCTGCATGCATGCTGTTCATGTCATTATTTTCATTCTAAATTACTATCACGTGCTAGAAAAGCAGTAAAGCATACGATGTACTCGTGAAAAATGATGTTCATTTAGAATCAGTCCCCAGTATGTTCGTTCTAATCTGTTAACAAACATGCATTGCACAGATAGCAGCAAAATGAATACGTTTTTTTTTGGTTCATAACCTCACAAGGTCAGTGTATTGACTGCTTGAAATAATGTTCTCAAAAAAATATAATACAATACAATAAAATGCTAGTAAATTTAATTTTATTTCTCTGTTAAAGTCTAATTAGAAATGTAATTTTACAACAACTTAAAAGATTGACACACTGTTTTGAACATGCTGCACTGTTGACTCCAAAGCGTTTTTTTGCAATGCCTATTCAATCCTTTGCCACAGTAATTAAATGTCTTTGGGAAATGTTAATTGATACATGCAAATAAGCCGATTAATTAATTTCCATATTGTAATTTATCATGTTTTTCAGTCAGCGTGAATGTTTAATAACTTTTATATTTGAAAGATTTGTTTCTCGATGTGGTACGAGGAAAAAATCATGTGTTTGTTTGAGCAAATGTAATCCTGAACACACAAAAACAGCAGCTGAAAATTGTTTGTTTTCATGTGCATGCTAATGCAGGGTATGTGCCCACAGATGTGTACAGATTGCTCTAGTGTGTGTGTTTGAGATAGTGATGTTCTTTGTCCATGGGTGACATGTAAACTACTGTGGTAGCAGCACGGTAATGTGCCTGAATCTTGTTGGTTGCTAGGCAACAAGTGTGTTTTGAGGAATGGCAGAGTGCTCGCAGTGTTGTCTCACTGTAGCATTCTTCTAGAGAATTGTGTGCCCTCCCCAAAATACTCACTCACTCCCCAAAATATCACATTTTGGTAATTTTGCATTATAGTTTATTGGCATTAAATTAGACATTTATTCTTTGTTTTTGTTATTAAAATTACAAAAGTTTGCTGTGCATAGTGGCAGTGAATATGTGTATTGTGGTGTTTTTTTGTTTTTTTTTTAAAGAATATAACTGCTCAGACTGGTAAGTACGACACACAGGGACATAGCGTGGCTACTCTTTTACTCACTTCAGTATTCACAGAATTAACACTGGAATTTTTTTTCACGAACACAAGTAACACTGTGCATATTGGAAATGTAGTTAAATTAGCAACATTAACAAAATGCACAATAATGTGCTCTCCTGAAATTTATCACAGTGGATGTTCTCTGTCCTCTGCTCCTCTAAAGTACACTGTATGAAAGATTAAAGGAATTTTAAAAGCTAAAACTGAAAAATGAAGACCTTTCTTTGCCGAACAGCACATTTTTCCCCAGTGTGATCCCTTATGCCCCAAAGTAAGTGTCTGATTGTTTTTTATGAGGGAACTCACTTGCAAATAAGCTATTACTTTGAGGTCTGACAGAAGGTAAAAGCCAAAACCATTTGCTGTTTTACAACTAAAGCTTCACATACATACATGTGGGATGGGTGATTATTATAAAAGTTTGATGGGGAGTGCTTTAGTATGCATGTTTTTATTTGACAGTTTTATCTGACAACTCATCGCATGGCTTTACCTTAGTCCTCACATTTACATTTATATATTTGGCAGATTCTTTTATTTAAAGACACTTATGTTCAGTGTTGGGGAAAGTTACTTTTAAAAGTAGTGCATTACAATATTACTTTACACCATTGTGTTACAAAAACAATGTTACTTTTAATGGAAAGTAATGTATTACATTATACTTTTATGTTACTTTTCGACTTCTGGGCTGGACTTGCTTGTTTTTTTTATTTTTTTGTTTTTTGGGTTTTTTTTTCTGTTTTTTTTTTTTAATGTTCTTAAAAATAAAAAATAATTTTTTTAAAAAGGAAAATTTAAAGGCCCTCTCCAACCAAAACTGAAATTTATAAGCATTAAGCAGAAGAATATACAAATATATGAGAAATTTTATAATTGTTTAAAGATTTTGGTTTTCGTTAGCAACTTGTTGTAAACACTTGCCAATTGTCAACAGTTGTGCTGTTTTTTCTTTGAAAACCATGATGCAATTTTTTTTTTTCAGTAAATGATATCAAAATCTTTTGACCTCATTGTCAGTAGATTCATTCATTAGATAACTGACACTAGGTGGAATGACCACAGGATTAGTCCTACATAAAAGTGCTTCTGTCTTACAGCTGTGCTGACCTGCCGTCCTGATGAGTTCCAGTGTGGTGACGGCTCCTGCATTCACGGCACTAAACAGTGTAACAAAGTGCACGACTGTCCAGATTTCAGCGACGAGGCTGGCTGCATCAATAAAAGTGAGTAACATCTCTCTTCTTCTCCCTCTCTCTTTTGATTAGCCTCTTTTAGCAGCATGTTTAGTGAAGATGAAAGAGTAGAGTGCATCCGGCCAATCATGTAGCCCCAATCAAGTTTGCATTCACACAAAGCACTACAAGACCAAACAGATGCACTCCTACATGATGCCAGAGTTTCAGGGCACACTTCCCATATGGCAGCTTCAATCAAAATCACCTCAAAAGATTAATTATCCAATGGCTACAGAGTATCTGGTTAGTGATGCATGATTTAAGTAGGACATAGGATCAACATCCTTTGCTGGTCTTGGAACAACATTCCTGTCAACCAATCAATGATCTGTGATTAGGTTTAGAGATAGGATTAGGCTTATGGTTGGTTCATAGGAAAGTTTGTAGTCTTCTTATGATATAAGACTACATAGCCTTTCTACTACGACTACATTAATTTCAAACCTGAACCAAACATAACAGTCTGTCGTTGGTCTTAAAGGGTTAGTTCACCCAAAAATGAAAATTCTGTCAGTATTTCCTCACCCTCATGTTGTTCCAAACCTCTATGTGTTTATTTGTTCTGCTGAACACAAAGGAAGATATTTTGAAGAATGTTTTAATCAAACAGATCTCATTCCCCATTGACTACCATAGTAGGAAAAAATTCATATGACTCAAAAAATTCATGTAACTCAAAATATTGAGTTACATGTTACAACCATAAAACATATTTTCAATAGTTACTGCTTGCGGCGGATGCAAGCTAACCTACAAATTAGAGACCGGTTACGTTGCTTTCTAGGGCTGACACTTTAGTGAAAAAAAACCTGTTTGATTTTTGAGACATAAGTGTTCATGGAAAATCAATTTAACAATCAATTCAATGTCTAAAGACATTTCCATTTTCAATGCCAAATATTACGGTGGCCAAGAAAGCTCAACGCACTGCAGGAAAAAAAAGCATGCAAATAGAAAAAAAAAACACCCGCAAATTAAGAAAACATCTTCATCAGTTTCACAACACACTTGAGCTCCAAATACTCACTACACAACCAAATACAGAAACGCGCTGCAAATAACACAGAACACAACGTAAATGTTTTCACCCCAGGTGAACACGGCTAAATAACAGCACACTAGATCCCTGCTCACTCCAAAGTCCCACTTCAAGGGCTCTACTATCTGCCTTTCAAGGGGAGTAATGCATAGGGATGATCATGAGCAATAAGCACGTCGAAGCCGGGTTCATCACTTATTTGGTTCCCCTGAAAACATTTCCATTGTACATGTTTTTTTCTATTTGCATGTTTTTTTTTTTCTTTCAGTTGCATCACGTTGAGCTTTCTCGGTCACCGCAAAATATAGGCAAATTCACGGACAACTAACAGGCATTACGACGAACGCAAAGAGGTTGCTTGTCAGATGTGCACAAGATCAGCAATATTTCTGATTTATTGGCGTGACGTTTCATGCACAATGATAAACAGGAGTGCAACGTTCTCGAAAAACAACAACCGAAGCCATCATTACCAAGCGTGAACCATTGACAGTGAATGAAACAAAGCGAACGTACAGGCCATGCGTATTGATGCGTAAACCAATGGTGTAAACATAATCATAGATGACTCCACAAGTTTTAATTTAAAAGAAAGAACACAGTCTTTGTTTGTATGTAGGCCTCGGCAATTTATGTTCGCAATACTTACTAAAATATAATTAATATTATTTTATTGGATTTTGTATTAGTTGTTTGAAGAGTGAAAAAATAATTGGTTGTTCTTAACGCAAGTTTGCAACCGGCAAGTCGGTCATACTTAAAGGAAGAAAAATTGGGTCGGCCCTAAATTGACAGGGTCTGTCGGGTTACGGCAAACAAGAATATTTTTAAGGGTGGCCTGAGATTGTGAACCTGAAAACACTGCATTGTGAGGACAGGACGATTTACTGGGACATTGTAGTCAGAGGTGTAGTGGTAAAAAAAGAGGTGGGTAAACTATAAATTCTGGTGGACCACGACGTGGTCAACAGGTAAGGTCGGCCACTGCCTACCGATGTATGTGTATCTCTTGATAACATTGGGAGGCCTCGACATTAAGCCTTTTCATACGCCTGTCCTTCGGACAAGTAAATCTTCCATTCATTTGTCTGAGTAAAAAGTTGCTTGTCCAGATTTTTTATTTTTATTTTGTGTGTGTTCATTTATTCTGAAACAATATTCTCATCAGTGTTCAATCAGCTTTGATATTTAAATCACATTATTTTAATATCTGCACCTTTAAAGGGCATCCCCTCCCTCAATATTATTAAATGTATGCTTCATCTTTCATTTTAAATTCCTACATTTGATCAATAAATTCAATTATTTCGAATAATAAGACACTATAGGCTGTTACCTTAGGGAATGATCAAATTAAATCATTTACACTGAAAAATTACAATTGCATAAAATAATGTTATGAAAAATTTTCATTTAAACGTTGGAAAGAATGATATTAAACATTTAACACTGAACCGCTAGGTGGCGGCAGGCGACCGTCTTAATTAGTGAGTCATTGATTCATTCATTTAAACGATTCGTTTATACGGCTGATTCATTCACGAATGAGACAGATCTTTGAGAATGGTTCATTGAATCTTTGACTCAACTGACTCGTTCAAAATACTGAATCATTCATTAATGAAAACAGGTGGTTGAGTGTTCGTGTGTGGCATGTGCCGTGGTTCTGCTGCGATTATTGTTTGGAACTATTTTCGCTGCTGAAACAGAACAAAAACATCTAATATTGGAACTTAAATGTAAGTGATTCAATTTTAACTGTTTATTGAACTGTTGTAGGAAAGCAGTGTCACATTTTCAATCGTGATGGTGTTCAGGAAAAATAAATGAGGTTGCTTAACATATGTTAAAATATCGAAAACTCCACATTTAGATTTTTATAGGCAGTATGTTGTTAACTGTGTGTGTGCGCGCGTGTGTGTGTGCGTGCGTGCGCGCGCTGTGCTCATTTTTGTTGATTTCTGCTCGAGCGTCTCACCGTCATTAACGTTAATAGTCAACAACACTGACAGTACCTATGGAACTAATAATGAATAAAATGAAACTAAAACGACATAAGCTTACTTTAAAATGTCTCAGGAACTACAATATATTTAGAGGTGGATAATAAACACAATTGAGAGGTGCATAAACGCTCTTTTGAGGTGGGTAAACACTATTTTCGAATATTGGGCGTTTACGTTTGGTCAGAGCAGTGGTTGCAGTCCGTGAGGAAAGATGGCAGATTCTCCAGCGGGTCATGAAGAGGAACAAGACCTCACTGTAACAGAACTGTTTTCAATAATGCTAATAATCGAAAATGTGTTGTTGTTTTTTTACATTTGCAGTTAGTATTCATTTAGCAGATGCTTTTATCTAAAGTGACTCACAAATGAGAATAGAAGCAGTAACTAACAATAGATCAACCATATGAAAGTGCTCTGACCCTTCCCAGTTTAATCTAACACAGTACATGTACTTTTCCCCACAGATCCCAGTGATGACATGGAGATGGAGAACAGAAGCGGTCCCAGCACTGAGCCCTGGGGTACTCCAGTATCTAGATGATGGGTCACCCCTCCACGAAGGACCTGCTGAGAGGTCAGACTTGAACTGTTCTGATTCTTTGATTCTTTGATTCTCGAGTCTTTAGTGGCCGAGAGCAGGGCCATCTCAGTCGAGTGTCTGCGTTTGAAACCAGACTGGTTGTTGTCCTGGAGATTGTTCTGTGCGATAAAGGAAGAGATTTCGATTCATTCAAGTGTTTTTGCAACACTTTTGTGCTTTTGCTGTAGCAGCTCTGAAATTGTGGAATGATCTACCTTTGAACATTAGACAGGCATCATCATTGCCTGTTTTTAAGTCTCTTCTTCAAACCTATCTTTATTCTTTGGCTTTTGAAAAGTGAAACTGATAATCCAGGTTTGGTCATATTGATTTATTGTTTCATTGTATGGTTGTGTAGTGCTTTTATGTATTGTTTTACTGTACAGCACTTTGTGTCCAATTTATTTGGAAGTGAAAGTGCTCTATGAATAGATTTTGCTTGCTTGCTACTTGGGATACCGTAGTTTGTAGTTTTCCAGATGTGCTGGACTCTGAGTGGGTTTCTAAAGCAGTGGGGTGACCCGAGCCTGCTGTGGAAAAGGTACCGGTGTGTAGAGAGCTGTGGCTAGTCTGGCTACAACTGAGGAAGAGATGGCTTGAAGTAGATTAGTGGGAATAGGATCAAGTGGACAGTTGTTAGAGCGATTGAATGGGTGAGTTTGGAGACTAGAGAGAAGGAGAGTGTGTGTTAGTGTGTGTTGATCATCAGATCCTCATATTAGAGTGATTTGTGAAGGATCATGTGACACTGAAGACTGGAGTAATGATGATAAATTCAGGAATAAATTACACTTTACTGGATATTCACACATTATAATAATATTTCACTGTTTTACTGTAAACGCAGCTTTGGTGAGCAGAAGAGACTCTCAGAAACATTGAAAAAACTCACCGATCCACAATTTTTTGGAATATAATTGTTCTTAAATTATAATGACAATTTATTTAATTTTTAATAATTTTAATTAACTTTTATAAAATTAATTAATTTTAATAATTTTTAATTGATAATTTTTATAATGTCATTATAATGACAATTTTTATCCTTTTTTCTTATTATTATATCAGGAAAAATGCTTAATAAATGCATTTTCACTAATAGTCTGAAAGTTTTGGCCCTTATTGTACCAATAATTATTAAATTATAGTCAAGCAATTATCCAGATAGGCAGTAAAACTCCTTCTTACCTCCTTTGCAGACAGTATTTTTCATCTTGCCATAAGAACGTTTGTTCGAAAGGTTTGCATGGCAGGAACAGCTATTAAAACAAAAGCTCAGAGTTTATATTCTGACTTTGAAATGAGCATCAAAACAAACAGGATGTTCATCAGAAATCACTCACCTTTTCCTCAAAGTCCAGGCTCTTGTCTTCATACAGACAGGGCTGCATGGATTCGCTCTCGTTCCTGAGGAAAGCGTTAGCGCCGTTGTAGACGCTAGCGCTGGTGTTGTTGGACAGTGGAGTGGATCCGTACAGGCCGTCTCTCCCGAAGCGCCTACGCCGGCGTTTTAGCACACAGCTAATGGTGATCACGCTAATGGCTCCCAGTAACAACACACAGCATCCAGCGAAACCAGCGATTAGCAGCGTCCACACGTCCAACTCCACAGTCTCGTCGTCCTTCGAGCGCAGTAAAATAACCACCTGGTCTTCTTGAGCGCCAGTGTCTGTGACCACGAAACGCACGTATGCTAAGCTAGTCAGCGGCTCTCGACCGCCGTCGACCACAGAAACTGTGATTTGCAGGACGTCTCCACATGATGACGAAAGTCGACGTTTTAGAACGATCTCGCCGGTGTTTTTATCAACAGAAAAAAGTTGATGTTCATCTTCTAGGATGTGAAAACTGAGCTCGCTGTTGGCGCCGCTGTCGTCGTCTTTAGCGGCCACTCGCAGCGCTAGATACCCGGCCTGAGCGTTAAAGGGAATCGGGATTTCAGCGGAATCATTCCGTAACACCGGATACGTAAAATACGGAAAGTTATCGTTCTCGTCGACCACGCGGATTTGTATTAACGTCGTGCTTGACAGCGGCGGGAAACCTTTATCGCTAGCTTTCACTGCGAACTCGACTTCTCTCAGAGTCTCGAAGTTGAAGGATCGGAGCGTGTATAAAGATCCCGAGTGCGGATCGACGGACACGAACGTGGACATCGGAGAACCATCCGGCGCTTTGCTGTCGATCAAACTGTAGAAAACCTTCCCGTTCTTCCCGACGTCGAGATCCCGCGCCACAACCGTGGTCATGTACGATCCGGGAATGTTGTTTTCGATCACGGAGACGTCGTACGTGGCTTTACTGAACATGGGGGCGTTGTCGTTCTCGTCAGTGATGCGTATCGTATAATGCTTGATGGTTTTGAACGGTGGCGTTCCCAGATCTTCCGAGATCACAGTGAGGTTGTATTCCGGAATGGCTTCCCGGTCTAAAGTCGTGGTCGTAACGATCATGAAGGTGTCGCTGTACGCTTGCGTTAGCTTGAAATGCTCGTGTCCTTGTAAAGTCGTCCGCACGTATCCGTTCGGACCCGAGTCGGCGTCGGATGTGCTAATCAGCGCCACGAAGCTCTCCTCGGCCGCGGCTTCGGTTATAAACGCCACTCCGTCGCTAGTGGAAGTCATCGGCTTGATGCTAATCTCCGGCGCGTTATCGTTCACGTCTAGGATGTCGACGATCGCTCGGCACGTCGACGAAATGGAATTGCTTCCCAAATCCGAAGCTTGAATGTGCAACTCGTAGGATTTCTTGCTCTCGTAGTCGACGGCGTCTCTGAGGGTCACTTCTCCTGAGATCAGATCGATCTGGAAAACACGCGTGACGTCAGTCGGCGAGCCTTCCACGAACCCGTACACGACCTCTCCGTTGATCCCGGCGTCGGGGTCGAAGGCGTGCACCTTCAGCACTCGCGACCCCACCGGAGAGTCTTCGCTGAGCTCCACTTTAAGCGAGTTGTGCTCGAACGTCGGGCTGTTGTCGTTAGAGTCCAGAACTCGTACGTAAACGGTGGTTTGCCCGGATTTGGCGGGATTCCCGCCGTCGGTCGCCGTGACCTCGATGGTGTAAAACTCTTCCATCTCCCGATCGAGCGCGTTAATCAGCACGAGCTCGGCCGACTTCGCCCCGTCCTCACGAGTGCTGACCTCCACCACGAAGTTGTTAGTGTGTGAGATGTGGTAGCTCTGAACGTAGTTGTCTCCGACATCCAGATCCACGGCGACGTCCAGAGGGAAACGCGAGTTCAACGGCGAATCTTCCGATACGTCCAAATGCGTTTCGTTGCGTGTGAAGCGAGGCGAGTGGTCGTTGATGTCTTTGACCTCGATCTCGACGTGGATGAGCTGAAATTTCTCCTTCGAGAAGGCGACGACGTCAAACGTTACGAGGCACTGTGGGGATCGGTGACACAGCTGCTCTCGGTCGATGACCTCTCCCACCGTCAGCAGACCGTCGGCTTTCCTCATGTGGATTACGGAGGTCGTCTTCTGGATGAACTTGAACGATGTCTCGGGATCCTCTTCTGGATCTATCTTCAAGTCTCGGGAAAGGTTTCCGATCTCTGTGCCTGGAGCATCTTCCTCGAATGTGAAGTACTTGGTTGTTGTGCAGAAGCCGTTGCAAATCATGCAGAGGAGCGTGAAGTACGAGAAGAACTTCATGTCTGCAAACGCCAAACAAAAATCTGGGACTATTTCAGAAATAGTCCTAAAAAGACTGATTTAACTAATTAGACTAAAAGTGAGAATAAAAGTGTCCGTCGTGATCTTCACTCCTGTTTGACTCTGGAGTTTCCAGCTCACACCTATCACATATAGGTCATACTTTATGCAAATGAGCCCATGTGCTGACCAATGAGCACTGGTCCTCCCAAAAGCCCCACCTCTGGCTCTCGATTGGCTCACAGCTGTTTCACACCCTCCTGAGGGAGATGCTAATACACAACACTGGTCCCAGTCAAACCGTCACACACACACTTCACTGAGTTTGATCCGTGGGATTCTGCTCCAAATTCTATTTGAAGACAAAGACTAGATAAAACTTTTTAAAAAATTCTAGTTAATTAACATGTGAGATGCTACTACAATACAATATCTAAAAATAAACTGCACACACACACAAACCCAACCACTAAACCTACCCATCACACACACACACTAGCCTGACTCCTAAACCAAGCCATCATACACAACTTTTTACATTTTTTTTTTTACATTTTTTAAAAAAACTTTAATTACTTAAAAACTTTAATTCGCAACGTCTACCTCAACCTATAAAACGACGTTAAAAACATATTTTTTTTCCCAGGTATTTAAAATTTTATATGTATGTGTGTATTTGTATATGCTGTACTGTATGTGTTGTCTATTTTATTTTATTCTTGGACTTTGTTCAGCGCTTTGGGCAGCTTTGCTGTGAGAATGTGCTATACAAATAAATTTTACCTACTTTACTTACTTACTTACTTTATTTTTTTAGCAGATTTAAAACGAGGACACCCCTAAAGGAGGTTTTGGTCACTTGTGGGTACAAATCTGTCCCCAAAATATAGTTAAGTAGGTACATACTCTCTCTCTTTCACACACACACACAAATACATACTGTTAAAATTTTGGAATCCGTACACAAAAATAAGGAAATTAATAATTTTATTAACACACACACACACACAATTCATTTCCTTAATTATTAGGAAATTAATACTTTAATTCATCAAGGATGCATTAAATTGATCAAAAGTGACCATAAAAGACATTAATAATGTTGCAAAAGATTCTATTTCAAATAAATGCTGTTCTTTTGAACTTTATAT
>JAOTRC010000004.1:19388753-19403058 GCA_027497675.1 Cyprinella lutrensis
ATGCATGTGTGTGTATTTATACAAATAATTATACACACTACACACACATATATTATGTCAACACAAACTTTTATTTTGGATAGCCTTAGTATATTTTTTCATCAGTGTAGGGGACCACGCACGTGACTCAGAAAAAGAGAGAGTGCCCTTGCTGTTACATAGTGTATAAACTAAGAGGGTCAGTGATATTCTGTGTTGGCATGACTGAGCACCAAACCACAGTGACTAAGCTGCCCAGCAGTACACACACATGCTCATATATGCATACACACCACAGTCCAGGTAATTACCTGGAAACACTCACATCCACTTTGGCCACCCAGAAACCTGAATCACATGGTCTGCAGGTGCACTGCAGACTAACACACATATTCATGGGTAAATAAATGCTGTAATCCAAGTCTACTCTGCAAATGCAATGAGCCATACAAATTTAAATCAATGCTTTTACACATGGGTGCAAGTAGTGTGGTTAAATGTTTGCTGTCCACAAGTGTGTGTTTCACACTCACAGTATGAGTACAAATAACACATACAGAGATAAGGAAGAGACACTGAAAGATCACATTTTAAAGTCAGTAACACTTTTTTTATTATATCTTCACTCGTTGAGTTATTGTTGAATGTGGAAATTATTGGGTGATTGTGTAGACACAGTGATCCCTTCTGAAGCTCAAAAGTCTGTTTTTGTTGGTCAATTGAAACAGACGGAATCTCATTCGTGACTTCTGTTTCCTTTTTCTTTTTTTAATCTCAAAATGGCCCAATATTTAATTGGTTTATCAGCTCAATCATCTGTTAGGATGTTCCCAAGATAACAATTGAGCTGACTGATGAAACATTTTCTGTTCTCCGTATAGGAAAGAGCCCATGTCTCATGTTTACTAACCGGCATGAGATCCGGCGCATAGACCTGGTGAAGAAGGACTATACACAGGTAGTGCCGACCCTAAAGAACGCCGTGGCCCTGGATGTGGACGTTACCACCAACAAGATGTACTGGTGTGACCTCTACCATCGCAAGATCTTCAGGTATATCCAACATTACAGTACAGTGCACATCATATTGCCTCCTAACTTGACAGCTGCTTAATCTTTATTTAAAAAGGATAATTTGCAATTAGTGTTCAGTGCTCAGGTAGGAGGAGAAGGTGCCGTGCTGAAGCCCTCTTTTGAGAACCTCTACCCGCCTCCTCTCAGCTGGCTGATATTTAAATTCATGAGAGCAGCTGCCATAGACTTACTGGAGATTTTCTCACAGCAGCCAGCATCATGGATTGAAAGACGTATAGGAAATTGCTTGCATGCTCGTTTTCATGCTGGCTTTGTCTTGGGTTTCCTCTGTCTTGTGCTGAAAATGTAAGGGCACAGACACAAGAATCCCCGATACAAGATAAATTTACTTATCTTAATTATCTTATTATATAATATTTCTCAATATGTTGTTTTTACTGATCAAATAAATGCAGCTTTAGTGTAAAACTTTTGAATTAGCTCGAACTTTTGAACGGTAATGTGTACTGTATCATGTTCTAACTTCACGATAATACTGTATTGGCAGCATTCCTGTCATTTGCCACTTCTCTTCATAACAAAACACTTATCTTGGGCATTTTTGTCCTGATGAAAGGGCATTCTAATCGCTAATGGGAGGTCTTGAACAAGTTCTAGCAACCATTTAACAGAAGTCAACTTATCAGTCGGACAGCCTGCCTGTGCTACAACAGCAGCTGAAAAACTGGACCAGCGTTTGTCCTTCACTGTCCCAGTGTGCATGCTGGGCTGTCATGCTCGAGTCTCCGCCTCACTTCCTGAAACACTCGGAGTCACATCAGCCTTTAGGATCATCTCTAAATCATTTCAACCGCACCATATGCTTCCCATAATTTACCTCCCACAATAAGGCGTCCCATTACTCATCCCTTCTCCCCTCAGGAGGGCTTGTGTTAGGATGTCGTAAGACAGTTCATTATCACTTTATAAACCCCTCAGAAGAGCACTCAGAAGAATGGAAATACTTCTGCTTGTCTGCAGGGAGTTTAATTTATGTCCCTGGTGGAGAGTGCAACAGTGTAGATGTCAGTTGACAGCTAAAACCTCAAATGAGGCAAGGGCCATTGTTTGAACCCACAGTAAATATTACTTGAATCTGGCACCTGTCTACTTTGAGGGTTATGTGGTTATTGAGCTGTTTTGTTAAATAATGAGTCTTGGTTCACCTGCATGGGAGATCAAAATGACTCTTTAGGATTCAACATAAAGATTGATAGATTAATGTTATGTTTATTGCTTATTCATCGCAATGAACATCGTTTTGGGTTAATTTGAGCACAAAACACCTTGTGGGTTGCGCTTTGATAGATAGTTTGTCTCTTTTTAACGTGTTATTAAGTGTTGTGGTGAGCGACAGGGCATTTTGGTTATTTTTGTTGTGTTGTACTGAGTAGCCACACCTACAGTTACATTTAATCAGTAAAATATTACAAATCAACATGTGAATGGCTGTCATTGTGATGACATTATTCTTACCAAAATTTCCTCTGTAATTTATTGTGTTGTGTTTGGTAAGGACATAGTTTTATAGTACTTCTAATAATGTTGCTGTTGAATTTGGTCCATAATTGACCATACTAGTATATATATTTTTTAAATTATCTCCTTTTACTAACATTTAAATGAATATCAAAATATGAACCTGCAATTAAGTAGTTGACATCACATTATATTGAACATCTCGTCTTATTTAGTCACAATGTTAAAGTGCTCAACATTTTATCTCTTTATTTTTTATTCTTGTTGTCTCATTTGTGAATCGTCAGTGTTTGAAAGGGGCCAGAGAATCTGTTCCTATTAATAGAGCTCCTTGTCAATCCAATGAAAGCACAATATGAATGTTCCCTGGCTTCTATTTACTCTGTCCTAGTGATTCACTTAAGATCCACTCTGAAAAGAATGACTGAAAGTCATGTGTCTTATAAGGGTAGATGGGCCATTTTGATGGCTGTTGAGGCAGCATCTGTTAAGAGCTCTAAGCAAATGGACAATTACCAGGTTATAACACAAACCACCCCCTCACTGCCAATGAAAGATGGGTCATTCTATAAAATGGGTTCCTTTTTCATTTTGATGATATTAAAAGTATATATTTTGTAGATTTGAAGTAAGTTGTCTTAAGATTTTAATGCTTAATGTTTTAATTTAATGCTGGTGTTTCTACCAGTAACCAGTTTTCAATTTTCTACCAACATGGTAAAAGAGTTGACAGGATTTGTAAGTTTATTATTTGCTGAAATTCAAACATAAAATGACTAAGCTAAACCTCCAATACTATAAACTTCAGCTCCATCCGTAGGCTACAGTCAGCGATTGTAGACACGGTAAAGACAGTAACGATGAAAGTGATTTTACCATATCAATCTGAGTGTCCATTGTCCATTGATTTAATATTGAATTCTTAAAGATTTGAGACTGATTTGAGGAGCAGTCGTAACTCAAGTAAGTAAAATGAACTTTGAGGGCTGGACGAGTTGTTTTTGGGCGGACAAAATACAACATAGGTGTGCGTTATGCAAATGTGTTTTCTAGTGATGTAGAACCGTAGGAAAGAGAAAATACAAACGACTGGTAAAGGCAGTTGAGAGTCGATTCTTTCTTTTGGGTACACTTTCGACTTGACAACTTTGCAGAACGTTTACATTCACAAACAGCTATATCACACACTGCATTAAAGGGAATATTCAAAAAGCATAATAGGGTAATATTTTTAAAAGAAGTCTCTAATGCTCCCCAAGGCTGGATTTATTTGACCAAAATATGCTTGTTAGCATAGCAAGGAGGAGGAAACACAAAATATTAGGCTTCAACAACAAAGTATGGCTTTTTAATATATCACTGTAGCTTTCTTATTCTGTAAAAGATCACAAGAGTCAGCCATTTTGTCCTACAATTGTTCTTTGAGAAACATGCAGACGTTGCTTGATGTGTATGTAAACAACAGCTGTGAGTGCCATCTATTCATGGTGTGCTTATTCACCATGAATCTGATGGATGCGTTGAATACCTTGTGAATGTTTTTGAATAGATAGATACAGTACATAACATCTGCTTAAAATGCTGTGAATGTAGATTAAAACAGTGTGTTTGTTCCTCTTCAGTGCATACATCAACAAAGCCAGCGACACTTCCCAACAGATCACACTCATAGACACTGCGCTACATTCCCCAGAGGGCTTAGCGATGGATTGGGTTCATAAGAACATCTACTGGACCGACTCTGGACACAAAACTATCTCTGTCGCAACTGGCGATGGCAAGAAGAGAAAGGTGTTGATCGACACAGATCTTGGCGAACCACGTGCCATCGCTGTTGATCCAAGACAGGGGTAACAATATGATGTTTATAATATAAAAATCAAGCAAACTCGGAAGTGGGAATGTTGCATTAAATAATCGTTCAATTAAAATGAATTGTGTAGATAGGATGTATGTGCATGATCTATGTCAACACACCAAGATTTTTGCTAAAGGATCCTTCACTTCGTATGTATAATTTCTTCTTTTATTGACGCTCATCATGATGAGCCTCAGGGCTCTTTTCACCATATTACAGACGTAGAAGAGCATGAAAAACATGCAAATGAGTCTCATGCTGGTCAGCATACCAACTAATTGTTGCCTGTGGGCAAAGTGCCCACTTCACTCTTATAGAGCCAGAGCTATATACTGTCTCTTTTTAATGAGCATACTCTTACCTCTTCATCCTATTTTTGGCAGGTGATGGGCCATCGGTGCTCGCTAATTTCCCCCTCAACTGTATATCATTTGTTTGATAGCATGAAGCTTTTGTGGCTCCTACCCAGGAAGCTCCTTAGAAAGCTCTACTGTTTTTTTTTTTTTTTTTTTTGTAGAGTTGTAAAGCTGTCATTCACATATCCCCTAGTCTTTTGGTTAATTTTACTATTTTCAGTTTCCAATAAGAATGGTAAACCACCGTTTTACACATTTTACCCAATTAATTTCGAAGTATTCCATAGACTTTCCAACTAGCTCTGAAAATGTGTGGGAAATATATATTGCATACTTCTAAGGGAGCCTCAAGATGACACTTTAAAATGATATAAATTTGACAAAAATAGCATTAAAATCAGACAAGACAACTAAAAATCAAGATATTTCTTCTTTAATTACATTTTTTTCCACTGAAAAATGAGTCTTGGAAAAAAAAAATAGGAAAAAATTTAAGAGTGTGATTTCTAGACCTGAAAAATGTATGTAAATTAATAAAATTCTATAAATTCATGGGCATTTTATAATATTTTTTTTTTTTGGTTATGCTCTTTTTTTGGGTAGGAAAAAAACACTTAAAACCATTATCCGTAATCTTTATCCAGTAAATCACAAACAAATGAAAGTCATGGAGCATTTGACATAATATTGTTGTCGACAATGCAGGCGACCATTGAAGTTGAGAACCACTAGTCTAGATATAGCCATAATTCTGATCTTGAACGTTTTGTTTGTTTGTATTGACTCCCCAGGTTCATGTACTGGTCGGATTGGGGAACGCAGGCAAAGATTGAGAAAGCTGGAATGAACGGGGTAGATCGGCAGGTTCTGGTTTCAGAGAGGATCGAGTGGCCCAATGGGATTGCGCTTGGTAAAACCTTTTGAAAGTTTTGCAATTAGGTTCCTCCATTCACAACAAATGTATTCACATCTTCAAATATAGTCAGAGTAGAGAAACACACACTAGAGAATAGCAGAAAAGACAACAAAACATAAAAGAGAAACAGCAGAAAGCAAAACAAAGCATACCATACCAAAAAGCTGCGTTTGCCATCATTACAAGACACCAACCACAATACCAGAGAAGAAAAAGAAAAACATTAGGATTAAGAAAGACCAAACAAACACAGAGGCAGAAGGAGAAAAAAAGGTTGTTAATAATGAAGAGCAGCCTCCTGTGGCCAACAGGGCTTTGAATCATTCACCTTCATTGTTCCTCATAAATCACCCGTCAGTTTGGAAAAAAACTAAATGGAATTGCTCAAGCAACGCTGTCAATATCGCCATCATTTCCCCAGCTCGCTTAACATAAAACCCATTTGAAAAAGCAGTTATGGATAGAAAAAAAGTTATTGACAAAAAAGGTTGAATTGAGAAAATTGCTTTCTCTGTACTGAATCAAAATATATTTTTAATATGAAAAAAGAGCAAGTAACCTTGCAAAGCTGTAAGATTTTGAAGATATTTTTTGTTCTGTCATTCATTGTGCTTTCAGTTGGGCCTGTCATTTCATTTCACACTGCCTTTATTTTTACTTGATATATGAAAAATAATAGAATACTGTATGAACTGAAGTATGAATTATCCCTTCACATTCAATGCTTCGTTTGACCACTCATATTAAAGTAAAAGCATTTGTTGTATTATTAAAGCACTACATATACACTACATACAAAAGCTCTTTCGTCTTCCAGATCTATCTAGTAGACGACTCTACTGGGTCGATTCCAAGCTTCATCTGATATCCAGTGTGGACCTGAATGGAGACAACCGTAGAGTTTTGCTGTCCTCCATGGATCATCTGGGACATCCCTTCGCCCTGACTCTTTTTGAGGCAAGCAATTTTTTCAAATAGTACTGACATTCTCATTCATGTTGGCACAGATGGAGCGGCATTGACAAAAACATGCCTTGAGATGTTTCTAAGCTTAGTTTGGCTTCACATGAACAAATGATTTTTGCTCACAGGGTGTAATTGGAGAACAAGTTACTCACTGTGAGACAGTAGGACTGGCAAGAGATGTATGGCTGTGGGTGCTTGGCACCAGCCAAAGACTCAACCCAAATTTTTATTTTGGCAACTCCTTTGGAACCTGAAGGCAGAACCCAGTCCAAGCAATAGATCGCCTAATGCCCTTCATCAGGCCAGTCGATGAGCCAGCTCAGTAAGATGGAAACCTGGGGCCGAGTCCTAGAAAATGGAAACAATGTGTTTTCTTCATTCTTTTACTTTTGTCAAGGGCACATGAGAAATGAATGCTACCTTTCTGCAGTAAGCTTGAGCACAGCTGTTTATAAAGAGCATGAACAGCTGTGCTCTACTGGGCAAACTAAAACTCTGGTGCTTTCAGTTTGGTCTACTGCCGAGGTTGCTGTGACCACTGACTGTGCATGAGGTTTCTTTGACAACAGTGGATTAGCTGGAAGCGTTAATAAGTTCATACATCAAGAAATGGTTGGGAGTTCCACACTGCCTCAGCAGAGGAATATTGCAGATGCCAGTCTCTGCTTTAACCGAGGAGTTCAGCATGTCAGCATGAAGTTTTAATATCTACTCTCTGTAATGGAAATTATGAGGCTGGTCCAAAAGTTCTCCACATGGCTGTTGAAGTTGCAAATCTGTAATTGACAACTGTAGCCTGGTTTCTTGTAGATGTACTGAAGGAGCATAGGGATATTTCTGTATGACGCAGACAGACTTTGTCTTTGCAGAAGACATTTTCAATAAGCTCATTATTTTGGTTCATTATTTTTGATTGCATCCTCTATGCTCAAATTACTGTATATTTAGTTTCTACACATTTCCTTTTGGTAATTGATAGCTTAATTGATTAAACCCCCGTAGCAGATATATACAGGTGGAGCTGGGGAAGGTGGGGGGTTTCTGTTTTAACATTTAACATTATTACCAATGTTAAAACAGCTTTGCTGCTTAACAACTTGAGCTTAATAATGTAGATAATAATAAGAAATGTTTCTTGAGCACCAAACCAGTGTATTAGAATGATTTCTGAATCATGTGGAGTACAGGGTTTCCGCGGGGTCTTAAAAGGTCTAAAATTCTGAACTTTAAATTTAAGGCCTTAAAAAGTCTTAAAAAAAGGGTTAGATTTTCATCTGAGGTCTTAAATTTGATTCAGTCAGGTCTTAAAGATTTTACCCTCGTTCATCTGCCAAAAACTATGGCCGCAGAAAGTTATTACAAAGTAGCAAAAAAGTATTGAGTCTAAGCCTATAAAGCGGACCTCTAGTGCAGATCAATCGGTTCAAACATGCCGCTTGGGTGCTAGCATTAGCTTGTGCTAATAGCGCTTGCACCAACTGAGCGCTTATGGTGCGCTTGCGACATTCTGAAAAGTTGAGATGTTTTTATCTCGATGCGGCCCGGACGCGTTTGGAAAAAACGAGAGCGTCGCACAGCGACCGCATCGCTTCCATTATGAGCGTGCATACCACGCACCTACATTTGAAATAACGAACTTGAGGTCTTAAATTTCAATGTCTACGGTCTTAAAATGTCTTAAAAAGGTCTTAAATTTGACTTACTGAAACCTGCAGAAACCCAGGGAGTAATAACTGTTGAAAACTCAGCTTTGCCATCACATTTCAAATACACTGTATTCAAATAAAAAAAAAGTTATTCTCTAATTTTATAATGTTTAACAGTATTACTATTTTTTTCTGAATTTTTGATCAAATAAATGCAGCACTATGAGGATTAGAGACTTCTTTCAAAAATGTTTAAGAAATATTGCAGTTGACTTACTTTTAAATGGAAGTGTATATATTTTGCATGTATTTATTTAAATTCAGATAAGCATAAGTGAGAATGCAATATGAGAACTATGACAAAGGATTTTAGCAAGTTTGTTTATTTTAGTGACTTAAACTAGACAATACTGGATCCCACATATTGGCTTCCAACACGGCAGACCTTAAATTGCATACACGAAATTTACTCCATTTTTCAGTCACCTTTTCAGACAATGTGTGACCTTTACATTGCCCTGTCTCATAAAACAGACCAATATCTCTACACCAGCTTTCAAATTATTTCATTGGTTAGTGGGCAGCATTGAAAATGTCAAGACAAATCCAATCCCACAGGGATAGTTGCTTCTTCTTCCCAAAAGAAGCGAATACTATGATGAAAGGTTTTAATAAAGATGCTCCCCACACTCAAGGAGTACAAATTTCAGACGTAGATGTTAGAAGCCAGCCTTTTGTGTCATAGATTAAAGCAGTTATCTAGATCAGATATGGTGGCCTCGTTGCCCATGCATTAGATGAGGTCTGCAATGCGGCAGAATTTAAATGCTGTCTTGTCCAGGTTAAGGAGTCCTACTGATCAGCTGCCACCAGCAGAAGCACCTGATGGAGCTTCATTGGGATTCAGCAGCCTGACCTTTCCGAAAAAAGCACAGCTCTGTAAACATCCTCTAATACTTGGAGCCAGCCGATCTCTTGGGCATGCTCAGTCCGCTCCATCTTCTTTTTTTGCACCCTCCCCTCTTTTTCTTTTGTTACCCCAAGAACTCCCCATTCCAAACTTCCTCATCTGTCCGTTTGTAAAGGAGATGAATGTCAGGTTGTCATAGTAACAGCCCCATCTCACCATGCACATTTGCAATATTTCTGTAGCGGCTGATAAGGACTGTTTAGAGGGGGGAGGCAGACGGAGAATGGGAGAATGTTGAAAGTGGTATTGTCAGATAGTCGTGCGCGTGCTTTCCAGCTCATGTAAGTGTAGATACAAAGGAAAGATAGAACTGTGAGCTTTAATTAGTCTGATGAAAAGGCACAGGAGCTTTTATCTTCATTGTCATCTTCCTCCCTTTCTCTCCTTTTTGGTGTATTGCATACACAAATACATGACCAACCAAACACACCTGCTTTTGATTCATTCTATCCAAGTGTATTTTGTGTCCTGTGTATTGGTATTAAAGGGCTGAATCGGAACCCAGTGCTTATCTCACGATAGCAGGTGGTTTTACCTTTATTTGCGGGGGGTCACAAACAAGAATGGCGTCAACAAATTCATTATTTAATTCTTTCGTTAAGAACTTTTAATGTTTTTTAGTATTATTTATTTTCCTAAATAACAATTTGCATTTATTCTTTTATCCACACTTTTATCCAAAGCCACTTGTATTCAACATGTAGATTTTAGCAGTTCTTGCACGACCTTGTCATTGCTGTTCCATGCTGTAATGTTTGAACTAGAGGACTTTAATTGCTCCTGCTTGTGCAGAATTCACATTCTGTGTGTTTCTATAGGACCGGGTTTACTGGACAGACTTGGAAGATGAGGCCATCTACAGTGTGAATCGACTGACAGGGCATGATGTGGCAATGCTGGCTCAGCATCTTAACAACCCGCTGGATGTGGTGGTGTTCCACGAGCTCCGGCAGCCTAAAGGTGAGAAATAGGTATAATGCAGGTAGATGCCAACCGACTTTACATCATAAGATGAACGCTGGTAGTAGTAACTAGGAAAATGCAACTTTTTTCAGTTGTGTGACAGTAAAAGTAAAAAATAGTGTTTTTATAATAAAAAGCTTATTCTGTTTATATCTAACAGTTAGTGGTATATTGTGATGTAAAACTCCTTGAATGTTCCTTGAATGTTCTGTCAATTATTTTTAGGATTTCTTCATGTGATTTTGATTTGATTTCATTTACTGATTTTTATTTAATGATTTACCTCATTGTTTTTGTGCCTCATTAAATATGCTCTACTATTTCTAAAGCATAGCTTGAATATAGTTTAACTACTTTCGATTACTGAGTAGTTTGAAACTGACACATTCTTCATTATTTATACATTTTTTAGTATAGTGAAAAACGGGTATAGATACCGCATTTTCATACACACGAAAAAAAAAAAAAACAGTGATATTGTGAAATATTATTACAATTAAATATAACTGTTTTGATTTTAAATATATTTAAATGTTTTCCTGTGATGGAAAATCTGTATTTGTTGAAAACCGCTGCTCAATATTTTTGGGAAAACCATGATACTTTTTGTTCTCTAATGAATATAAAGTTCAAAAGAACAGCATTTATTTAAAATAGAAATCTTTTGAGACAATGTAAAAGTCTTTACTGTCACTTAAATGCTTCCTTGTTGAATAAAAGTATTATTTTCTTTAGATTTGACCCCAAACTTTTGAAGAGTATACAGTAGTATCTTTCAGTCTGTTTTATGCATTGAGCTCAGTAGCCAGTGATAGATGTTTTAATGCATTAAAGAACTCGTATATAAGGAATCAAATTAAAAGACTTGACACACAGAGAACTCAAAACTTCCTCTCCAGTCTGAAAAGACGATTTAAAAGACTGGAGATGTTTCTTTTTTCAAATGTCGTTGGATGGATGTATTGCTAATGAAAAATATCCAGTTGATGTTAATCTGGGCCTGGAATGTGTTGTTTTTGATTCTCTTTTGGCTTGTGCGCAGTCTTCAAGCACATGAGCGTGTCAATCTGACGAGTGCTTAATGCTGTGAATCTCTATTCTTTCAAAACATAATGCACACAAACATGTCCATGTTCTTGATATACAATCATTGATGAACATCTTTGATTTAAATGAGGAGAAAAAATATATATGAGGGCAGATTGGATTAGAACTCGAACCTCTGACACGCTTAACAAAAGTTTTACCACCAGACCGTTAGGGAATACGAATGCTAGATCTATGTAACCTATTTATTCACTAACTTGAAGAATCTCGGGACTAACAATATTTTACAGATACAACAGATGTAAGAACTAAACTATCACATGAAAACATTAGTTTTTGCCACTGCTCATTTCAAATATAGAGAGGTCATTTCAGGTACAGTGGCAAAAATGCCTGCTTAATTTATCTAAGGCCTCTCACAAGCTAATAGAAACAGCTATAGTATTTTCACAGTGTCACCATTTTTGCATTGTTATAATGATTAGAGGCATATCTTTGCTGACTCCCCCCCTAATAGTGGTCCTATCATTGAATTGCATATTTATGGGGAATTGTTATTCTAGAGACAGGCAGAGAAAATGAAAGAGGCTGTTTGCGTGTGTGTCTGCAGATTTGGATTCTTTGTTTTCATCCTTAAATCACAAATAGACCACATGCAGTGTGCCAGCAGAAGAGCCAATTTACAGACTCCTTACATTAATAAATGAGAAGTGCTATTTAAATCTAAATCAAGGAATTAAATGTGTTGCTCTGAAAATGCAAACGAAGGCAGGAAAACACACTTACGCGGCTGAACGAGAAATGATGAGAATGGAATCCAACCGCTTTTTTAACTCAAGTGCCTCTGAGTGAAATATTAATCAGCTTTGAATCCCTGCAAAACTTGATTTTATGAAAATGTTTCTTAAGGAAGAGATAGACATTGAACGTTATTGAATAAAAGAGCTTTCTGAGTTGTTTAAAGAGCTAAACAAACTTTCATATGGATTTCCATCCGTTGTTGTATTTGTTCACATGAAGACATCAAAAGAAAATCAATTTCTGTTATTTTAATATATTTGTATTAATAGTCTCATGCTAATATTTCAGTGTCTGTGTTCATATACAGTATTACTATGCAACCATCCCAGAGGCTAAAATATCAGAATTAAAGAGTTTTTTTTCCTCTTTAGCTCCAGACACATGCAACATGGGAAGTTTGCCCAATGGAGGCTGTGAGTACCTGTGCCTCAGAGCTCCTCAGATCACAGACCACTCGCCCAAATACACATGTGCCTGCCCCGACAGCATGGAACTGGGCCCGGACATGCGCCGCTGTGTGACAGGTAACACAATGCAGAGCCCTTGGTCAAGGTTTCACATATACACAAGTGTAGACACAAGAAACAAACATCTACTGATTCATGATTTTGAGAGTCGAAGTTTGTGATTTAGAAAGACTGAGGAGATTTCTAGGAGTTTCCATCATATCTATGTTGTTTGTTGTAGTCAAACCCAAAACGACAACTGCTGCAAGTACAACAACACCACCAGAACCTTCTACTGCTGTGACCCCTACAACCACCGTTCCAACTACAAGCACCAGTGCACTTACAACCACCAGTACAATCACTACAACTACACCTACTACCACAGTATCAAGCACAACCACCAGCAGCCCCAGCACATCCACTCATTCCAGAACACATCGTTCCACCACCACACACTCCACGGCCACTTTAACAACTGTGACCACTCAGCCCAGCACTACAGCGCCATGGAAACAACCGACCTCCACTCAGACGGCAGCAGATCACAGACAGACATCTACAACCATTTCCCATGGCAACAGCATACAAGGGGCCAATGCCAATCTCTCTCATCGAGGTGAGTTTGAGCTTCTGCTTTGTGTTATGAGTCAGTGACATGATGCTCTTGTTGTCTGTATAAATCATACAATGACTTGGGTTCACCTCTACTTTGATGACTATGCTTTTCATTTGTATGCATAAAATGGGAAATTATATCATAGAGACATTAGGCAAAGCCTTATGATTGTGTGCATAGATCAATATGTACAGTATCAAAATATCAGATCATTTAATATTTTTTTAGACAAGGAAAGGTATTCTGGGTTGTAAAATGTCATGTGATTGAGCTCTGAAAAAATGAACTGAATTATTAATTTAAAAATATGTTATATCTTAAAAATATGTTGTTGTTTTTTTCAACCTTTGCTTTTTGCATTGCTTTCTTTTGAGGGTGCTTAACACACTCAAGCATCCCAGTAGAGCCAGGGAGGGCAGCTCGCGCTAGCTCGAGACTTGAAAATTACTGTTTGGTGGGGGCTACATTCTTGCAAGTAAATAATACATGATTAGATGGATAAAATAATCGGTCAGGATAACTATCCTAAGTCTGCAGGCTGATAGTCGTGTTTGTTATTTATTTTTCCGGTGAAAGTGTCTTGCCTCAGGCTGTAATGCAAATCGATTTTTCAAATTTGCAGATTCATCCTCCAAGGATTGCTTGATATTATAATATTGACGATATGGGTTTTATCTACCACACAAACATTGAATTGAATTAGCATATCCATTATGTAAAACATTAGCCAATAGGCTAACGTTACTATAAAGACGCTGGCTTGTAAATGTGAGCTACGTGATCTTTTGACGCTTGAAAAAAAATAAGCCCATGAAACTATATTCATATGATATGCTGAAATATATGCCAATGTACCTGGGATGAAGACATTTCACACGCAACGCTGGCAGTCTGCCCAAGATGTGAGAACTCCTTCTTTCTGTAGAGTTCAGGGGTATCGCTTGTCAACAAATGCACGCATGAATTCCCTAGTGTAACCATGACAGATTTTACGAAAGTAGTAGAAGTCAATACTGTTTCCCAACTGTAGGGGGACCCCGCTTTAAACTTTTGTTAAAAATGGTATAAATGTTTTTCAAAATCATGAAAGCATCAAAAGTTTGGCCAGTTGTTCAAAGGTAAGATGATCGGATTTTGGTTAGCGGATTAGATCAAATCTTGAAAATGGGTTGTTCAAAAGGGAAA
>JAOTRC010000004.1:19408582-19427018 GCA_027497675.1 Cyprinella lutrensis
ATGGAGGGACAACATGGCCACCGACATTAGAACACCTTACCCGTATGTGTTTTCAATGGGGTCCATTTTGATTTCACAGGGACTTTAAGAGTGACCACGGTCAATCTGACTGCAGTAGATGTGAAAGATATTAATACAAATTCTTAATTCAGCCAGCTCACATACCTGTATTTACTCCCTGTTTTCAGTTGAAGCCCACAGTAGTCGATTGTCGAGTTGGCGAGCAAAAATATTATGGCTTACTCTGTTTCATACTGTACATATTATTGTTGCAAACCTATACGAGTTTCCTTTATACAAATGGATAACGATTTGAAGAACGATTGGAACCAAAAAGTTATTTTGCACCATTGACTTCCATAGGGAAAAAAATGTAATTTCCGATCATCCATCCATCCCTTTTCTATACCTGTGCATCCTATAGACCACCTACGTAATATTAACCGTCTCTATCCCTTTCTTTCAAATAGTAATACTGCAGTTCTTATTCATGCGCTGGTCACTTCACATATAGACTATTGTAATGCTATTCTCACAGGTGTTCCATCCAAATTGCTACGTAAGCTTCAGTCAGTTCAGAATTCTGCAGCTTGTGTTCTATCTAGAACACATTATACTGAGCACATTTCGCCAGTTCTCCAGCAACTGCACTGGCTTCCAGTAAAGTACAGAGTTGAATTCAAGATCCTGCTACTTACTTATAAGGCACTCCTTAATCTTGCACCCTATTACCTTTCACAACTTCTCCATGTTTACACTCCTTTGCGTGCTCTCAGATCTTCATGTTCAATTTCTCTTGTGATACCTCAGATTCGACTTACCACCATGAGTGCCAGATCTTTTAGTTATGCTGCCCCCCGCCTATGGAACTCTCTTCCCCTTGATGTTCGCAATAGCGACTGCTTGTCTACTTTTAAAATGTGTCTTAAAACATATCTTTTTATACAAGCTTTTTTATAACATGTATTGTTTTCCTTTTAATGCACTTGGCTTGTTTGTTGAGTATATTGTCTTATGTAGTGACTTGTTTATTGCTTGTGAGGTGACCTTGGGTGTTATGAAAGGCGCCATTAAATAAAATGCATTATTATTATTATTGCAACTATGACTGCAAACTATGCAACTAAGGTGGTGCAACAGACCTCGTACTGTATCCTGTATTAACTGCACATCTTTGTCAGGAGCAACAGGAGTGACCGTTGGTAAGCAGCTCTACCCATTTAAAAAATATTCTCTTGATCGCACCTCCTGTTTCTTAAGCTATGACCCTTCGTCCTCATCTCAGATACTTGAAACGCCAGTGTCAGGCAGCATCACTTAAATCACTTTCTCTTTGAACACTTACTTCCATGAATCTCTTCACCACAGAAACCCTATTCATCTGACCTGGAATCTCCAGAAACTATTAACGGGATGGTGTTTTAAAGAACCAAATAAAAAGGCACCTTTTTAGTGAAGAGCAGTAGCCATTACAACCAGGCAAAAGTAAAGAGTGGACAACTCCCAGGCAGAGGATCTTCGTTTGTTCTGAAAATGCACAGGGCTGCCCTGGTGTTAATTAAACATTTTTCCCAAAAGTGCATCCTTGGCTGAGAACGAATGAAGCATTTATGTTTGGAGAAGCATTCTCTCTCTATGAGCGACCCTCCTCAAGTGGTTGATATATCAAAACTTGAACTGATAGATACAAGAATAGCATGCCATTGGTGTCTTTATGAGCCCGGTCCAGCTCATTTGAAGTGTTTCAGTCATCAGGCTTTGGCAAGGGATATATCTTAATAGCTTGACCACAAGGGTCTATCATCTCCATTCTTGCTCTGAAGGTCTTTGAGGGAGCCCTCTGAGTGGTCATAATAGGGCTCCCACCGCACAAAGATTCACAACAGGATGAGAGAAAAGGATTTTTGTACTGGCAAAGAGCTTCATGAATACATTGCTAGTCAAACCAGCTACTTTAGATTAATATAGAATCTGAAAGGAGTGATGAGTCCAATTTATTTATGTGTATTCGTCACACTGTGGCATTGCTCTCAAGAGCAAGGATAACATGAGGCTAATCTCAGTCTTTTACCCGTAGAGTGGGGGCCAACAAAAACCTGTGGTAATGTATTCCTCCACTGATTGATGGTCGCTCCCTCCGTAATTAACAAAACCATCATTGTGATGGAAGGATTCTAGGCCGCCTACAATAAAATCTTTAAGACTCTTTTCAGATGTCTGTAAGAATACAGGGGTTAGTTTCAGAAGATGCTTCACCATCATCCCTGCGTTAAATATTACTGAAAAAATAAATAAAATTGATTTTATTTGTGCAGGCCTACATATTGTGAGAGATAAATAACATATACATTTGTCTTTTAAATGCAAATTAGATCCTGTGATAATTTGATAAAATGTATTATATTAAGACCTTTTTAATTAAGGCAACAACAACGAAAAAGTTAATTAGCAAAATGTGTCTTTTCTCCCAACATATTGCCATCCGTTATTGTAGATGCCAGTTTCTTTGCTAAATTTAAGCTTTTTTGCGAAAGATATCTTAAATGTAGTGAACTATAAAGTATTATCCGGCTCTACTGTAACATTTATAAAGCTATTTCTTTATTACAACCAAATAAAATGTAGGCTAAAGTTCATGAATTGTATTGCTGTTTTATTTCATATATGATCACAATGACGCCTGTTATTTAAATGACACACCAGGCAAAGTATTACTCTTAGTATTAGCCATGTTAAATATGTAATAAGCCTTTAGTTAGCCTACTACTAAGGCTTAACTTATTTATTACGTCTGCCAAATAATTATTAATTACCCATATTCGGAATGACTTTATTAAAAGCAAACTCTGATTAGCGTTGAAATGGGATTGACCAGACACTTTAAGCCATGCAAGCTACCGATCCAAAAATGTATGCCATGGGTTCACACCTCAGGCCATTTTTACATTTAGTATTAAGATGTGTTTTGATCAATCGGATCACAATAATGAGGGAGACACAATCCCGTCTGGCTAGCGCTTCCCGTAATGTTTGCGCTTTAGGTCAGTATACGCTGTTCGAGCGCATTCAATCACACGAGAGTCTACCAAAGCAATGCCTCTGGAAGTGGTCGAAACATGTTGATCCCTAGGCTATTTACGCCTGTAAATATAGTGTCATACACTTGTGATGTGATTAGACCAAAAACGCATCTTAGAGGGATACTCCACCCAAAAATGAAATTCTGCTATCATTTACTCACCCTCAAGATGTTGCAAACCTGATTTTCTTTCTTCTGCTCTACACAAAGGAAGATATGGAAGATTTCTCCTATGGAAGTCAGTGGTGCCAAACAACTGTTTGATTCCAATCGTTTTTCAAAATATCTTCTTTGTATACAGGAAACTCATACAGGTTTGCAACATCTTGAGTGCGAGTAAATGATGACAGAATTTAAATTTTTGGGTGGAGTATCCCTTTAATAACAGGTCTAAACAGGGCCTAAAATGTTTTGAGCGTGTGTACTTTCTCTTCCAGAGGTAGTCGAAAACGCATTTGAACCGATTGCTTTCGTAGTGTAAACGCACATGTGGTCGAATGCCTTCATGAGATCAGACTGTCTCTTCAGAGCAGAATGAAAGGTGCTGCTCTCCGTGTTCTTTTCCGTCATCTCTAATGGCGTTTAAATTGCATGAGCTTATTTCGCCCGTTAGATTGAAATATCTGAAAAAGCCCACATTGACCTGCCCATCTAGCCTACAGTAGATACAACAGGACAGAAGAGGTTGAAAGTGATCAAAAGAGACGGATTTAAATCTCTTTTAACGGATTTAAATCTCTTTTAAATTTAAATCTCACCAGGTGTAAACAGATATGTGTCTGATCCAATCGACCAAAACGCGTCTTAATTCCAGGTGTAAACAGGGCCTTGAGTAGACCACGAATGAGACCCGAGTGCTCTGACCTCGGATATCAACAATTGCATGAGGCTATCTTAAGTAAACGGGATTTCCACCGACAGAACATGCATGCCACATCTGCTCTTTTGGCCGTGCAACAATATGGCAACCAAGAGATTTATTATAGAGATTTCTGGCAGAGACATTCTTACCCGCAGGTTTACAAAACCCATGTGAATAAATTTGTTCGTTGGCTATTTGATATAATAAACAGCTTAGAACAATTCGCAGCCTAAGTGTATCAAAACGACACAGAAGGTAGTAATAGCACTTCGGTCAATAGTGTAGCATGAAATCGGTGAATACGGATCAGCTAAAAGCGCTCTTATGAGGCAACCATGTTTGCTCTCATGAGCAATTTATTGCCGACGAACATATGGCCAATATTTTGTTTCACGTCATTGTAGGGGGAAAACAAACATCATGCAATGTTAGTAGAAAATCTAAGGCAGAGCCACTATGCAAACGTACTTGGACAATATCAGAAGAGTGCTTGCTCCCCGGGTATATAAAGCACATCAGGCTTATCGGTGCGTGCACTCCTTACTTTCATTTGGAGATGTTTCATTAACTGTGCGGTGTCTTAACGCAAGCTGCACCACTTACCCTCTTCCGTCAGCCGCCAGGTGAGCCTTTATTACTATCACTCGACCTCTCCACGTACAGTGCGTTAGGTACTGTAGGCTGTACAAAGATAAAAGTGTGTGTGTGTGTGTGTGTGTGTGTGTGTGTGTGTGTGTGTGTGTGTGTGTGTATTTGAGCTCGTGCTTGCGCACGCGCATGAACTTATGCGAGTTCTAAAAGCAAGAAACTTGCTTGTAATATTTCCTACTTTTTTGTATGAAAAAGCTAACTTTGCAAAATCTTCCATAGTTACATATTGCATTGTGTAGGGTAAGCCTGTGAACTCTGCCATTTTAAATAAAAGAAACAATTCATTATGCATCATTATTCGGTTATTACCATTTTTAACATTATTTTTGTATTATATTTTGTTGTTGTTGTTATTTATTTACTTCTATATTGTTATAGTTATGTCGTTTATTAAATGTTAATATTTCAATGCATTTTAGATAAGTGAGGGTGAACGGTTTTTTCTTTTCTTTTTTTTTTTTCTTCGGGCTATACGCATTTGTACCGGTAGAGTTCGCCCGAGTATCAAAAATGCCTCTTCGGTGACACCATCACCCTCTGTGGAAATCATATGAATGGATGCAAGTATAATTTGTTGGTGTGAACGAAAGAAATCTCTCTCTGAAACATGCACTAGGCTATGTCTAACTTCACGTATGCGTAAAGCAGGGACAGTTTATTTCAATTAATCTATAATTAATTTCAAACGGATTGCAAAAATAGAAGAAACAGTCCCAGTGGACTTTGAGATACAGAGAAAAGACGTGATTAAAATGATAATCCTTAAACCAATTTGTTTTGGGTACGCTGATAAAGGTGCCAGGATGGAGAATTTAACACTATGCGCCATGAAATTCGCCGTTACAAATAAACTGGTAGTTAAACAAATGAAGGCATGTCCCTGGGCCATGGGCACCATGTTAATCTCCTTGTGACATGTTTAATCATTAGAGGCTCTGAGACGAATAAAGGCGCAGCGTTTGCCCTGCAGTGAGGAGAATCAGACCAGCTCCAAACGATCTGTGCTGCGGGCCATTTTCTTGGGGCAGCAGCTCTAAGTCGCACAAAACCACCAGACTTATTTTATACCAACATTTCCCTTTTATGGCCTTTTAATCGCAGGGGAAAAGCAGAAAATCGCTCTTGTCAGTTTATACATTTATCATGAGCACCTAGAGGGAAAAAGGGTTACATTTATCAAAGCTTAACTGCTCGCCCAAGGCATCGGAATACGCTGAAATTCGTCGATTAAAGCAAGAAATGATCAACGTTATTATACTCTCCCAGCCTTCTGGCAGCATTAGGATTTTCTTTTTAATCAAGCGTATAAAGGTCTTTTAAAAGGTTCAACCCCCAAACAATAGCTTCCAAAAACTGAAAGATTCAGACATTTTAACATTCTCTTTTGTTAAAAGGAATTAATTAAAGGATGTTTCGCATTTGCTGTTTTGTCGTCGTATTATAAAACATTGTATTTCTAAATAAATCTTTAGGATGATAAATACAATCCCAGATTGCATTGAGCGTCAATTGTTTCTCGAAAATTCAACAAACCGGTTAGTTTATGTTGCTTTTTTATTTTATCGGCATAGCTATAGCTTGTACAACATGCATACGCTGCCACTCCTGATATACATTATCTTAGCGCATGCACTGATTTATATATCCGATTTAATAATTTAAATAATAATGTAATGCTTAGTGCAGATTTTATATTCTCGTTTTGTCCTTTTATTGTATTGTTTGTTAAGCGAATAGGTATATAATAGCTACACAGAAATACCATGCAAATTGCGCGCTGCTTGCACAACAATTTTTTTTTAATTTAAAAATCTATTGTTATTATTGTTGTTGATGTTGTTGGCATGTCTATTTTTACCTGAAATGTATGACAGCATTTTATCATCCCTATAACAAATCTGACACTAATGTTCAGTTCATGACTCATAAAATGACATCAAGTAGACTACTGAAACAGAAAAGACGGATGTCAACACCTCTGAAAAATGCTCGTCGTGAATTAGACTAAACTAAGATATAATGCCGCTCATCTTTCAGTCTACGCGTGAAAACCAACAGTCTGTTTGAGCTACCTGCAAAAGTAAACAGGTAAACATTAGGAAATGGCTCTTGAAGTGAAGTATAGCCACTCAGCTTGTGCACATTTACTTCTCCTTACCGAACTCCTCTGTTCAATTGTTTAAACACATTCCCAAATCACTGGCCACAGACTAACCACGAGCCCTGCCATCGATTGCGGAGTGTGTTGTTCTGGAGGCATGGGAACAGAATAGAGACTGGCTCATTAATTAGGACCTTGTTTACCAATTCTGTCACCAGCCTATAATATTCTGAAAATAAAATTCTCAATAGCATCAATGCCGATAAAAGAGATCAGTCTAACAGTAACCGTTTATATAGTGTTTTGAGTAGCCTAAAGCGCCGTATTTGAGAGGCTCTCGTCATTTATCAATTCATTTCATGGTTACAGTGATGTGTAACCTGTCTCTTCTGCATGGGAAGGGAAGGCTGGGAGAATGACCTTGCGAAAAGCGTTCACCGTTCGACTTTGCTCCATGGCCCATCCAGTTCAATGCTTCATTGTCCGATTTTTCTGTCGCTGCATGATTAATTCTACGTGAAACTCTGGTTAAGTATTTACCTATCAGGTAACTGATTATAGAAAAGACCAGAAGCTGAAAAATGTGCTTGTTTATTCGTGTTTTTTTTTTCATGAACAATTATTCTATGCAATTGCTGATATTGTAGCCTAAATAAATCCTGGAAACTGATATCCTAGCAATAAATAAATAAATAAACGGCGGAACATCTTTTAACTGCAGAACTAGTGACTTAGGCTACTGTGTTAAAACATAAACAGCAATAATCAATAATTCCAACACATAGTAAAAAATGAAATAGATCACATAACGAAATAATTGTATCTAATTTGTACCCTATCACCAATTTTCCAGTCAGTGTGTTGTCAATACAGTATGCTTGCATGCGCGCGTGCTTAAGAGAAATTTCGCGTAGAATGTGCTTGCTTTTGCGCGCTTTTGTGTGTGTGTGTGTTTGTGTGTGTGTGTGTGTGTGAGAGAGAGAGAGAGAGAGAGAGAGAGAGAGAGAGAGAGAGAGAGAGAGAGAGAGTAAGTGAGTGGGAAAGGTATGTCTTTGGCAGCCCTAGTTCAAATATACCAGCTATTTTTAAAGTAGCTTTTTAAGTAGTTATTTTGGTAGTGATATGATCAGACTTCTTAAATTATGCATATTAACATTCAAAAGTTTGGGGTCAAGATTTTTCAATGTTTTTGAGAGAAGTCTCTTATGCTGACCAATACATTTGTTTAATTAAAAAAAGAAAAAGAAACATATTTAAAACAATGATTCAAAACAAGTCTGTTTTAATATATTTTAAATTGTAATTTATTTCTGTGAATAGCTGAATTTTTAGCAGCTTTTACTCTCTTCAGTGTCACATGATCTTTCAGAAATCAGTTGAATATTTTTTATGTGATGAATAGAACGTTTAAAATAACATTTACTTGAAATAGAAAGCTTTTGTAACATTATAAATGTATTTTGTCACCTTATTTCTACCACATATTGCTTGCTATCTTTTTGATTGTATGTGAAACAGTATGCATACCTAATTGTTGCCAATTTTATACTTAATATCCTCACTGCATTGCAAGTTTAATTCAGTTATCAGAAATAAAATCCCGATTCTCCTAAACTCAATTTAATTGAACTTAGTTTATAATCATTTAATACTAAAATTAGATTTTGATAACAGGGTTACAAAAACTGCAAACCCAATAGAAAATACACAAATTAAGACTCAAATTCTTTCTGAGATGAAGCACACCAACATTTTTTTTACTGAGCATTTGTAATAAAAATGATAATAATTAATAAAAAATTATTTTAAAAAAATGTCATGCCCGATTTTACCCAAACCCTAATAATACATAAATGTACTTTTTTTAAATACTTTTTTTTTTTTAAAAATAGCATATTTTTATAATTAAATGTTATACTGTCTTCCATGCATCCAGAAAATCTACATAAAGCACACAATATATTGTTGATGTATAATGAGCAGGATAGAAATATGCTCTTTTGAGCATAGTGTATTTAGCACTGCTATCATCTGAGATAGCAGAGAGCTCATCTGAGAGCACTGCTATCATCTGAGAAATCTGTGGAAAGTTTTGATATATATTGTTCTTATTCTCCGCATTTTTGTTGTTTTAGAAATGATTTTAATAAATCATTTGACCTTGGTCTGCCATGATGCACCTTAAGATTTGAGTGAGTGAGCTTGTATATGTGTGTGTGTCATTATGCGCTGCTCTGTGTCCCCTGGCTGTGTTAACGCCCCTGCCATATGTGTTGGCTGTGTGTTAAACGCATGCAGTTCCTATCCTTGCCACAGTGGTCATCGGCCTGATGTGTACCGGAGGTTACCTGGTGTGGCGCAACTGGAGGAGACGGAATACCAAGAGCATGAACTTCGATAACCCCGTTTACCGCAAGACCACGGAGGACGACGACGACGAAATCCACATCGGCCGCAGCGAGCAGATCGGCCACGTCTACCCACCAGTGAGTGGCAGTGCCAGACAGCCATACCTAGCACTGCCACTGGGGGGCAGTATCCCAGACCCGGCAGCTCATTGGTACTCAGGGGCACCTATGCTGTCCAGTGCAAAGTGAACAAAGGGAGGAAGGCAATAGTGATAAAAAAACGCAGGCGAGGCTAAGACAAAAATCCCTAAGAGGGCATTATTATGCCTCTTTTCTCACTCATAATTCACCACACATTTTCATTCAAATGTCTCTTTAATTCATTTGTGTACGGATTACCATGTGAAGTTTAATTAGTTAAAACTGTTTGTTTCCCATCGGCTGCATTCTAAATCACATACTCTCCAAGTTGGTACTTTTTTAATAAAATAAATACTTACGTAATGACTATTAAAAATACCTTCTGTATGAATGTGTGTAGTATGAATTTAACCGGGACATACTACATTCGCCACATTATCATTATTTTATGACCTACCAGCGCCAGTTGCTTTACTTCACTGCCATTCATAAATCCTCTCTCATGGCCTTTTGATGCACACTTTCAGAATCTCGCTGGAAATAGAAGGTCATCATCACATACTGTTTTTCGCCTACTGTATAGTAGGGAAGTAT
The DNA here is from genome assembly GCA_027497675.1 of Cyprinella lutrensis. Classification (NCBI taxonomy): domain Eukaryota; kingdom Metazoa; phylum Chordata; class Actinopteri; order Cypriniformes; family Leuciscidae; genus Cyprinella; species Cyprinella lutrensis. Next base: position 19,418,359 of record JAOTRC010000004.1, read on the forward strand.
GTTATTTTGGATGCAGCGATAGTCTTGATTTTTCATGTTGTGTGTGTAAAGCTTTAAATGCTTTCCATGTTTGAAAGCTTTGAAATTGTGCTCTCCTATTATCCCATAGTTGGTGTGCTTTTTTATTTTATTTTTTTAGTATAATTGTTTTAGGGATGAGCAATGAGCACCTTAAATGACTGGACAATCTTTTAATATTTTATCATTTATTTATTTATCGAGGTGTTTTGCTGTTTAGGTGTTATATTTATTTGGGTAATGAAATGATGGGCTTTAATAGTAAACAGTCAGTCAGATGGAGGGATTATAACAGTGTGTGTCGAGCTTCCTGTGCTACAGTCGACATGTCAAGCACAAGCAGAGATAAAGACATCAGTCGTGCGGCAGCAACAGTGCGGGCCGCCCCAGTGGCATAACAGGATTCTCTCCAGCGCCCCACACGCCGCACTCGTCACAGTGTGTTTGTAGGGGGATCTGCATATCGGATGTTACTCCTTCTCCATGGGCTTTCTCGTTGTTTTCTATGTGTTTATTTCTCTTGCTCTGTCTCTCAACACGTGTAACTGTTTTTTATCTGCTCTCCGCAGCGCGTGGCGCTCGGTCCTGACGATGACGGATTCCCCTGAGGGCGATTCTCGCTCTTGTTCTCTCATTCTCCATCCCTGAAACCATGCATCCTTTAGTCCTACATCTTTCCTTCCATCAAGGAGATCGCATGAGACAACGCAGCAAGCCACAGAGAGCCAAAAAGGACACAAGCACTTGCTCTCCACAGCCAAGAGCTACAAACTGGGTTTGTCTCCTCTTCGTGTCTTTTTCAGCCCATAAACTCTCAGTCGGGCAATAATCACTAGTTCAACGATTAAACTACTAGCATCATTCCTGCTCTTTGTCAGTAGTAGTAGGCAGTGCTGTTTAATGATGACTAACCTCATAGCTCATCATGTCCGTAGGCACTAACACTCTTTGGCTCTCCCGCTGCTCTCGTGCTGTAGATCTTTTAAAATTAGAAATAGTTTTATTACAGGTTAAGCTGGTTTGAGCTGAACCTGTTGAAGAGAATTGTGGGCAATCCACAATGTCAGCATTGGAGATACATAGAAGTAAAATATGAACTAAAATGGAGATGGGGTGAGGAAAACTTACATTTGCAGACATTAAACACAAATTCCGCTATGCAGTCGTTATGCATTCACCTAATCTAACAAATTAGTCTGTAATGTCCTCTCCTCCTAATACTTCCAATGCCATGGCTAGTGTTCCTTCATGTCTTCCATGGTCACTCAAATTCAGACTGGACCCTTCTGAAAGATCTGCAGCCACTATCCGGAGATGAGAGGCAATATATTTCCATATTTATTTATTTCACCAGCACTGGGTCTTCCATTTTTCTTAAGTTTCTAAGACCGACTTCCTGCCCAGGCAGGTTTATATCTCCAAAACCTCAGCTCAGGTCATCAGTTTTTCTAAAATATTACCAGTTATCCCTACAGTACAATCTGTGTGGTTTGTTATCACAAACACACGAATAAATACGGTAGCCAGGGTTTGATAATGGCTGAAATGCTGTTTGTTCATATCTACAGTCTAGATCGCTCCCTCTCAGACATGCAAAAACACGTGCGCACACACTCTCTTTCTCTCTACCGAACACTAACGTGTCTTTTCCGCCCCTACATTCGTCATGCCTGGGGTAAAACTCTTCAGCATTTAGTATGCTGACAACAAGACACCGCCTGCCATATTGGGTGGCTTAATGGTGTGATAGATTCGAGTCGTAGATCAAAGCTTTGCTCCTCTCTTCAGCGCATGGCACAGGAAATGAGGAGTGCCTGAATATAGGCTTCCTGTACAAACTCTCTCCATGTGATGAATGAGCACATGGTTATTTCTGTATCACTGTCAGAAGGACACTGACGGATTGGACAGATGTTTAAAAAGAACAGGTTTGGATCCACCTACAGTATGCCTGTTGATAAAAACCATCAGTTTCTTTGCTGGTTCTAGTTAGGCTAGTCAATTTTAACTGTTTAAAGGGGATTGAAGGATTAAAACAGTGGTTATTAACCTTTTTAACAGCAAGGCCCTCTTATCTAGACTGAAAACAAATATCAGTTAAATGTTGTCCATCTTTATTTTTAGTGATTTTATTTTAATTGAGAACTGTAATATACCTAAATTTGAGTAATTTTAAGACTCACTGGAAGTTTGCCCCATTGTGGGCCCAAGTTTGCCCCATTGAGAACCACTGTTTTAGAGAAAGGCCATCCGAGCGTCATCAGATTTGCACCAATTTAAACCAGCTAAAAACCTTAGGCTGGATTTTTCTGCAGGGATTAAAGCTTGGCATATGGCAGTATGTGTCTGTGTGACGTTATATCAGATATAAGTGCTAGTCATGCGAGTTGCCCTTAATCGGAGACTTCCGAACGGCACCGCTGGGTCCCTAAGATGCTTGTGTTTGGTTCTGGCTGGTATGTGGGTGGTTTCGCATCTGGAGTGGTTCTTTGTTCAAGCCACCTTTGCTCCTCTCTGCTGTGATGAGGCATCTTATGTGCGGCGCTTGTAAAACACCCCTCCACATTTCAAAGAATCCTCCATTAAGTCACTGTTTTCCATTAGGAATAGAGATAGTGTGGGAGTTTTGTTGTTCAGGCTTTTGTCCTGGAGGATTAAAGAACTGAAGTTTTCTCGTTCTCCGAATACGGTGGACTGCCGGATGGGCTTGAGAAGACGTGATTTGGAGAAAACAGGCCTAATATCAATATTATAGTTTATTTGACGAATCTTCATTCATCCTTAACCATTCCTCATATCAAAACTGTGTTTACAGTATGGAAAAATACGGTAAATAGATTTCATACGTTTTTTTTTTAATTGAAGTGATAACATTTTGATTACTTTTACAGTACATATATCAGTTCTGAAAATGTGGAACTTTAGTTTTTGATTCGAAAGTCTCAGACAATAGCAATACAGGGTAAACAAACTGCTTCATGTGCTTTTTCATAAATGTCATGACTCATAAATTATTTCATGATCATCATCAATTTGGTCTCTTCAGATGCACTCTGCTGAAAAACAAAAACTTTAAACTGGCTTAATCAAGTTTGCTTGTCTTATTAGCTCTGGTTTGCTGGTTTTAGAGGCATTTTTTAGATGCACTTACCACCTGGCTTAGACTGGAAGACAAGCTTTTCGTCCAGGTGAACTAACTGGTTTTAGAAGGGTTTTGAAACCTGAAAACTGAAAACCTGAATAACAAACTGAAAACCAGCATAGCCAGACTGGAAGAACGGTTAAGACTAGCAAATAAGCTCAGGCTGTTTTAATCGTGGTTTATTTTTCTGAAGGTGAATCACGCACGTTTCTTTTTCCTGACCCCAACGTCATTGTTGTTATCAGGTGCTGCTCTAGAGATAGCTAAAACAAAAACTTTGTATGGAAAACTTTGTTACATTTGAGCTTTCTACCAACTGATCTCTTAGCGTATTATAATTTAGAATGTGTGGGACACATTTTTGAAACATACATGCATGGTGTGATCACAGAAGGTTCTAGAACAGGCTTTTAGACCCTTTGGATTTTCTGCCTCTTTGTAGATAACAAGCAGTACTTTGTGCCCGTCGTCCATCATTCTTACTCTATGCATATGTAACGGCGAGTCCTGCCTTCCTATAGCACTGCAGGGACTCGCCACGCTGCTCCTTCAGCCCACTTCCACTGTGACTAACATTCGTGATGTCTGTAACTCCTCTTCATACCTGTCATCCCCGTCAGCCCGACAAGTAGGACATTGCTTTCGAAAGGGCTACCATTCTTTTCCAATGGACGATACGCTGGAACAGTGCTCCTTAGTTTGAATCTAAGGAATCGGGTGAATCGGGTCCTCCGCACCAATGGTAACATTCCCGTCTGTTTTCTTTGTGACCCCCTAATGTGAGATCATGTTGACATGATGTGTATTACTTGAAGAACTGTTGATTTTTTTTGTATGGTTTGTAGGTGTTGAAATTTTAGGGGAGAGGGAAGGAGGGCATGTCATTACTGTCATTTGAGGAAACGTGTGTCCCGGTCATTCCATGGGTTGTTTGGAGACATTTTGTACGCTGTTTGTTGCACAAACTTTTTCAAGAAGCCTTCTGCACTGTGTAAATGATTACATAGGATGGGGGAAGGATGACCGTTACAGTCAAATGAGTCTGAATCATGATTTGTACATATGTTTTCATACAGCGAAACTTTTGATAAGGTTTTAAACATTTCTTGTAAAAAGAAGATGTGTATATTAGTCTCCTGGATGAAAAAGAGTGTAGACCATATGTGGATTTATTTGTACTCAAGAGCACTGGATTTATTTACTACTTGATTGTAACTAAAACTTAATAATCTGCCAAAGTGTTTTCATTTTATTTTTCTCTCTTACTACTGGTCTGGATTTTATTTTTGCTTTTTAACCGTAAAGATCGCAGAAGTAGTGTTTAATTTGTGTTTGTACATTTATTTAATAGATAAATTAAATTGTAATTCTATTTAATAGGTTACACTCGGTGGTGAAAGAGAGGGTTAGTTTAATTTATTGGTGCCTTGTTTGTGTTCATGTATATTTTCCAATAATGTCTTGTTTTGTTTGCGTTTCTCGTGTGTGTCAGTGGGTTGAAGGTGGTGGGAAAAGAGAGGGTGTTTTAACGGTAGCTAAATTATACTTACATGGAATATCTGTACTGTATGCCAAAATGGTCTCACTCACGTTTCTATGAAATTCAAGTTGTTGATAAATATCTATATATTGATATATTAAATTGTTAAAAATCTTTTTTTTTTGCTCTATGTCTCCTTGTCATTCCTCTGCATTTTTACAACAGCTTTCAGTTGTTTGTGGTATTGATCAAATGATGTAGAGTTTTCTGTTACCTTTTGTTCTCTGCATAAATTTACTGTTTCCTCAGCATGTCGACACTGCAGTTATGGCTGGCCCTGTGCCTGGTAATGGAAAGAGGAACTCCCCCCGTCAGGTGTCACGCTGTGATTTTGCTAATGTCTGCGGTGAGTATTTTAGCCTCCAGGGAGACTTAAAATGGGGAAACTGAAAATGGGGAAACTGCCTGAACTCCCAGTGGCTGCCCCTGATGGCGGCCAGATTTGATAGATGTGATTTTTGTAGTTGCCATGATGTTAAAGGGATAGTACGCTCCAAATATTTTAATTCTGTAATCGTTTACTCGCCCTCATGCGGTTCCAACACACACACAAATAGATATTTTAAAGAATATTACACAAAATATGTTGGAAATAGGCTCATTTTACCACTCCCCCAGAGTTAAACAGTTTTACCATTTTCGAATACATTCAGCCAATTTTCTGATATTTAGAAGAATATCAGTAACCAGACAGTTTCTGGACTCATTGACTTCCACAGTATGAAAAAAATATACTATGGAAGTCAATGGGACCAGAAACTGTCTCGTTACTGATATTCTTCTAAATATCAGAAAATCAGCTGAATACATTCGAAAACGGTAAAGCCCAACTGTTTAACTCTGGGGGAGTTGTAAAATGAGCCTATTTCCAAAAAAAGTGGAGTATCCCTTTAAAGACAGACCTACTGTGATCTCTGATGCTCAGAACTATCAATTATTTGCCCTTATTTTTGTAAGTCATTTTTAACCGTAGAATTCCTGATGAGAAACTACATTTCTCATGACTGCAAAGAAATATCCACCAACCAGAATCAAGGTCAAAAAAGCTCTTCGAGACCGCTCACTCATAGGATACGTATAATACTATATATTTACATTTAAAGTACAGTGCACACACACAATCCTGGGCAAAACAAATGGGCCAAGCTCAAAATGGCTAAACACAAAGCTTTACATTGTCTTAACCACAAATTATTAGTCAGTAAAATTAACTAAATTTAGCCTTCAGGCTCATGTTTTGACCTGGTCAGAGTCCATTTGAACCCTATGGTGAATATTTGGTGTCACATTAAACTGACTGTCCAACTAACTGGGACACATTTGTTCTGTTTGATGCCATTAACATTGAGTGGAATGACATTGAGACTTCATGTAAAAAAAAACTCTCCACGGTTACCCACAGTTTAAATGTTTGAAGAAAACAAAACTATTCCATGCTACATTACAGTATTTGTGCAATTCTTGCTAATTCCCTGACCAGGGTTTGTGATAAAAATGGTTTATACATATTTAGCCAGCCATTTTTTGCTCATGGTATGATTTCCCCTAGTGGTTTTGGCTCGGCTAATGGCTTTAAATTTTTAAATCCCCATGGGAAAAATACTTACGGAATCAAAGCTGCTGAAAACGAGGGTGGACACTGTTGCACTCTGTGGTGTAAGACCTGATGATATTGAGGAATGCAGCTGTTTTAAGCAGTTCAGTTATTAGCGGCAGCTCGCAATGGTTTGCGCAATGGACTAAAGCTCTTCTAACCAAGGATTTGTCCTACAGTAGGGGTCCAAAAGTTGTGTGCGCACCCTGGTTCATCTCTTAGCCGTACCTATTTATCATTCCCTTTGTTGTTTCGGTTACTACAAAGACAGTCCTCAAAGATAATTGAATCTTGTTAGTCCTATCAATAAAATATTCATTTCTTCCCAATCCCTAATCACTACTGTCCCTCAAGAACTGAAAACGAGAACAGTGTCTTCCTCGTCTTCCAACTTTATTTTAGCATGGCGGATGACATTTAGCACTCCCTCCCACTGTGTGAACATCCAATTATTATGCATCCAGTCCAACTGGGGCAAAGGGAGCTGGGTCTGTCTGTGTCATCTGTCTGGGTGAAAGGGGGGACAGAGCATTCGCTAAAAGCTATTAAGACTTAATTACTGCTAGAAATGCATTCTTGTACCTAGGAGTGCATTGTTCACAAATAAACAAGGATCTGGAGAAAGGGCATGGAAAGCATGGAGGTAATACTGATTAGGATGGAGAAATGAGCAGTTGAGTTTGGGATTAAAACCCAATATGCTGCTGTTCCTGCTTCCCTCCTTCCTGCGTTTTTGTTAAAGGGACAGTGCACTTAAAAATGTAATTAGCCTACCCTTTTGTCATTCCATACCTGTGTTATTTACTTCTGTGGAACACGAATAGGAGAAATGCTACTATGAATGGAGACAGAAGCTTTAAATTGGATTTAATCCGTGCAATGTGTAATCAAAATATAACAGCACTTTCCAGTGAAAACAACACTTATGCAATCATTTAATCCACTTAAAGTCCGCCCCTGTGCTCACACTCATGTTCCTACATTTCTGGACATCTAATCAACACCAATGCAAAGAACCAGGTTCTGCTCTACTTTTTAATAGTTCATCACATTCAGATCAAAAAAAAAAAAAGGAAGAAGATGTTGCTACTTTTGTTTCATGGTGCCTATTTGGGAACATCATCCAACCTATCTGCTTAGTATTTTCATGAGACAAATGGTGATGCCAAATTTGTGAATGAATCGTTGTTTTGAGTTTTAAGCTTATCAGTGTATGGTTTGCAAAACCAGTCTGAATTTGTTCACATTTCTGACTGGTTTGGATCTGAATAGCACCGACTCAGTGATCTGCTCTCGGTAGTTCTCACTGACAGAAAGGTTATCAATTAAGAATTTGGTCAGTTTCTCAGACAAAAAGCTCCTGTCTGTGCCTGTAAGTGTGACCAGTCAATTATTCATAATTTGTTAAAGTTCAACAGAAGAGTAGGCCTAAATGATAGAATTTTCATCAACTATTTTGCTTTACCATCTCATCATTATGCAATAGCCTAATCTATATGGCTATATATCAGATATGTACTTTTGCTGTAGTATTCTTTTTTATTTTTTTCCCTAACTAAAATAAAACGTCTTATCGTCTATATTGTCTCGAAATACTTCCTCCGTCACTTCTTCCTTGTTCATGTGCTTCAAGTCTCACATCTTTTAGACGTGTGTCGGCTCTACTGTTTTATTCTGTTTCGTAGTGATACTCTTGGAGCCTGCAGCTGAGGGATCTCCAACAACAAGTGTTCCCCAGAGAGCCGCAATCAGACACGTAGAGCAAAGCTGCAATGCTTTTGTGAACCCAAACCGTAAACTGTGTTTAGTATACCAGGAACATTGCAGTAGCAGCGGTCTTTCATACACACACACTTATTTTCAGATTATGTTCAGCTCGATATACGGAGACCGAGGACTTCGTACTGCACAACTTGATAGCGTTAATAAGTCACGTGGCTCGCTCGAAATTAAAAAATAAATAAATACGTTTTGCAGTAAGTCGAGCAAATTATTAATTGTAAGTGTTAATCGTTTGTTATAATCAGCCTTCAAATATTTTTGGGAACCACATGAGGTGAGTAAAAGTTTAACTGTGTATTTTTTATGTCTTAAGGTGATGCTAAGATTGCACCGTGGTGTTCATGTCTTCTTCATCATGGCCATTTCGCCTATAGTCAAGAAATGATTGTTTACTTTTGTTTCCAGTTATTGGAGCAACACTGACACCTGTTGTACAGCCATATGAATACACCACAATCAAACAAAACGCTCTGGGACTACATGACCAATTCAATTACATTTCATATGGCAAGCCGTTTTAGCTTAACCCCCTCAGACCTGAATTAAGTTTCAAGTTTCTGAAAAATAGTACATTTTCCCAGCTC
>JAOTRC010000004.1:19531932-19542826 GCA_027497675.1 Cyprinella lutrensis
ATGAGAAAGTTTCTCATTATTATGACTTACAGAATTATATTTTTTTACTCAACTGTGGCGGAAACGGGCTTCCATAGAGATAGAACTCATGCATTCGGATGGCGATTTATTCACAGTGAAGGAGTGAGTTTTGTGATCCTACGAATGAGGGAATACCATGGCCAGTCACATGATTGTCTGGTGTAAATAAAATTGTCATATGCTTGGACTAAATTTATAAATAATGTCCTATGCTCAGCCAATGCATTTGCAGTGCATTGGCTGAGCATTCATGTCTGCACGTGACATACCTACTTGCAGAGTATGTTTCTGGCCTGACATTGCAAGAAAACAAAAAACTGTCCAGGGGATGTGGACTGTCTGACTGTGGGTCAGACGTTACCTCAGAGAGTGTGTTAGTGCCAGTATGAATGACCAGTTAGGTCAAAATGTTAATCCCCCCCCCTTAACTGATCATACTGTTCATACATGTTCTCAAAAACCAGCGAACAACAGAAATGCTTATGACAAATGATTAGGAGAATGATATGTCAAGACTCAGGATATTCTACAAAACATGACTGTTTCCATCATTCAGTCAACTATATTTATTATTCTACAGACAGATGCTGCAGACTAAAATGTAGCTTGCGTTAATTATAATGGAGGAAATTAGATTGTACATGCTGGATTGTAAACAAGCTCAGGATTACTCACTGGTTTTTACTGTGCATGACTGTCCTGGTTCTTTGAAAGGTCTCAACACATGATTCATAATGTGTTATGTAACATGAAGAGATACAAAGACAATTGTACCATTGATTTACCCCATTTCATTACAAACACACTTCACCACACAAAGTTATTTTCCATGAATTACAAAGATTGTCACAGCAGCACCCATTCTTTGTCTTCAGCTCCGTCTCGAAGACAACAATAGATGTGCCCAGGTATAGTCATCATCATTTAGAGCTGAGGTTACTGTGGCCGAAAAGTCAGATTTGTTATCCAAAGTCTATACCGCAGTTTGCGCACACATTGATGATGTTGATTGCATTGTTGCTGTCGTAACCTTCCTTTTCAGTCAGAAGTCATGTTTTAAATAAGATGTAAAAGCACTAAAAGGGGTCTATACAAGTGTATTTGTCATAGCACCCATTCATTGTAATTGAAAAAGAGTGTACATTATCTAGTACCCAGTATCAATTCCAAACTTGTAAAACCACAAGTGCTAAATTTTAACAGCAAAAACTAGAAAATCTTCATTTTCAGTTCTTACGTCTTTAGTAACCAATACTTGTGTCACTAGAAAATATTTTGAACCAAACATTCATTTTGTAATTGAAACAGCAGCATGCATATTTATCAAAGTTATATAAGTTCATCTTAAAGTTTTTAAGGCTGGAACAAAAGTGACTTTGGATCTCTGCTGGATGCCTTAAGAAGCCAAGAAAAGTCTTCATCATCAGCCAAACAAAACTCTCCTTACAGGATTGGAGCATGAGTGCCCTATATACGAACGTGTGATCTTCTGCCTCATTTAAGGTTGAGCATTTTTAAAAAAAGTTTTAAAAGATTGTCAAAGGCCTCTTAGACTCAATGTACAAAACACCCTTTAAACATTCACTAAGGTGAGAAGGCATGCTAATTTTATGTGATTAACATGACATTAGCATCATGACTAGGGCAATTAGCATTTGCCCTTTATTTGACAAAGTGGCCCCAAAGTAGGCTATGTGAACACATCTGCCACACAAAGAGTGCCTAAATTTAATTGCATTTCACAAAATAGATGGTTTCGTCCATAAAGGAATAGTTCACCCAAAAATAAATATTAACCCATGATTTATTCACCCTGAAGGCATCTTAGGTGTGTATGATATTCTTCTTTCAGAGGAATACAATCGGAGTTATTTAAAAAAAATATCCTGGCTCTTCCAAGCTTTAACGGGAGTCAATGGGTATATTTTTTTTGTCCGACCATCCATGATAAAAGTGCTCGAAACGGCTCTCCGGGGTTAATAAATGTCTTCTGAAGTGAAGCTATGTGTTTGTGTAAAAAAAAAAATAAAAAAAATAAAAAACATATTTGAAACTTTATTGACTAAAATAACTAGCTTCTGGCAGACAGCCCTACATATGTCGACTTGCGCCAAAAAACACGACAATATAAGGTAGAATGTAGGAGTTATATAATCTTTGACGCCTCTTGCGGTTCAAACAAACAGGGTTGGGCAACAAACTCAAGCTCCTAGTTTTAAACTACGATAAAAACTGTTGGAAAGGTGTCCAAATTTCAATCTCAACAATTCTATTTCATCAGAAACGATCTTAAAACAGGGCTTTAAGTGTTAAAATGCCGTACGTGTCCAGAAGTGCCAGGCGACATAACTATTACCTAGTTCTGGCATAAAACTCCAGATGGGACAGGTTTACCTTTAACTAATTTGGCAACGATCACATCATTATCTACACAGCACATCTTATTGGTTGCAGTTGCATCAGCGGCCAATGAGCTACAGCTCAACATTTAAACAAATACAGGTAGTGTTGCTTGCTGTTAGCAATCTGCAGCGTGCTTTAATAAACCCTCCGTCTTCCCCAGTTCCACTTGTATTAGATCTGGTGCAGGGGGTTAGCAGCAGCAGCATGTCTTACATGCTCACAGCAATGTCTGTGAATGTCTAGGCAGTAGTAACATAAGTCTCTGTACTTGCTCTGGAAATAGATTAACATTGTCGTATTCATTACCATGCCAATCTCTATTACCATACCAATCTCTCCAAGAGTTGTCATGACATAATTGTAGTTGTCTTTATAGTTAGCAGTCTTGGTGTGATCGGGGCTGTACAGTGGTAATGCAGTGTGTTGTGGAGTATTTGTGTTGCTTCATAAGCATGATAAATGTTGTATAAGAACCACATTGCTTAGTGGAAGAAATATTATTTAAAAAAAAACAAACAAAAAAACAGAAAGACCTTCCAACATATTAATGTTAATATTATCTACATATTAAATTGCTTCCACAGTGAAAATTACCCTGGTTGCAGGGCTTTGAGAGCTCAATAATGAGAAACAACAAACTAACTTCTTCCGTTTTATTGTGTCTCTTATAAATTAGCTTCGTCTCCCCAGGGACAACCCAATTTGGTTAACACGTGTGACTCTGCAAACCTCTCTGTGAACTCCCAAGCAGAGGGGATACCACACAGGGTAAAGCGCAGTCATGACCTGGGTTACAAGGACCCTCAATTACTCACTGCAGTGCAAACCGGGGTTACGACGCAGTAGGGAAAGGATTCTTTGGTGTGTTATTCTGCCAACATTTCCCAAAGCCACTTTCCCAAGTTCAAAACACTTTAACAATCAACTTCAGAGATATATTTTAAAATCATAAGAAGCAACTGCAAATACAATTTAACATTATATATTTTATTATTAAACAGCATTATGCATCATATATAGGAATAAAAATTGGTGCTAAATTTCAAATTAATCAATAAATGCATGTTAAATCTAGTAAAGCTGGTAAATATTTGATTATGACACTATTTGTATCCAAAATGCAGTGTTACAGTAAATCCACAATCATTTTTCATTCACTCATCAGTGTATGTTGGGAGTTTTTTTAGTCTCAGAGGCATTTCCAAATGTATTCCTGTACTTCACAGAAACATACAGTAGCTAGGTGAGATCCCTCAGTTTATGAACATGTTTGTGAACAGAGATGATGAGACTGTAGTAAACAGTGTGACCTTGGACCATAAAACCAGTCACAAGGGTAATTCTTTTGAAATACACATTTTTAAATAAGCTTTCCATTGATGTATGGTTGGTTGGTATAGGAACATATTTGGCAGAGATGCAACTATCTGGAATCTGAGCGTGCAAAAAAATCTCAACATTGAGAAAATTGCCTTTGAATTTGTCCATTTATCTTCACGATTGTGCTGCATTCACTCACAAAAACAAATGTTTTATATATTTGTGGTACAAAATATCTTCATGGAACATGATGTTTACTTAAATCCTAATGATTTTTGGCAATAATTTTGACGCAATGTATTGTTATTGCCACAAATATACCCGAGCGACTTGTGACTGGTTTTGTAATTCAGGGCAGTTTCCTCTGAAGCATTCGTGCTCTACACATTTACAGCATAATATATGATTAAAGACCCTGTGGTGTGTGAAATTGGTACCAGCCCTACGAGGCCATTCCTCAAATTTCACGTGTCATGGTGTTCACACATGATTCTGCAAGGAGGCAGATGAGTATAATAGAAGGGGACATGGGTAGACAAGGAACAACAGGGGAAGTAACAAGAGATTTCTGTCTTAAACCAGTCGGTGTGTGCACGCTAGTGGTATACTGCATTATGAAGTAAAGTAATTTCATTGTCATGACCTAATCACATAAATTGAGAAGACAAAGTGGCCAACCACCTCAGAATATGGATGGTTTTTAAATGTTCAGACATTGCAGACTTTCAGACAGACTGACACATTATATTTAGCAACTTTTAAAGTTTCTCATTTGTGACATGCACCCAAGTACATTGGAATGTTTAAAATCATGCAGCGACTCTAAGGAATTGCAGCTTTCGGAATCATCTGTAATGCTTCATACTTCATGCTTCAAAGAAGACATTATTACTTATATAGTCTGCATTAAAAGTATAAGTACTTAAATCACACACTAATGTTCAAAGGTTTGGGGTATATTTGGGGTTCAATAAATTTTTTTAAAGAACTTAAATTGTTCAAAAAGGAAATGTATATATATATACATATATATTGTCAAATATGGACAAACCTGAAATGTTGGGTTAAAAATGTAATGTAAAAATTTAACCCAATGGCTGGGTTTGTCCGTATTTGACCCAAAGTTGGGTTAAAACAACCCAGCATTTTTTAGAGTGTATATTTAAAAATTAATGCTGAAAAATATCAAAATATCAAGTTTTCCACAAGATAATAATAATAAGATATGTTTCTTGAGCACCGATTAAATGATTAGATGGATTGACTGGAGAAATGGCTGCTGAAAATACAGCTTTGCCATCACATCAAATTACACTTAAAAAAGATATTAAAATAGAAAAGTGTTAAATTGTAACAATTATTAAATTGTAATAATATGTCCTCGTAATTGTAATCAAATAAATGCAGCCCTGGTGAGCATAAGAGACTTCTTTCAAAAACATCTTACCGACAAAACCTTTGAATGGTTAAATAGTACACTTGTGACGTGCCATATGAATAACTGTAAATGAATAATAGTCATCCTAAATGTATTTCTGAAATTTCACTAGTAATGGTGCATAAGGAAAAATAATTATATATCGTAAAATATCAAAAGCTTGAAAATGTTTTTACATAAAAATGCTTCAAATAAATGAAAAGTTTAAATACAGTGGTCTTGCAAGAACTTTGCATTAGTTTATAACAAGATGATTAATTATATAAAATAAAATAAAAATTTGAGCAAGACACTTATCCCCTAGTTGCTCCAGAGGCGTGCGAGATCTGACATATATAGCAATTGTAAGTCACTTTGGATAAAAGCGTCAGCTAAATGAATAAATGTATGTAAGTATGATTAAAGGGCCATTCACACCAAGAACGAACTATAAAGATAACTATAACAATAACTACCGTATTAGCATCCACACCAATGAACGACAGTGCTCTGTTTATTTTTTCTTTATCTCTCTTTGTCCACTTTAAAGCTTGAGCTCTTCAAAGCTGAATAGATTCTGATTTGCTGTCTATTTTTTTATATTTAGTACTTCATAATCTTTATTGTTATCGTCCTTGGACTGGCCTTAATTATGAACATTATTATGCTCAACTGCTACTAATTATTTAAGTTAAATAGTAGCATTTAAACATTTAAAAGCCCAGTTTGATTATTTATTTTTTTAAATAGCTTTTTTCATATTTTTAAAGTATAAATAGGAAGCAGCCATATACTATAATTAGTATAAAGAAAAGCTTAAACTAAGAAGGGAATAAATATCTGTTTTGTCCATTTAACAGAGGTTTTGTGTTGAGAAATTCATTTTCCCAAAACAATCCCAGAGATTCAAACCAAAAACAGACTAACACGCAACTAATTCCAGAACATAACACTAAATAAAAACACCTTTTTATCTGATAACAGGACTTAAAGAGAAACCATCAGTGATTTGAAGGAACTTATTAAACAAAACACCTCACAGCACAGAGCGCCAAAAGACCGTGCCCCTCGCGAGACCTCTTAGAGTAAATACAGTTGGATTTAGCCGATTCCAAACCACAATACTGGCTCTTCATGCAACCTGGCAAAACGAGTCAATTACACATTACACGCCGTCTTCAAGGCTCTTTAGTCAACATGATTCACATGCGATAGGTGAATATCACTTTTAAAGTAAAACGTGGCCTCGCACTGAGCCTGGTTACCTCATAAACAGCATGAGGCCCATATCAGGAAAAAGGAAATGAAAGTCAAAAATAGTGTCAGTGATTTTGCAATGAGGACACAGTGTGCTCTTTGAATTTAAATGCATAGTGGGGCTCACAGCAAGGTATCACAACAAGTATCCAAGCAAAAGCTTGTCCATTTAAGGAATTTTATTTTATTTAGGTAAGTGCTTTGAAAACCACAGCGATTAAGAGTAAATCACATTTTATATGCAAAGCTGTGCCACATATAACGTTTAGAGCACGTCTTTTTCAAGTCAAGTACTGTTTGCTGGATAGAGACTGAAGGAGTATCAAATAAATGTTTTTTTTTTTTTTTTGGCATTGTATGGTCTTCCGGTTCGGTTGTCCGGTTCTATGATTTTTTTTTTGTATCATATTAATGTAATTACATACAGTATATGATGCTTACATTACATTGTCTTTAAAATCTATTAGAACTATTGTATTATATTAAATACTTTCGTGTCACACTTACTTTGTTTCCCCACAAAAATATACATTTTTAACAATAATTTACAATATAACAGTTTATGCAGGTTTAATAGTCTCCATATAAGCTTTGTTCTGGACATACACAATTCCTAGATAATCAGTCTTTCATTATTGAATATAGCAGAGAAGCTAATGACAGCTTTACATAGATTGGAGGACAGACACGTCATATATTATCTAAAGGCCTCAATTAAATATCATCGCACATCAGTGCGAAAATCTGGTAGTAATTTGTGGCCCTGTAAGCGAGGGCTGTCCAAGATCTGGGATCAGCACTTAACCAACCAAATAACCAGAAAATGACAGTGAAGGGCTGTTCAAACGGCACCTATCAAGACGATTATATGCACTTTTGGTTACGCCTTAGAGCCTCACTAAATAACTGTCAAGATTTTAATCATATACTTAGTGTAATGATGTATTTAAATATTCTGTGGAGTTTCGTGCCACTTTAGGACTGTCACGGGTGACAAATATGAAGAGTAGAGTTCCAACATTAAGTTTAATGTCAAAGGCAGAGCAACACACTAAACGTAAGCGTGACCGAACACTAAAAGACTGAAGGAAGAACTTGAAGTAGTGACTCAAACAGGATAATTAAAGTACGTGTACCTGAACAGAATAAACAATAAAAGTAACCATGTGCAGAGTTGCGGGAAAATCCAACAAAGGAACCCATGAGATGAATGAAAACAAATCAAAAGTCCTTGATAAGGTGCTGTTTACACGACATCTTTTTCAGCTAAAAACATAAATAATTGTATGCATTTTGGCCATGCATTAACATGAAAATGGGGTTTTGATTGCCTGAAACAAAAAGGGTTTCAAAGTGAACATTTTTGAAAATAGTCTCCATGTAAACTACAAAACCACGAACCAGTGAAAATGATGAGCTCATGTATGCGTATAACATAGTGTTTCATCCATAGATATCTATATAAAGGCTAGATGTCTTAAAGCGGAGTTTCTATCGTCATCACTGGCGGCCATCTTGTCACAGGTAAGCTGATGTAAGATGAGTGGTCAACATGAACACAAATACTCTTATCTTGTTGAAATCTTGACGGATTTACAAGCAGTTTGGTTTCTTACAAACCTCATTAACGAGGCAATAATTATCTGGATGATTATTTATTTATACACTTATTATTCATAAGTATGCTGTGTCACAACTACATCTCTGACATTTATAACAAACCAAACCGTTTGAAAATCAGTAGAAAATTGAGCAAGTTATGGTTATTTAAATAGTACGTGTACCATTAACACAATGTTATGAGTGAGCGAGCTGCCTGTGACAAGATGGCCGCCAGATGCAGACGTCGACATCCATTGGCCACCAGTGTGGATGAGATATCTAGCCTTTATATAGATATCTATGGTTTCATCACCAATGGCTTGGCAGCAGAATGCAGCTTTTTCAGTCATTTTCGCAGATCCATGTGAATGGGGATCATTTTGAGTGACAAGGTGTCTTCTGCATGCAGAAAACACAAAGGAAAAGCTTCTCTGTTAAAAGCATATCGTTGTCGAGCAAACGTAACCCAAACTGACCATAACTGTGACAAGGACATTCATTAAAAACCTTTTCATATGAGTTCATCTCTTTGTCAAAGCTTCAAATGAGCACAAAATTGCTGTCTTAAATTTAAGACAATCAACTTAAACTGACTTAAAAAAAATTTGTTAAATCTTGAATTACGTGTTGCTTAACTTATTTTGATGAGTTTAAGCAATGTAAAAACACATGTTGTCATTACTTATAATTTTTCGGTGTAAAATCGTGCATTTTATTTGGCATTCAACGTTAATGGATCTTATTCGACAGGCGTATATTCACACGCCTGTAAATTTGTGTGTAGACCATGTGTTTTTCATTCGAAACCTCTTTCATTCCTCCCTAAAGCAATGGTCATAGCATTGCAGATATTGTACTTTTATGGAAATATATAAATCTAAATTTAAATGGCAGTTCCAGCAAAATCAGAGCCAAGTGATAGCAAAAACAGATGCAAGTGCAACGACACATGTTACAGAATCATGAGGTTTTGTGATAAGCAAATGTTTTTAATCTGACCTAAAAGCAGATGTGACTGAAAATCTAATTCTGCCAAAGGTGTCATAGCATAACTGCATAGTGACGCTATTAGATAATTAAAGAATCAAAGGCCACAAACAAAGTTTGCTAATTTTAGATGGTGAGGAAATGCTTTGAAAAAGAAATAGCTATTTGTTATGAAAAAGTTTTTGAAACGGTCTTTGTGAGACAACAGAGTCTTCATATGGAATTTAAAATGATTTAAAATGAAATAAGCACTCAGCTGTTAGAATTCTTAAGTTAGAGTTGAAGTTATCACGTTCAGACTTTTAGAGTGCTATTTTTTACCATGTAAATCTATCTGGTCCAATGGGTCATAGTTTGAATGGTGAAATTCATCTGTGCACCTGCACAAAACACACTGGAATGTAACATACACTCTCTCCTGAGCTTTCAGACTTAAATTACACCTAACAACTCTGCCAGTGGAAAAATCCTATTTCCTTTTTGAAAAGCAACAGTAAGTTTATGAAGTGTTGCATGAATCATACGAGGCTCAAAGCAAACAGCTCTTACTGTAAAAGTCAATGTACATAGTTCCAAAAGAGCAGACTTGCACATTGTATACATTGCACATGATATAGACATTAACGAGGGAACAATTTAACTTGTCATGATCACTCTCATCAAAAACCATAACTGCTAATCAACTTTTAAATATCTGTGTGATTAAGTTATTCAAAAATGATACCATGAAAACAGTCTATCGACGTGGTACAAAATATAAATCATCTGCAAAATATGGGTTCCATTCCACAAAAGGGTGTTTATATTATAGTTATTATAGTAATTGCAATAACTTAGTCCTGAACCTACACCTAAACCCTGTAGTTACCATTACCCAGTACTTTCTTGGGTAAGTGCACTGTTGGTAAACGTACTGTAAAATAAAGTGCAACCAAAAGAAAAAAGGTTATTAAAAAGGGTTATTTTATGTTAAATCTTTTTATTTAGTAATTTAGGAGAAGATCATGTAACTACGTTTTTTTAAATGCAAACAAACAAAACTTACATAATAAATATGCATGAAAAAAATTGAAGTAAAGGAAATAATAATTAGATAGAAAATGTAAATGAATTAATTATTGGGTTAGCACTACTAACCAAAGAGAAAACACATCCAACTCCCATAAACTCAACCCCAAATTGCTATCCAGTGGTAAAAGCAGGCAATGAAGGTATCTTTAAAATACTAATAACAAGCTTGCAGAAAAGAAATAAAAGGGGACTAAACTTTGTGAAATTAATTTTGTTCCAGAAGTTTTGTAATATTGGTCATAGGAATGTGACAGGTTAGCATTTCAAAATTTGTCACATAATGAAGACACTTCTAAAAATATTTTGTTCAATTTATACTTGGAACAATGAAGCCTATGAAGCACTTTAACTGAATAAGACAGTGTCTTGCATTAATGGTAGAAAAGTTCAAGAGTGTGTTCCCTTATTTCAATAGGAATTTCCACTGCTCCTCTTTCCAGGCATTAATTTTCTTTATAGAAGGAATTTTCACCTGTTCTAAAGCCTTGTACAAATAGGAGGTACTAGCATCTCTATGACGTCTTTCCAAAATCTCATCAAAATACAGAATAGCAGTGACATTGAGAATGTAAGACTTCACAAAGTCTGAAATTATTAGGAGGGATATTATATTTCTCACACAGCTGTTGAAAGGAACAGCTTTTTCCAATTTTCCATTCACATAAACCCCCTTTCTTTCATAACCCTATATATATATGAAGAGTTCAGATGCAAAAGCCTCTAAGTGCAATTTGAAATTTTCGGTAACACTTTACAATAAGGTTCATTAGTTACTACATTAGTTAACATTAACAAAGAATGAACAATACTTCTTCA
>JAOTRC010000004.1:19577477-19594792 GCA_027497675.1 Cyprinella lutrensis
TAGGTTTAGGTCTGGGGTAGAGTTAGGATCCCATAACCTCATCTACCGACGTTTAAGGGGGCCCTAAAAAGGCGGATATTGACGTATGGTCAAAAGACGTCCCAAAACGTCAGTTATATGACAAATTGGGATGAGAATGTGTTGTTTTCTCTCCTTAAAAATGACACTTTGCCTCTCTATTGCTTCATCTAAGTCTACTTTTGGTCACACAGATAATTCCTGATAATTATACCAGCAATTGTTTGTACATCCAAACACTTGGATGCTGCTTTATATTCTTTTCATATTTTATGTATTTGTTTTACTTTCATTTCTATCATCTTTGGAATGTGGTTTCCTTTTCACAGCTGTTCTTCAGATTGACAACTTGTGGCATCAGTTATTATAATAATTCACAGATCAGTTCATAGGCTAATTGAAAGGCAATTATATCTTTGTAATTGGCAATTGTTTTCTTCTTGGGTAAACTTCTGAATAACAAAAAGTAAATATTTAAACAGTTGTTAAGACTATGTTTTCAGCTGAATACTGTTGCATATTGTGAAAAAAAAAACGATTCTTTTTTTTTTCATATCAGTGCTTTTGAACAAATCTTAAGTGTATATGATTCTATGCTTCCATGCATCTTGAATGAACTAGGCCAGGGCATCTTGTTCATGAATGAACTGGGACATCTCGATTTTGAACAAACTGAATGAACTGGGGCATGTCGTTTATGAGCGTCTCTTCTGATGACTGAATGAGTGGAGGCACGTCATTCGATATGTCTCGTTCACATCAATGAGAAGAAAAAAGAGGAAACTACACAAAATAATCTAATTGATTTTTTAGCTATTTTTTATAGCTTTCTAAAAAGATAATAGTCCACTTTAAGCAAACAATAGCTTTTTTAGCAGATTTGCAGACATACAAACTTTAATAAAGGAAAAAAAGGTGTAAATAACTATCTATTAAACACACCCCTCTCTTCATTGCTACACCTCTAAAGTTCACCCTCTAATCCTAATCGCCCTCACACTCATCAGCACAACTCCCACTAGCTGGCCTCAATTACACACACAATGCAAGAGTGGATGTCTATTTAACATAGCAGAAGCACAACAAAATAATTCTTCATGAAAAATTAAGTGAAGATGATGAACGGACGACAAGGAAGCACAAACATTTAACTCGGAATCAATGCAACCTCCGCGTCTGTTTTCAGGACTTTTCTAATATTAACCCGGGTCCTAAAGCTCTTTCCTGGTCATAACCCTTCATTTTCTAGTGATATTCTTATGAGCTTTTTTTCTTTTGTAATGTCTCTCACCCATCACTCTTTCTACAGTGTTTCTTCAAATCTCCCTCTTGATAGTTCTCTCTCTCCTCCACACTTTTGTACCCTAATGCGGATTGGCTACACGTTTGTTCTGTCGGTCCAACCAACTGTCAAACAGCATTTTTCAAATATGGCTTACCCCACCTTTAACTCATCAAAACAAATTGAGCAATTTTCAATTGTTTTTACAAGTTATACAAGATTTAACTAATTTTTTAGGTCAGTTTAATGTAATTTAAATTGAAATGACTTAAACACCCAAGTTGACTATTGTTAATTTAATGCAGCAACTTTTTTACAGTGAAATTATTTCATGATGCTTTGTCTGAAAGTTACGGGTTTCCCCATGTATATTGAAGTGCTGTCAACGTTACGTATGCAATTCATTTTTCAATAACAATAACACACATTTATGCCAAAATGTTAGTTTTGTCAAGTATCCTCATCAGAGCAGACTTAAATTAGTTAAATAAAGTCATAAATGAACTTAAAGAGTTGTGAGAGAATGAGTTGCGAATGAAATCCGCTTATCTGTCATCAGCAGCTGATCTTAAAGTGACGGCAGCTACTAAAGCTCGTCAATAAAGTTAATCAAAGAACAAAGGTACCAGAGAAAATTACTCACTACTCTTGACTAAAGAACTTTTGTAGCTTTAATAAGGATTAGACTAATTAGACTACTTTATTTTTAATTAATAATTAATTCATGCAGACTGTTTAACAACTTTGTTCAATTTCTCTATTTCCTTGCTGTTAGACAGGAAGGGTACAGGTAAATGTGACATTTTTTTAGGGTTTATGTGAGGATCGTTGAAGTTCACTTAAATTAAGAGTTGCTATATTTTTGAAACCTTTCAATTATGCAATGTTGAATGGCTATAATTATTGTTTAAAGTGTGTGTGTTTGTGTGGGGGGGTCGTTTTCATTGAGACATCAGTAGCTGTAGTATCAGTGATACTTGCCTTGATTGGTAGGAAGATACCAATAAACAAGTATTTAAAATACTGTCTTTAAGTTGTTTCTACATTAATTTCAAGATTACCCATGGATTTATTACATTTTAAAATATATTAAAGCCGTATAAAAAAACTTGTGTTTTTAATTGCGAATGTTCACAGAAAAAAGGGATTCATCTAGTTCATTTCTTTTATCGATGGATTGACAGAACTAATACAAGCAGAAACTGCTAAAATAGTACTAAATATATAACCAAAATAGCTAGTCAGGGCCAGAGAGATACCAAATAAAGGGATCATCTGCTAAACTCTCTCTTTTAGGACAGAAAGATACAACTATAATGGATTTGGGATAAACACATAAATCCTCTGAGACTATCATCACCTCAGAGATCAGCTGGGCGTCTGGTTTCCATTTTCTAGACTGTTATCACGTGTACTGTCTACTTGTTGATGAAATCCATCAGAGAACCATTTAAACTGTGCTAGAATAATAGGTACATGTCTTATGTCTCTCTGTGGGATTGGAAACAGACTTACTGACTGTGTGACTGCCCCTGCACTCCGGATGTTCTTGTTTACTGCCAAGCAGAGGCCACCGTCTTCCTGTCTCTGAAAGTGAAGAGCTGCGGTACACACAAGAGACACAGTTTCTGCTAGGTGTGAGCAGACCTATGATACTCGACCCCCCGAGGAGGTAGAAGCGTGACTGACTGACAATGCAACCAGAGACTCCCACTAACAGATACAGTAACCCTCTCTCCGCTACTCTGAGTCCCTCCAGCGTTTTTAACTGGTGGAAGGATGAGTTTAGAGTTCAAAGAGCTCCCTCTGCACAACTTCTGAATCTGTTGGGAATTTAAATATGACAGATTTGAACCTGCCAGAGAACAAAAGGTTTCTAAAGTCCTGTCTGAGTCTGGGCACCTTCGCGTACCGTCGCCACTCTTGGGTCTGGTAAGCACGAATGGGTGTTAGGTTATAACCACAGAAGAGACCTGTTAGTTCGTTTTGATTTATTGATTTAGCTTGTGCAACTTGTAATGGCAAATTGAACTAATTCATGTTTTAGAAGATTGCTGCACACACAGTTGTACAGTGTTTTGAGAGTATAATGTTAAAATTCTGCAGTTACAGTTTATCCATTGATTCAGACCTTTCATGTTTGAATTGTATTTGGAGACTTTTAAAGGATTTTGAAAGGCTGCATTTCATTCTTGATATTTTCATTCTCATTCATAACTTGAATGTGCCTGCAGACTAAAAATCCAGGTGGATGGGGTTTAATTGTACTCATCCAGAGAGTTCTTGGCCTGGCGGGATAGCGCTGCTTTGAAAATATTTTCTCTAATAGGACTTAAAATGTCTTTGATTTCTTAGAAAATCAAAGGTTTTGCTCTTGAAAACGTTTGACCTTGTGCCACTCTCTCCCATTCACTGGCTCTCAGCTTGACATACTCTCATCGCTCTCTCTCATTGATAAACAGGCTCAATGGAGAAGCCGTGATGGTTGATTTATAGCTTATTCAAGCTTTTTAAATATATTTCAGTATAATATAGCAGAATGTTCTTCTTTGTCCTCTCTGGCCTGGTGTTTCCACAATCATGCCTTGAGAGAAATGCTTGAAGGTGCACTGAGTAAATTCCTTTTGTTTTGCCGGCTGACGAGTCGCCTTTGACGTTATACTGACAACTAGTGGCATTATGTTGCAACTTGCAAAACTGTGCGGTTCCAGCCCGTTCTCATTCCAAGGCGTCATATTCTAACCCTTTTGACATTTCATCTACATTCAACGCACATGGCACCCTTTAGCGTCAATATGAGATGCAGATATATATGGGCCAGAGGGCGCCTCCTAGTGGTCTAACCGTAAACCTACCCCAGAACTAAACCTACCATAACCGAACAAAGCTCTATGTGTTTTATATTGACACTAAAGGGTGCCATGTGCATTGGATTTAGACGAAATTTCAAAAATTGTCACTATATGATGCCCTAGGATGAGAACGCGTTCGCGGTTCAGACTTCATGACTTGCTCTCAGTGAAATCAGGAGTGTTCAAGTTGTTGAGCTGTTCACACCACACAACACAACGTGATTGATCCAGGAGGTAACACACTACATGAGTTGACAACAACTCGTCTGTCACCCAACAATTCTATCTTGTCTACAAACCACCTTTTGTCACGAAATATCACGATAAGACGAACCGGAAATGACGCAAAACAGCATGTGCGTCAATACCCAGCGAAGAAGAGAAGAACACAACGCGTGAATATGGACGTCAGACTAGTGCTTTAAACTGTTCGCGCGATGATTTGCTCTGAGAAAAAATGCAAAAAAGAAAAAAAGAAAAAAATGACCTCAACCCATGCCTTGCTCTGATTGGCTGGAGCTCATGACATCACTGAGGTTGAGACGCACGGCAGCTCTGGATATCTAGCATGCTAAATATTTTTCTGGGCTCGGCGACGCATCTGCGAGCGTCTTTGATGCGTTGTTGGCTCTTTCATACTAACAGATTGGCAAGCGCTCATCGTACGCTAATCCCCCGCGATTTGCACGCGATGACACCCTGACCTGTCGGCGAGCTCAACGATTTGCAAATCGGTCTTGAATTGGGCTTAAAAGCCCGTAGTGTGAACTTGGCTTAAGCGATTGTGGTGTTCTGTTCTTGGGTGTAATAACGAACAGAGTCATTTCCGCTGAAGATGCAGTGGCTGAGTTTTG
Source organism: Cyprinella lutrensis (assembly GCA_027497675.1). NCBI lineage: Eukaryota > Metazoa > Chordata > Actinopteri > Cypriniformes > Leuciscidae > Cyprinella > Cyprinella lutrensis. Next base: position 19,582,484 of record JAOTRC010000004.1, read on the forward strand.
TTTTCGAAGGGAACTTTGTTTTTGCTTTGTGTAACCTGACATCAGACATTAGGCCCGCCTGAAGATTTTTTTTGCACACAGTGCCACGACCAATCAATCAGTCCGTTATGACTGGCTGCCTACACATTCACTGTCCTCGTGGCTGCCACTGGTGCAACTTGAAGGGGCTGGCTGCCGGACGACTCGTCCTCCACTGACAGTTTTTTTTATGTTTAAACTCATAATTTTGCTTTAGTAAATTTTTCGGTAAAATTAAGGCCGGTTTGGGATTTGGGACAACAACTTTTCGGGCAAACATTTCGGCACTGTCGCTAATTTTTCTGGACTTCTGGTCACACTATCACTGAAGCATCGATAGACGTTTTGTCTGGATCTTCAGAGGACTGAGGAGATTGGAGCTTTAAATTTTAAATCTAAATTTCTATAATTTATTTAAAAAACTGCAGGAGCGTTTGCTTGCCATACATTCTGCAAGAATGAGTGCGAGGCCTTGATTTTGCGGCTTTACTTCCTGCTCACGACTTCGCATATCTAGTCCTGAAATCGCTACTGCGTAGACTCAAGTTCCAAGATGTCAGCACCAGGGATACTGGCAACTTCACTTCTGACTAATGAAAGAGAGCGAAGGGGCATCGTCCATCTTTTTTTTACAGTCCATGCCTACAAAGATATGTAGATCAAAGTGACATTACGTTAACCAACCATTCAGAAACGTCCGGTTTAAGCTTTAATTTGCACGCATAAGTTCCGCATTTGACGCAAGGATGCTCGTCAGTTTCCGGTTGGGGAGATTAAAGCGGTGGAAAACCGAGAAAATGGGATTATGGCAGAGTCTTCAAAATTTACTGTCCTTCCGTCTTTGAAACTAAACTTTCATACATTTAGATGTAATTATATATATATATGTAGTTATGTTTATTTAATATAATTTTAAAAAGAAGCATAAACAACACTCTCAACTAGTTGAGCAAACATACTTTTTTAAGTTGGAGTCAAGTTTAGGCCAACTAAAAAATAATAATTGAAGCAACAGTGTGAAGAGAGAAATTGAGTGAACGTAAAAAATCTATTACTAAATAATAAGTTGAGACAACCTTAATTTATTACAATGATTATGAATTATATGAAATTATAATTTTTCACTGATGTTCCTCTTTAGTGAGCTGCTAACTTCTGTAATTGGATTATTGATTCACTGATTTCAATTATTATTTCAATGTATTATTTCAATTTCAACAGTTGCCGACTTAAATTTTTAATTACAATCAACTTGGATGTTTGTCATTACAACTTGAATTACATTAAACTGACTTTTAAAAAAATGAGTTGAATCTTGTATATCTCATAAAAAACTTATTTTAATGATTTGAAGAAGCAATGTAAAAAATAATCTTTTACAGTTTATGGTTTGAGATGACAACAAATATACTGCACATATGGACCACTTTTTCTGATGCATTTGTGTCCTTTTTGAAGTATTATTAATATAGTATATTGTGATTTTATATAATAGTATTGTGATTTGAGCTCTTTTTGGAGTTTAAAAGCTCCTATATACAAAAAAAAAAAAACATTACAAATATAATTATTCTAAATTTCTCCCAGGCGTCGTTGTTCATCTCGTCAAAACAAACATTTATTTTCTCATCGCTTTTTATGCAAGTGATACTTTTTGATTTTCAAAAATTCCTGGGCTTTTGCTCTGTATGGCTGCAGAAAGGCACTGCAGTGACTGAGTCACCATAGTAACACAATAACAAACCGAACTCTGTTCGTCAGGATTGTGCCTGCAGAGTCTCTTTACACGAACAGTGTTCTGGGTCTTCTCTTGGCAGGTGAACGGGAGCTGGAATGTAAACAGGAGGCTGGATTTGTGAATACGCAGCATGTCATCTTTGTTTAGCACCCTGCCGGTGACATGATTATTTTTCTACATTGCACAGCAATAACCCTCCTGCTACATACTGGACATCGAGCTGAATATTGTTATTGAATAAAGAGTCATGCAGCCTGAAGACTCTGTAGGGCGTCTGGGGAAATGAGCCAGGGCTACAACAAATACAGTGTGATTGGAAATACTTTGGAGTTTCTAGTTTAAAAAAACAGAAATTTTGAAAAGAATAAGTGAGGAGTGACTAAACTTTTTCAAAGGGGGCCAGATTCGTGTTGTATTGGATACACCTGGGGGCCGGACAGTGTGGTTTCTAGAATGCCATTGTGATAGTCTATAAACTAAATTATATTTAGTATAAATACAAATGAACAAAACTGCTTGCTTATAACACAAATGTCTGTATTTTGACCTATATTTCATTGCTGATTTAATACTTCTACATTAATAATACATGTCTACATTAATAATATAACCAAATTAGATATGAATATCCAACATTTATGCTATACCACGGTTACAGTTAGTGTAGGCTAATTTATTATGGCAGATACAAAGTCTTTGAATCTAAATTCAAACCGTTATTTTATTTTATTTCAGTAGGCTATTTTAGGATTCACTTGGCAGCTGTAGAAATGGTCGGCTCTTTTCCCCATGGCTTAGACACGAAAGCCCTGTTAAATACTGCTTACGGCTATGTTTAACAATTCATATTATCTGGTACTAATAGTGTTCTTTAACAGTTGAACTCTGCTGTTTTTTAATTAATATTATTTATGGGTTGTTTTAGTAAATGCTGGGTTGTTTCAACCCATGTTTGGGTCAATATGGACAAACCCAATCATTGGTTTACATTTTTTCTTTTAAATATTTGTTTTTTTTTCCATAATTTATATTTGACCCGAACATGATTTTTTTTTTTAGTGTATTTCAAATGAAACCCATTCACAATTGTATGGTATTAGTAGCAATCCCAGAGAGGATGTTTTAAATATTGTTCAACTTTCACAGATCTGGCTAGGTTACTGGGATGCTGTTCATTAAAAACCTCATTCATATAATGAAGATCCTTTACCTTCAGCTCTAGGAAAGACGGATCTTTACATGATGTTTAATCAGGTTTAGATTAGAAAATTGAGCAGTCTGAATATACCAACTTCGGTGCATGACAGACTCTAGCATTAGAATGCTCATTAATCATGCAAAAGGGTTTAAGTATGATCAGATATATTCAAATTATGTATCTTAAGGGACACTTTTAGAAAATCGTGTCTGTTGTACAGCCTCATAATTCATCATTTCGCTGCTCTAGTCGCTTATTATCAATAGACTGTTGTATAAAGTGTTTCTAAGTGCAAAAACTTAAATGAACAAGAAAAAACAAAACACTACAGTCCCAAAATGTTACTGCAGTACTCTCACAGAAAGTAATGCAATTCATGATATTGATAATGAAATGATTTTTGCTGGTAAGGACTCAGAACAGGTTATTTTCATATTTCCTTGTGCATTATCCTGAATACAGTTTACTTTGACAGATAAGTTTGTTTGAAAAGAGAGAGGGCAAGAGAGAATTTACATGAACAAATACAATATTCAAATACAGCTCATGTCTATGGAAATGTATGAGGTGAAATTAGGTCACAAGGGACATACGTACCTGTGTTTTTAGAATCAAATTTAGAATGGAGAAAATTTGAAACCAGTTTCTGTTTTTTTTTTTTTTTTTTTTTTTTTTAAAGTGCAAACTAGTTGCAGACTTAAAGGGAAAGTTTACCCAAAAACAAAAAATTCTTTCATCATGCACTCAGTCATGTGTTGTTTTAAACTTGTGTGCATTTCGTGTTCCACAGAAGAATGAAGGTCATGCAGCTTTGAAACAAGCGAACGTGATTAGAATTTTTATTTTTGTGTAAACTGTCTTATTACAAGCTTCGGCCTTGAAATGTGAATTTGGCTAGATCTGGGTGTCCCAGGGTGCAAGTAAAGAGAAGAGATGAAAAAATATATATTGTCTCTAATAAGGTAAAGTAATAGTGAATGAAAGAGATCAGCAGGTCATGAGCACACTTCATTTAACCTGATTAAACGAGTCTGCAGTGTGTAGAATAAATAAAAATGGTGCTTCTGCATTTGTGTGAGAATATTGGACTGTAAGATCATATTTTCTGGATTTAGTTGATCTCTGGTACTGCATTTTGAACAAGCTACAGCTTATTTATGGAAATACCGCGGCATCCAGCCAAAAGTACATTACAATAATCAAGTCTTGAACTTTTCTGCATCTCAAATAGAAAGATATTTTGTAACCTCTATTTATGAGACGGGAAAATGCTGTTATGAATTAGAAAAGTGGCCTTCAAATGTTAATGACATGCTCGCTAATACCACACAAAGAGAACGTACAAGGAAAACAACCAAATTATGTGGCAGTTAGTGCCAATCCACGAATACCATCACAATTCTCAAACCCTTCAAGAAAAAAGAAGTGTTGCTTCAAATGACCTTAAATATGAACTAACACATGACAGATGAAGAAGAAGCAGAGGTTATCCTCATGTAAATGAAATGTCCTTTGTTAACAATATCCATTCAACTGTTTAAGTTATTATGGGTCACAGATTTAATTTTGAATTAATATTCAACACTATTAAGAATAAATCATTCATTTATCGCAATTAGGCATTATGCTCATCAAAGTAGGCCAACATGAGGTTTGAGGCCACCTTATCAGGAAGGTCATTGTCATGTAAATTCAGAACTACCATATTAGCATACACGGACTATATATTTTATTCATCTGCCCTCATAATCTTTAATCAAAATAACTTACCCTCTCTCTTGCAGTGATATCTCTTCGCTTCTCTAAGGGTGGGACAGTCTGTCATTCATTCGAAATCACAATAGTGAACTACAAACATCCAATCAGCTCCCAATGGACAAAATTCAGAGGCTGCATCTTTCGAAGGTCTATTCCATCACCGCATACGTAATTAGTTTCCTGTGAAATAAAGGACAAAGCAGATGAATCCTTCGCGGCCTTGCGGCCCTTGCTTACCCCAGAATTCATTCTTTGATGGTGACGACAGGATTTTTGAGATAAATTGCCAAATTACACTTTTAAACGCAAGTATTGGGTTTCAACATGTCAGATATTCAATGATAAGTAAAAAAACACCCAAAAAAGCAACAACTTTAAAGTGGTTCAAATGTTGACTTGGCTTACTGAGATGCCATTATATATAGTTTATACTTTTTATAATGAACAGAAATGGACCATGGTGAACATAGAGAGTTTGTAAACCCTTTTTTGTTTTCAGTCAGTTTAACATACCTTTCAATAAAGTCCAGTCGAAACATCAGTGTCACTCATCAACTGCTGATCTGCAAGATGCAAATGATGCAAGAATTTGGTTCATAATCATGAGTCTGTTATGTTTGTTAAACGAACCTTTAGAGACGGAGTCTTTTCTCTGCATTGCCAAAAGCAAGTGTGGTAAGTGCAACAGGAAGCACTCGATTTGGATGGAAGGATGGAAGTGAAGCAATGCCTGCAGAACTGCCAGAAGCTCCAGGTAAGTGACATATTAATCCTTGATCTGAGAGCTTTACAGTTGAAAAACTTTCTCTCACTTTACATAATTTGCTCTTTTAGCCAACATAGCAGTTCATTGTTTTCTCATTTACTGGGGCCCTGTTAAACTTTGTGCTACAGAAGCTACATCTCTGTGTTTGTTTATCCCCCTCCCCCCACACACTTACATTAACAACATAAAATACAAAACTTTCTCAGTAAAAATGTGCAAAAGAACAACGACAAAAATAGTGATTATTTATAGGAACGATTATTACTACATATGTGCAGATTTCACAATATCTCAACCATCTTAATATTTAAAAGAGAAAACATTAAATAAGGAACAATATGACCAGAGATTCAAGTATTGTTTATAATAATCTTAAACTGGATACTAGAACAATAGTAGTAAATTATTAACTTTGTAGTAATATTGTATAAGGGATCATTCAGGCTGGTCTCATATTTTTGGGGGATAAGTATTTAACAGAAAGTTAAATACTCAAGGGTAAAATAGGACTGTAAAAGAGAAAAAAAATCTCTGCAGAGAGATGTACAAGGACACCAAATGAATACTGACAATGCATTCTTCTCCTCCTGCAAGAAATCCAGCACTAAATTAAAGTATCCCCTCTTTCTTCTCCAGCGACATGATACATCCAATCTAAAAAATGTCTCATTTGATCTAAAATCTCAATATCAGCAATTTTTTGTAGAGGCATTCTGTTCAAAAGAACTTTATAGATAACTTTTCAAAAGTTTGGGGTCGTTAAGGATTTTTTTTTAAAAGACATCTCATACTCAAGAAGGCCGCATTAAAAAAATACAGTTAAAAACATGTATTCCTGTCATGTAAAATCTGAATTTTCAGTTTACTCCAGTCTTCAGTGCCACATGATCCTTCAGAAATCATTCTAATATGCTGGTTTGAGAAATGTTTTGAAAACAGCAGTGCTTCGCCTAATATTTTAGTGATTTTTGTCAGGATTCTTTGATTAATGGAAGTTTCAAAATAACATAATTTATCTGATTTTTTTATAACAATGAAAATGTCTTAAGTGTCTTTTTCGAGCAAATTAACGTGTCCTCGCTCAAATAAAATAATCCCTTAAAAAAAAAAGAAAGAAAAATTGTGCTGACCCCAAACTTTTGAAAGGAAGTGTATACTGTATAAACATACAATCACCTAAAGGATTATTAGGAACACCAAACTGAGGCCCTGTTTACACGACAACGCTCGCGGGTGAAAACGTAAAAATGTATTTTGAAAATAAAATTCAGAAATGTCCATGGAAAATTCTAATTTAATTCAGGGTGCCACACAATCCAAAAAAGTGCAACACAGTCCAAAGAAAAATGTCCATTGTAAGTCCAAGTTTTACTCAGATTAAACAAGCCTTCCTAACAAAAGGAATTTGTTCAAAGTAAAACTAATCACAAAAAACTCAAGGGAAAAATAAGTTACACAGCTGGCAACTGATCCAACCAAACATCTCTTTTCACTTCCTTCAAACATTTCATCAGTTCTTTTATAGTTTTAATCTTACCAATAACTCTTCAACAGTTATTAACTATACATTTCATGGTTCTCAGAGTATTGGCAAACTTACCAACTATACATTGATAATGTCTATCTTTAACCAGCTACATTACTACTTAGAAAACCTTCAAACACATAATCATTCATGAGATTTAGGTCTAAATACTCTTAATAGACCATATCCTCCCCTTCAGGATGACATATAATCGGTTTCCTGTTCGTGGCCCCTACAAGGCATTTCCAGGAACCGGTAAGACAAAGAGACATGAACATTAATATTAAAACATTGTTTGTTCAACTTCACCTTGTATGTTTCACTTGGATAACAGTCACCTCACCATGCACATTTCATCTGACTGCCACTAGAGTAAAACAAACACAAAATAAAGATCTCACAAAACTGTTTAGTGTGGTTCTTTAAGTTTGGCACATGTGTGATCTAAATAAAGCAAACAGGATAAATAGTCAGCGATAAGGGTTTTCTTACCCGGACAGTGCTCAATTGTAAAAAAACAAACAAACACAAGGCTACAAAGTCAAGACACCAGTGCAGTATCCTCGAATTACTGTTCAGCATGGTGTACATCCACCATTTTCAGCACAAAATGATCAGTTCTTAATATAAATTCACGCCCAAGCAGGTACCGCAGAAAGTCCGCAACCCACTTAATGGCAAGACCTTCCTTCTCAATGGTCAAGTATTTCCGCTCTCTTTCAAAAAGTTTTCTGCTCAGAAATAACAATGGTCATCAGACTTTTACCATTTAAACAGGGAAAAATCTAAGATGACATCAGTAAATATTGGAGTGCCACAAGGATCTGTGTTAGGCCCGCTGCTATTTTCAATATGCTGCCACTTAAGCCTGGGTTTCCCCATTAAGCCTTGCCACAGCGTGATTTTATTCGCTCTGCTAGGCAGTCTGGATCCCATGAACAAAATTTTCCCCTGAAAAAGGGAACCAATCACAGAACGGGGAGGGAGCACAGGCGCATTTGATACAATAGACATTCGTAGCACCCAATAATATGGCTCTCATTCGTAAACGCCTCAAATACGAGAAAATTAAAATGTGGTTTCCAGACCACGTTTCATTCGCAACGGTACGTGGTCTGGCGTTATCCAGGCTACTGCCACTTGGTATTATAAGAAAACATGGAATTAGTTCCCACTGTTAAGTCAATGACACTCAATAATAATTAATTAATAATTAATAATTTCATCACTACCAGATAAAATCTCTAAAGTTGCAAGGAATCTCTCCAAGTTGACAGAGTAACATCGGATGACCTGTAATTTTCTTCAATTTGGATGCGACTGATGTATTACTTATTGGACCAAAAATCTGTACACAATCTCTTAAAATACAATTAGCATCTAGAAGGATTTACTGTTCATCCTCTACAGTTAAAGACCTGGGGGTTATATTAGACAGCAACTTGATTTTCACAAATCATATGTCATGCGTTACAAAAACAATTTTCTTCCATCTCAGAAAGATTGCTAAGGTAAAGAACATATTACCTGATTCGGATGCAGAAACTTGGTGGGTTTAGGGTGATGGCAGCTTCATGGTTAAGAATCAGTTCTGATAAACAAAAGCTTGCAGGTTTAGTGGCGTGTCTCATGCACTGCAATCATACAGATCCTGTAAATTCCCTTCTGTAAACTGTCTTGAATGAAAAATAAGTTGCATACAATCCATTTTCCTGTAATGAAAAGACAATTTGTATAATGGGAAATCACTTTAATATATCCAGCTTCTCAAAATACATTTCAGTGCACTGAAAACAAACTTCATGTGTTTTTCCTTCAACATTCTTTTTCCTTCATTCAAACAAACTGTGACAATGATGCAACCACTTTGATTGAAATTAAAATACATAAAATCACAGAAAAAAAAATTAGTAATAACATTCCCACCTTGTTAAGTTTCTATCAAGAATCTTCTCAACTCTAAACAGTCTAAAAAAGCTAAAACAATAAGATAAATATCCTTATATTTAATTCATTCATTCATTCATTCAGCTGTTGTCTTGCCAGCACTTATACATAGAAGTTATAAAGGCATTTCATAAAATACTTTGACTTCATATCTGATGATCCAGTAACACAGTACAAGTGGTCCGTCTTAATTAATCAACTCATCACCTGCAAATATACACTCTGAATTCTTATTTTAGTGTTAAATCTTTGAGTTATTATGCATCATTGCACAAATAGTATGACAACGGTAGTGTAACCAAAACATGTGGCACAGAAAGACATTCATAAAGCGCATAGAGATTAATTAATGCTCTGATGCCAAAACATACATGACAACTCAAAACTTTCGTTCAATCCTCTTTCGTAATGTATAAAAGCTATTTTATGCCAAGACTTGCAGCTTTGAATTGCAATCGACATCTCAGTACAGCCGTACATATATGCGGGCTGACAGTGTATCTCTATAAATAATGGGAGTGTAAATAGCGGCATTGTTAGCAACGGAAAAGCTCGAAATCTTTCCAGAGGAGCCATTGTGTCTGATAAAGAACTGGCCTGAGAGAATGTCACAGGAGTCGGGCTGTCTACACAAACAAGAGGACGAGGATCGAGATTAGTGTCGAGTTATGGCATTCCAGGACATTTCAGAACCCTTCAGCATACCTTCATGTTGACTGAGCCTCATTACTGACATTCCTCAAGCCATCGGCACCTTGACGATTATCGCTAAGACTCTCTATGAGACTTTGAAAGTTGATTTAGAGGTCAGTGTCAAAAACAACACGGAAGCACCGTTAGGTGCATACTGCTTCATGGACTGACCCGAGGCCATGTGATCATGACATTGAGCACAAGGTCAGAGATGTGGTCATAAACACATCAACACTAGCATCTATAAAGTCAAACTTGTAAAATTGAAATGAAGCAAAAAAAAACAAACAAAGACATGAATTGCTGTCCACTTATAAAACCATAAAGACAGCTTTAGAGGTATTACAGTAACACTGCAGAAAAAAATATTCTTAATGAGTATTTTTGTCTAATTTTCCAGTAAAAAATGTCTAAAAATCCATTAAAGAAGATAAATGTACATACTTTTTTTAGAGACAAATTTCACAAAACTGCATAAATAAGACTTATTTTCAAGAATTTACACTATCGTTCAAAAGTTTGCAGTTGGTACAAATTTTTGGAAAGAAGTCTCTTATGTTCACCAAGGCTGAATTTACTTAAAGGGACACTCCACTTTTTTTTTTGGAAATAGGCTCATTTTACCACTCCCCCAGAGTTAAACAGTTGAGTTTTACTGTTTTTGAATCCATTCAGCCGATTATCTGATATTTAGAAGAATATTTGTAACCAGACCGTTTCTGGTCTCATTGACTTCCATAGTATATTTTTTTCCTACTATGGAAGTCAATGAAACCAGAAATGGTCTGGTTACAGATATTCTTCTAAATATCAGAAAATCGTCTGAATTGATTCGAAAATGGTAAAACTCAACCGTTTGGGAGTTGTAAAATGAGCCTATTTCCAAAAAAAAGTGGAGTATCCCTTTAAGCAAGCTGACACATACATGTAAATGTAATTTATTCTGTGATGACAAAGCTACATTTTCCAGCATCATTACTTCAATCATATGTGTCATAGAGATCCTATAAAAATCATTTGAATATGCTGGTTTGGTGCTCAAGAAACATTTAGTATCACTGTCAATGTAGAAAACAGCCGCTTAAAATATTGAATAAGATTCTTTGATGAATCGAATGTTGAAAAGAACAGCATTTATGTGAAACGGAAATCTTTCGTAACATTATAAATGTTTTGTCTGTACTATTTATACTTGTGTGAATAAATCTGTCAAACTATCATGTTGCAGAGTTAAATCCAAAATAGACTTAATATTCAAGATATAACGAGAAACTGTCTTAATATCTTATGCAGTGTTGCTTTTCAAGTAAATTAATTCATCTGAAGTTCCAGTATATCTACTGGAATATTTGACTGGAAAAAAAGTCAAGAAATGATTTTTTTTTTTTTTTGCAGTGTAGTATTAACTTTGGTTTGTGTTAATTGACTCATCGTGTTTTTTTTTTAATTACAGGTCCACAAATACTTTAAAATACATTTTTTCAAAGAATTATGCTGCTATGAATACAAACCCCCCCCCCCCCTCCCAGTGATTTTCATCATTTGAATAATTATATCTACGAAATAACTAAGTACAATCAGTGGTACTTTGCTATAAAGGCAAAATATGAAATGTAGAATGAAAGCAGTCTAAGTGACTGATTCAAGACACTTTTGGCCATTGTGGAAGTCTGTTATTCAAACGACAGCAGGTCAGGGTGGGATTCTTCGTTCTCCGAGTTGAGGGTTCGGTAATCCACAGTGCCGTTCCCCAACAGTTCCCCTTCGGTGACGCTGATGCGGCAGCCCCCTTTCCCTGGACACGGGGTGGAAGCCATTCTAGTTTCCGAGTTGGCCAGTTTCTTTGGGTCCAGATTGTCTTTGTGAATGAGATCTGGAACAGAAAGCAGCAGCTGTGACTGATCGACAGCCTCAGAATCTTTCTCATCCGTCACCACAGCTGTGGGCTCGTTTTTTAGTTCTAATCCGGGCCTTTTCTCCATCTGGCTGTTGACACGGTCGCCAGGTTCTGAAGGGTTTTCGAGGCCGGACTCTTCAAGGCTCGGTTCAGACTGAGGCTCAGCTTTATCTTTGGTGATCTTGTCAGGTGAGGAGACGATGGAGGATTCTGGGGAGGCCACCACGGGGTCAGAGGATATCATCATGTCCTGGGTGGTCTTCAAGGCACGTGGGAGACGCTTTTTACCGGTGGGAGGTGGGGGATCAAGCCGAGGGAAGGAGTCCAGGGACATGTAACTGTATTAGAGAAGGAAAACAGCAAAGACGCAATGTGATCGTGCGAGACAGAATGACAATGAAAGAGCAGAGCAAATATGCGGGCTGAATTTCTTCAGTTCTCTTGCATGGTGGTCCAAAGTGATACTACTAAAAAATAAAACAAGATTTGTAAGACTACATCATCTCTCTCTATAATACGAGAGTACACTTCATTTGAACAAATCTTATTAAAGGAGGAAAGCAAGCAGTCAAACAGTCTTAAAATACCTTTGGAAAGTTGACAGCTGACATTACACTCCATGTAAAAGTTTTAATTGCATTTTGCTAATTCTTCTATAATAATTATACATCACCGTTTTTTTTTTAATAAAAATGTATTAAAAAAAGAAGGTAAAAGTTACATCAAATAAATGATGTTCTTTCTAACTTTCTATTCACCAAAGAATCCT
>JAOTRC010000004.1:19678120-19690269 GCA_027497675.1 Cyprinella lutrensis
GTATATTGACGAATGGTCAAAAGACGTCCCAAAACGTCAGTTATATGACGAATTGGGATGAGACCGGGTTGAAAAGGACAACAAAGCCATCAATTATTTTTCATAAACAACCTTCTCTATACAGAATTTAAAACTCAAACAGAGTATGAGTCAGCAATAACTCAACTATTACTATTAAGGCAATGTCAATGTTGTCAGCTAAAACGTCCATAACAGTGTTTATACAAAAATATAATTTAGACAGATTCATTAAAATTCTAAACATTCAATATTCAGTTCCTGGTTATAACACTTGACATTCAGTACTGTCTATGCTGTGAACTCCATAAAGACCATGCAGCTGAAATCCTTAAGACTGCAAACATTTGGTTGCAAATACAGTACTTCAAACAAAAGGAACAAAAGGAGAGAGATAATGACAACCAAAACAATGGCTGAGAATTGTTACATCTATGGTCTCAGCAAAAATGCAGAAGTAATCCAAAACTCAGAAAACTTGCTTTAATTTTGGCTCTCAGAACTATGTAGTTTGTCATTTACCCAATTAATCTTTAAGATTGTCCAGATGTGTTTGATGTTTTTAATAAAATAACTATCCAGCTTAATCTGCATTGATGGAAAAAGTTCAAAGACAGCCTACAGAAGCTGAATTCAAGAGATTTCATATGATCACACATGCCTTTTTTGTTGCAAAGGCCACTGCTTATTCAAGCTTATCTGTTAGCCAGAGAGCAAACATTGGCCTCAGATACCCCTTTTCCATCGACACTGTTCCAGTGCAGGTTCCTGGCCTGTATCTGAACCATTCCACACATTTCCACTTCAGACAAGATGGTTCCCACCCAGAAACAAATGCTACCGTCTTGTTGAGCAATCTAATGATGTTAATGCACATTAAAGGGATACTCCATTTTTTTATTTTTTTTTGAAATAGGCTCATTTTATCACTCCCCCAGAGTTAAACAGTTGAGTTTTACCATTTTTCCAATCCATTTAGCCGATTTTCTGATATTTAGAAGAATTTCAGTAACCAGACAGTTTCTGGTCTCATAGTAGGAAAACAATATACTACAGAAGTCAATGAGACCAGAAACTGTCTGGTTACTGATTTTCTTAAAAAAAAAAAAAAAAAAAATCGGCTGAATACAATCGAAAACGGTAAAACCCAACTGTTTAACTATTGGGGAGTGCTAAAATTAGCCTATTTCCAAAAAAAAGTGCAGTATTTAATATATATAAAATATATAACAGGAGAGAGCATGTAATTCAACTGTTTCATTTTCAATTTATCTCTGAAAGGGACAGATGTAGCGGTAGTTTCGCTAAAGTCCTTCCCGGTCCTGTGAACAGCAAAAAAGAAGTGCCGCACTGCTACAAACACTGGGATAAGCAACCATTGGTGGAAGTCGTAAGAGTCTCCTAAGAAACATTTATGCCACCATGAGGCGGATTTTTTTTTCAAGACACAAAATAATTCCATCTTCCCACTTTAATTGCATAGCTCTGAAATTTAGTTAGAGACCTTAGCCCTTGTTTCAATTTGAAAAGTATATTAAAACAAGTATAATAGTTTCAAGTAAATGGGACTATTGGTGCAGAAAGCATATTCCAGTGGGAGAATAGGAAGGCATTAATCATAGCGATGATTGAAAGCCATAGGTCACATTGCAATTATCCCCAATTAACTTAAGATCAATGGTAAACATCATTGTAATAATTGTGGGCACAGCAGGACATTACACTGGAAATTACAGTGGCTTAGAGACTTTCATTGGTGCATCTAATCAATTAGCATTTGAGGGACACCAGAAGTTAAGGCGCATGTTAATGTTATTGCCATAAAAGAGTGTAACAGAGGATGATTACATTGCAATTTCAGATTAAATGCTCACAAAAATAAAAAAGAAGAAAAATGCAATTGGAATGTTAATTAGTTTTAACAAATATGGAGATATTAGGTAGAATGTCCATATCCAAATAGATGGTGATTTTAATGGCAAACTCCAATAAATAAAAAAAGAACATTAAAAGGAGTAGGTCACTTTAAAAAAAAAAACTTTTGCTGATAATTTACTCACCTCCATGTCATCCAAGATGTCCATTTCTTTCTTTCATCAGTCGAAAAGAAATTAAGGTTTTTGATGAAAACATTCCAGGATTTTTCTCCATATAATGACAGTTCAATCTAAAAGACAGTTTCAGTGCCAACTGTAAACTGCAGGGCTTTAAACGATTCCAGACGATGAATAAGGTCTTATAAAACGAAACGATCGCTCATTTAAAAAAAAAAATAATAACAAAGTTTAAGTTTTATAAGCTCAAATGGTCGCTTTGCTCTGTGATGTGCGTTTGTGACTCTCCTGTTCAAACTCGTTCATAAAAACGAATCTTTTCCTGAGTCAATTCGTTCATTTCGTTCTTTGAATGAACCAAATGACACGAAAAAGAAATTCGTTCATTTTGATAAATGAGTTGTGTAATAAGTAATATTTCATATGCAAGCATGTAAGCCAATCACAGCAGTGGCGGTAATACTGAATCCCACATCAGACATGCCCCTTCAAAAAGAGCGTTCAAATCAGAGGATAAAATCAGGCTAGGAAAAAGCCTTCTGTTTATAAATGATGACTATTTTTGAACAAAAAACAAGAGCACATAAGGAAACGTTATAAAATAACCCCATGTCATGGGACCTTTAAACAAATCAGTTTGGGATCAATACAATTTTTTTTTTAAGAAATTAATTATTTTCTTAATACTTATAATTCTAATACTTTTAAAGGGATAGTCCACTTTTTTTGGAAATAGGCTCATTTTACAACTCCCCTAGAGTCAAACAATTGAGTTGTATCGTTTTCGAATGCATTCAATCTATTTTCTGATATTTAGAAGAATATTAGTAACCAGTTTTTGGTCTCATTGACTTCCATAATATTTTTTTTTTTTCCTACAATGGAAGTCAAGGAGACCAGAAACTGTCTGGTTACTGAAATTCTTCTAAATATCAGAAAATAGGCTGAATGGATTCGAAAGAAGGTAAAACTCAACTGTTTAACTCTGGGGGAGTTGTAAAATGAGGCTATTTCCAAAAAAAGTGGACTATCCCTTTAAATCATTCAGCAAGGATGCATGAAATTAATTAAGCGACAGTACTAATTGGATTATTGCATTGTTACAAAAATGTTTCAAATAAGTTCTATAGAAGTTTCCATTGATCAAAGAATCCTCAGGAAATTTTCACAAAAATGTTAAGCAGCATAACTGTTGTAAACACTGAAGAAGAAATGTGTCCCCACTCCCGAGCAGCAAATCAACATATTACAATCATTTCTGAAGAATCGTCTGACACTGAAGACTGGTATAATGGCTGCTGAAAATCCAGCTTAGACAACACAGGAATAAATGAATAATAATAATAAATATATAAAATAAAAAAATTGCATGAAGTAAGTAATGGATGATAATATTTTCATTTGGGGCAGATTTTTATTTAAGGCTGTGCAAATGACACCAATTACTGGGAAGCCACTGGCCCTCAGAGAGTCACAGAACTAAGGAGCTTCTCGTCATTAAAATGTATAGATCACATTATTTCCTGAACTGGCAGAGGCGCCTGTAATTTTCTTGCCTATTGAGACGCTTAAAATGCAGACACATGCCTTGAGGGGTCACAAGGCTGTCTACCTGCCTAGATGACATGCAATAAGTTCTGGCAGGGCAGTAATCCCTCATTTCAACCAATTACTCTGAGAGGGCAAATTGTTTCAGCTTCAGTGAGCACTTGGTACAGTCTCAGTATATAACTGGGAAGAAAGACAGCCTTTAGACTTTTCTGGAATGCAAGTGATGGATACAGATAAAAAGGTTCAAATAAAAGTTACATAGCTCAATAATTCCAAATGGTAACCATCAACAAATGGTAATCTTTTGTACATCAACCAAACTTCCTTGGGCCTGGTATTTGACACAGGTGTGGTCTTTAGTACAGTAAATGGTAATAAAGTCGCTATTGTTGGTGTAACACACAAGCAAATGGACCAACTGTGGATCTCCTTCCTTCCTTCCTGACAGGCCTGATGTTTTGGCCAAAGCACTGATATAATCATCCCAGGCCACTGCTGTAGGTACATGTACACACCATCCCTCATCTCAGTGAGCTTGGTCTCATTGTTCTTTAACTTCCTTTCTCCCATCCAGCTTTCCTGCCACAGCTTACACACTCCAGTTATCCACATTACAAGCGCTGTATGAGCATATGGCTTGGGGGCTGGGCTGTGTTAATAGAGGGTGGTTACGGTTTCATGCCACCCGTACGTGATAAATCACAGAGCATCTGCAGATGTCATTACCTGCTCAGACACAAAGGGTGTTCATGCTGCTGTTCTGGCTTCATTGGGCTTCCAAGTTTATTATTTAAGGCTAATTTAAGTTATATGTTGCATCAATGTGACATTTTTAAAGGGACAGCTCACTCACACACATAAATAAATAAATAAAATGAATTAGCTCAACCTAATGAAGTTCCAAAACTGTGTAACTGCGGGGAAAAAAAGATTTAATTATTTATTGGGCCATCCGTTGAAAGTTTGTTTACCTACACTTTTTAAAGAATCTGGTTTCATGTTGCACAAAAGGAAGTCAGACCAGTTTAGAATGAACTTATGACAAAAAGCATAAAAGAACTAGAGGCGAAACTCTGATGCTTTTTTAGGTGGCGCTTCGGTAGCGCAACCACCATTTTGGGGTGAAGATTCCAACTGGAGTTACTGGACAACAGCACAGATAACAGGAAATATTCCCTGTAACAGTTACACAGAGACAAACAGATTGACAACGAAGTCCAAGTGGAATAAAAGCACACAGTGTTCGGCAATAAACTGCGAAAACTGTATAAATCTTGCCGTTCATCGTTTTCCCAATGACCCTGACAAGTAAATTTGGCCTATTAGAATATATGCACCAGCTAACTTTAACTGTTTTTAAGTCAGTAACATTAGTAAACTTAATTCCTTATAGGAAGTTAGGAACTACTGTTCCTAGCCATAGAAACCAAAATGATAATTTATTTGGATATGCTACATATTAATTTATTGAATTAATTTATTTCATTGATAACTTATTTTTGTATGTAACATTATGTATACCTTAGAGGAAACTTTATTATAACCTTATGAACTCATCACTTTATTCTTACCCATCACACTTAAAGAAGAGAGAAATATAATTAATTAAATCATTGAACTTCCCTTGAAGTTATGTGGGGAAAAAAGCCTGGTTAAATAAGAACTTAACTTTAACTGCTAAAACACTAACTGCTATGTGTAAAAAAAATAAATAAATAATAATCATCAACTAATTATATCAACCTAAAAATGACCTCTGCACTGGACTAAATATATGTACTGCCAAGTCGCTTTCACCCCAAAAATGGCAGAAGCGTAGCACTGTTGCTGGGAGCTGGTGTTGCAGTGGAACATTCTATTGGCTTTCACTTCTTGTCAATATATGTTCCTTGCTTATGAGGAGTAAAATAACTGAATTTTAATTTTTTGAGTGAACTATCCCTTTAAATGTAATGTAGGCTAATGTAACTACAAAAACTGAATGAAGAATAAAAGATAATTTCAAACCAATTTATCTATAATTAATGCTTAAATAAACGTGTCATAAGTACTTAAGTAATTGAAATCATTTTAATATCTGAAATCATATGTGGATTTATCTACTCCGGGAACAAGGATAGGGCACATGAATATGAACTTACGAATATCAAAAGTAATAAATACAACTTATTACAGTCTTGATAAAGTAATGTTTGAGTGATCTTAAATGTGTATCATAAATATTTTATTATATATTTGTTTTACTTTTAATTGAATGAGTTGGACCAGATAGGACAAGGTGGTACTTTGAATAGATAGAATGTACAGTATCTATACATATACTTGTATATCATTCTTATTTTTGACGACTTTACGATTGTTGTAAAATATAGAAAACAAAATAGGTGTATCAAAACTGCTGGTGTCTTAAACATGAGATCATGTTTTGGTACTATAACAGATGCTTGTCAACCCTTTCAAGGTTAAATTAAGCAAAAAGCTCATTTAGAATTTCCCCAACATGACTGAATACAAGAAATCCCAAGCTCCTCTCCACTTCAGTATAAACTGCACGTCAATCCCAGCTCTCAAACTCCACATTAACCATAATAGGGATCGTTATTCAGCTGATGAACAACCATCAAATCAATTGCCTCAGTTTAACCATTCCACATTAAAAGCTCCCGTCTACTCAAATAAAACCAAGACAATGAGGAGGACATGAATCAAAAATGTCAGGTTGCCTGACAGATAGGGAGAAATGCAATAAATGAATAGCCTGACTTCGTCATACTCATATTCTATTCAGAATATGAGTCTGATACTGCTCTGTAGGGCTTTGATTATGAGGCGTATCTTAACCGAACCAGGAAAAAAAACCCCTCTGCACTCAATTTGATGGACCTACAACCAATCAGAGCAATATAGCAAGTTAGCTACATAGTTGCATAACATAGTTGTCAATAGAACTCAACTACACGCACACTGGAAGTAGTAGAATAATGAGTGTTGCTTCTTGTTTGGCCATCCATGAGTGTGACCAAACGAGAAATCACAACGACCACAGGGTTTTCATTGAGTCCTATCTTCTCAGCGGCCATCGGAGCCATAAATTACACTTTTGCCGAATCCCATAGGAAGGACGGCAAACACATCTTTCCGATCGACAAATGCCTTTATTGCAGTTCTCTGTTCGTCTATTAAAAGTAATGCACTGTCGATTTCTTTTACAACAGACGCGATACCGGAATCTACACATCTCAATTCTCCAGTCATCTTTGAGGGAAACCAGTTCAACCCAAGCGCCCTTTGATAACGTGATGATTACGTAACTGTAGATCATCTTTCCATCATCGTATAAAGCCCGCCCTGGCAATATGATTGGCCCGACCATTTCTGAACCTTATCGTAATTACTTCTCATCGGATCGAGTCCAGACCAAACTTCCCGACCAAATGTTGTGGGCGGGGTTCGGGCTTGCATCCAGGCAAAGAAATGAAAGGAAAAGTCCTCCTTTGCACAGCACTGTCTTGTGTTTTGTGTGGACACGCAGTTTGTGAGCACTCTCATTGGCTGTGTGTTTGTGTGAGCACATGACTTTGTTTTGTTTGTTTATGTGCTCCGATGTCTAAGGCCGTGTGTCCACCAAAGCGTTTTTAGCCAGCTGAAAACGCCAAATGCTCTGCTGAAGACTCCGTGCATTGGGCGCTTGAGAGCGTTTTGGCAGTGCAGCGTTTTTTCCGTTGAGACGTTTCGTTGCTATGATACAGAATATCCGCTGCAGTTTGAATGTTGTGACAATTGGTCGATGTGGTTTTAGTCCCGCCCCTCCTTCACTGTGATTGGACGGCTGGGTAAAATGTGACAGTGATGAGAAAATGTGGCTGCGTTTTATCTAAAGTTGAACATTTTTCAACTCCCAGCGACCAGTAAAAACGCTGGTCTCATCCCAAGAGCATAAATCTTTCATTCTGGAAAATCACTGTATATCTGAAAAGGTTTTATTTTTCTTTCTCTAAAATTAAATGACTCCATCTATTCCACGGTTTGAGCCGTTGCAATAAGCAGAAGTAGAGGTGCAGTTATTTAAAATTGATTAATTTCATACTTGAACATTCTGCCACTTTTATACTTGAACGGTAGTTTTGTAATAACTTTGGATATTGTCGTTCACTAGGGCGAACAAGAGATCTGTCTATTTATAAGGCAAATCTCTATAAAAATGTATGAATACAGCAAAACTTACTGACTAACAGCCGTTAAAATCATTTTGTATTGGTATTAGTAGTTGTACTGATTCCCTGTTTCATATACATCGGTCAGGCATGCACAGCATGTGGCTATCAGAAGCACTGGCAGAATCAAAATATTCTGCACCGAAACATGCCAGCCAGCAATCTTCTACTCAGCGGTACAATTCACTTTTTGGGCTGCATGCATCGCTACTCAGACCATCAGAATGCTGAAGCTGTTTGGGCTGCAGTACATCAGTGCCAGCACTTTTTTCCACCATCAGTGCCTCTACACAATTCCTAGTCCTACCATCATGCAGGCCTGGCAGAATGAGCAAAAAGGGATCATCAGAGAGCTGAAGGAGATTGGGGTTTGGACTGATCCTCTCTGATGACTGCAGGTAGTATGATGCCAGTACTAACCAGCCCGTTCTCATCCCAAGGCATCAGATACTGACGCTTTTGCCAATGCGTATACATCCAACGCACATGGCACCCTTTAGCGTCAATACGAGACGCAGATATATATGGGCCAGAAAACGCTTCCTAGTGGTCTAACCCTAACACTACCCCAGACCTAAACCTACCCATACTCTGTGCGTCTCATATTGACGCTAAAGAGTGCCATGTGCATTGGATGTATACGCATTGGCAAAAGCGTCAGTATGATGCTTTGGGATGAGAATGCGTTGTATTAACAGATACATAAAGTGTCTGTGATTTTTGTTAACAAAAAAACATCTGAATGTATTTGACATTCATAGATCAGACTCTCCAGGATATTGTGGCAAATATGGAACGTATTCCTTGATTGAAGACCGAATAAACAAGGTTTTGGATTTTCAACTTGTCCAGGTAGATTAATATCCTAAAAAAAGTGTGATGATAATACCAATGAACACTTGGCAAAAATCAATTAACATCTATCAAGTAAAGAAAAGCAATCAATTTGCCTTTTACAGATAATGCATATTAATGCAGTATGCCTTCAGCCAAATTAGGGGCTTTTGCACCAGACAAACCTTTTTATATTTCCCATTGAACTTATAGTGGAAGAACTATATTATCTCATACTGCAGAGTAGGATCTAACCCAGCACAATAGAGTATGATGTCACTTTGTAGACCAACCAGCATTTAGGATTTTCCCATAGGCTTTTTGATTATCACAAAAAAGCTCTGTGATCAACAAACGTTTATGATACTTGCTCATTTTGTCCATCAATTATCACAGATGAACACAACTTTTATCATTTTTGAAGCTTAAATGTAGTCACTAGAAAAAAAAAAATGTTAAAGGGAAGCTATACAAGAACTAAACCATGAGTTGTGGTGAGGGGCTTTTTATATATTGTGTTGAAAACAGAGGACCTTCAAATCAAAAGGTTAAATAGGCCATAAAAACATTCTGGCACCAAAATCTCAAAATTATGGTAATATAACTGCCGATATTTTTTCTATCAATCTTAAAATGGCAGCTCTAAGGTCCTGATGAGGCAAACCATGTCAAGAATGCTCGAGCTATGAAGACTCAAATAAACACAAGACAGTAAATCACCCCAGGGTATGAAGTGGGTTAAACAACACTAGAATGAGAGCTGTAAAGAGAACGGGAGAGAAATGCACTAAATCACGGTCTACAGACATTCACTGTGACTGAACCTCACCAAAAGAAGAGTCTTCATTGTGCAGGTGGGACATCATTTATGTTCAATGATTTTATGCAAAATGTAAAAACTGAGTTTGGATAAACTCATTTTAATATTAAAATGAACAAAAAAGAGCCACAGATCAATAGATGTGGTGTTTATTGATGGATTACAGTGAGTGAGTGATGCGCTGGGGCCATTAAACTTGAATAAACTGCATGAAATGGTGTTTTCTTGAATCTTTTTAAATTTTCAAGTGATTTCTTTCCTAGCATCAAGGACATTGTTAATCACGCTTGCCATGGCTTTAAAAGAAAGAAAGAAAAAAAAATCAGTATGCAACAGAAGATGCTTAATGACTTTTCCTTTACCCTCACAGAAATCACAAGGAATGAGTTATACCTCTGAGCTATGGAGACGTTAATTAAAAAGGAGGATCCAATTAGGCCAGAATTTTAATTTGTTACAATGAAAGGTCTCAGAAAAAGAGGTATATTTAAAAGAAAAGGAAAAAAACACACAAGCAAAACATGTTTTTAAGAAGAAAATTTTGCTCTGTGCTTGATGGGGGGTGAAAACAACCCGTATAACAGATCGCAAGGCAAAGACACTCCAAGGAGAAAGGAGGAGAGTTATGAGTCAATTTACTGTTCTCCGTTACTATGGTTAAGAAGGGGACGGGCTCGAGTATCCTATGGCTTTGTTGTTCTGACGCTAGTCAATGTTACACAGAGGATGTTCAGTTCTTGAGGGGATAGAGAGCTTTTCTAAATCTAAAGAGGCTCTTTGGAGACAAATTGGGCACATCAACAGAATGAATCCTTGCCAAAAGTCTTTATGGCTGGATTTTGTATGACACTGTCAAATGGCATCCAGTTTAATTTAGATGAAAAAAGGTGAATATTAGTGAGGATATATCCATTTTTACCCATGTGATTAAAAGCAAGGAAAATGGGAAAATACTGGCCTGTTGTAACAAAAAAAAAGCCTTTTTTCCCTCAAGTCAGAATGAAATGAAAATTAACCAGGGATGTACAATCATGTGTTTCATGGTCGATTATGATTGTTGATTTTACAAGCAAATTCTGATACCAGTTGCCAACCACAACCACTGCATTTTAATCATGATCAAACAAAGAGATGCTACATGTAAAAAGAGCAGTTGTTCTTGATATTAGATTGTTTAAAGCAAAAACATACAGAATGGTCTGACTTAAGATTTGTGAAATTATACTACATAAAACATACATGCGCAAAACAAAAAACGCAGAAGGGCTGAATAAAAAAATAAATAAATTCACAGCTGTAAACACTGCAGAGCTTGGCTTATAAAAACTACTTTATTAGACATGGAGGTAAGAGGAAAAGAAAATGCTATCGAAACTTTTCTGAAGACAGTCAGTTCCCTTTAGAGAATACATGTTCAAACACTCAATCCAATATTTAGGGCATTGAACCGTGAACTTGCTGCGCTTACAGAATTTTCACTCCTCGTGTTCGTTTTCAGTGTGTCCTACACAGTTCGTATATTTCCACAAAAATGACATTTTGGGAAATTATTGCAATGCAGTTTGTGTGCAAGTACAGAACAGAGATCAGCCAAAATAAAACAAAACTGGAAAGGTTTTACTCCAAATACACAATCGGCGGCGGCCAGCTGTTTTTTTTATTAATTTATTTTGGCCAATCTCTGTACCAGACTTAAAATTCACCCCATCTACTTTCTAAATGCATATTATAGATACGTGAACAATTCACCTGTGACCTTTTTGACCTTGAAATGGACAGACTTCTCTTGTGCAGTATGAGGGACATCAAGTGCACGTTCATCTGGCTCCACTTTTTGATCCCAAATCTCAAAATCCAATCAATAACCGATGAATAGAAACAACTCCCGCTTTACTTTTTTCCCTTTCTAATAATTCGTCACAGTCAAATGTATATCACAATACGGAACACAAGATCTGTCGCTACTTATGTTCCCTCACAACTTTAAACTCAAACAACAAAACTGAACCAACGGAAAAAGTTAAACAGTTTGCGCTTTGGGTTGAAAAGCGCAGTTGAGCGCTTTCGAAAAGCGCATTATAAATAAAATGTATTATTATTATTATTAAACTAAACTAAGTGTTACGTCCAAATGGGTTTGATGAAGGGAAAGAAAGGGAGAATCAATAAGAGCCATTAGACCTTTCTTCATTAGACCCTTCATGACCTTTCTGCTTTCATTCAACACTAAAGTTCAGAGGTTCCCTGTCCCAAATATTTCCCCAGCCCTCTTCCCAACCCCTGTAGAATAGAAATCAGTTGTGAACCATACTTTCATCACATCAAGGGAAAAGGAGAGCTATGGTCTTCACATTCGGATGCAGAGAATGCCTTTCTATGAACATAAGGCTATTCATTTTTCAGACAGGGTTCAGCTGGGACTGGAATCCACCAGTTCCAACAGCAGTGAATCACAACCAGGAAAGATCACCTAATTTTTTTTTTAGCTTGAATTCATTCCTATAAAAGTTAGTTGTCAACATTTCCACTTCCACAGTGTTAGAGGAGTATGGAAGCTTGTTTCCGCCACTGAATATAAAAATAAAATAAATAATTGTGACTTTTTATCTCACAATTCGGACTTTTTCTCACAATTGCGAGTTTAGATCTCGCAATTCT
>JAOTRC010000004.1:19729861-19744766 GCA_027497675.1 Cyprinella lutrensis
TGTGCATCCCACAAATCTCCATCAACTGCAAGATGCGATCCTATCAATATGGGCCAACATTTCTAAAGAATGCTTTCAGAACCTTGTTGAATCAACGCCACGTAGAATTAAGGCAGTTCTGAAGGCGAAAGAGGGTCAAACACAATATTACTACGGTGTTCCTAATAATCCTTTAGGTGAGTGTATATATACATACATACATACATATGGGGATGATTAGGAGGCCATGATGGACAGAGGCCACTGGATAAATTTGGGATTTGTTTTGTGACCACAGAGAGTCAGGACCTCAGTTTAACGTCTCATCCGAAGGAAAGAGCAAACCGGTGGGTAAAGATCAGTAAAAGTGGTTTCTGTGCTTCGCTGTGAGAACTGAGATGGGTTTCACACATGCTGGGGTTGACAAAGGGCTGAGAGGAGGATTTACAGTCTAATAAACCAGTGAGTTACCACTGCCCTCAACTAATGGATGACCCTGAGGACAGAGAGTGAGACGGTGATGTTGCTTCCACACTGGTGGTTTTGGTACAGACCCAGCTTCAATTGACCATGACGTTCAGTTTTCATAGTGTGAAAGCCATCATCTGAGCTCAGGTGCAAGTTAGGGTTAGGTTTTTGTGATCCATAGTACTGTACATGATGAAGAGGAATTCAATCTGGACGTAAATTCAGTCTACTACAGATACTTCAGGAATATTCCATGGAAAACACCATTCCATGGAAACATTTCTCATCAATAAAAGGGTTTTTGGGGTGGAACACAACCAAAAACCCAAATTAAACGACTTTGCAATAAAGTACAGTATAATCAAAGCATTCTATACTTCAAGCACTTTTGATGAAAAATTGGTAACACTGAATTAAATATAGAGACATAGAAGGAAAGACATAGAAATAACAGACATAAAAGTAACAGAAATAAACTCGGTCCATCTGTGAGAACTTCACATACAGCATGATCACAAATCCAAAATCATGTATGCAGTTAATTAAAGCATCACATCTATTTCTCTCTCAGTGTGTGTGTGTGTGTGTGTGAAGTTAATTAACCCCTTGTGATTGCCTTTGGGAGAAGTTTAGCCTTTAATTACACTCATCAAATTATAATCATCTCTCTTTGAGTGTGTGTGTCCCTTAATCTATGAATAATCCTCTGAAACTCTGAACATGGTGCATAAATACACAAGTATGTTGAGTTTTAACATAAGCCCAGCTCTATCGCTCTCTCTCTCTCTATGTCAAGTTTGTTTAGTTATATGTATTATGCTTCTGGTTTTTCAGAGATGCTGCCATATACCAGAGCTGTTGATGGTAAATCATATCATGCTGAACCTTTTGGAAATAAAGCATGAATAAAATTAAAAAATCTCCTGTAATGAGAAATTCACATTGAGTAATTATTTCGATGGTCCACTTTAGACTTTCTACTAACTAAAAGTAACTTTGCAACTACAGTACATGCGAACTATTTCTACTATCCCGAATCCTAACAAATCTTCTTATACTCTAATGAGAGTTAGTTGACATGTCGCTGCAAATTAATGAGTTAGTTAACGTGTTGCAGAGTAACTCATAGTTTTACGAACGTCTGAAGTAGACCATCGAAATAGAAGTGTAACCAAATGATCTCTTGCATGTGAGACAGCTGTAGTTGTTTTTTGATTCCCAATCATTGTAGCACTCAGAAAAATGCTGTCTGAGTTCATTAGCCGTGTTTGCTGCTATTGTACAGTCACATCTTGTTTTGATTAAAACCAGCAGAATGTGACTGTTCACAATCCTAAATGGTTTGAGGCTAAGGATGAGAATCGCCTTTGATTCAGCCTTAAAATGGGTTGATTTATTGCCCTGGTTGGGTGCTGATATGAGAGCAGATAGTAGGAAGAGGCCAAGGCTCATTCACTTCATTCATGACACAGATTGCAAAAATAACATTCTTCCAGCGCTAATCCACAACACGGGCCATAACTCAAAGTGGATTCGTGGATCTCAGGACTCTTGACTAATACTTTGCTAACTGATACAAATACTACACAATAGATTAAACAAGACTTTTCCAATTAAAGGAAGTGTTCCAATCGTTTTCCAAACCACTTGTCCTAAATAATTTCAGGGATGCTGGAGCCTATCCCAGCGTTTTGGGTCATAGATAGGAAATCACTTTGGATGCATCCAATTCACAATTGCTCATGTCTTTGGATCGTGGGTTAAACCAGAACACCCATAGGAAACCAATGCCAAAACAGAGAGAACATGCAAAGTCCACTGAGAAAGGCCTCTTGGCTTAGCCGGGACTGGTGTCCCATTAACTGACTTAACACAGTCTCATCCCAAGATGTCATATAACTGACGTCTTGGGACGTCTTTTGACCATACGTCAACATCCGCCGTTTTAGGGTATCCTTTAACATCAGTTACATGACGATTCTGGGACGTCATACAACTGACGCTTTACCTTTAATGTCAGTTAGGTGACGGGGTAGGTTTAGGTCTGGGGTAGGGTTAGGATCCAATAACGTCATCTAACCGACGTTTAAGGGTACCCTAAAAAGGCGGATGTTGACATATTCCACAGACCCAGGGCATTTCCTTGCCATTGGCTCATTTTGTTTCTTTTGAAGACGAAACCCCATTTGTCGTTATTCGGCATAACATCTCTGTTCCCTACCCAGGGAACAAGGGTTACACCCGTAATCAAAACGTTCTTCTCTACAACTTGTATTCAGTGGATCCATTACGGTATAGCTCTTGAATCATTTGTTTGCATATTGCAATTTCAGATTGGTGTGACATTTACTAATACAAATACATTGTGACATTTATTGAGTGTGACTAACTTTTAAAGGTTCCTAGAGTTTCTGAATACGATTTAGGGCCACTGTATGTTTTGTACTTAACATAATAATTTAGTCCCTTTAACCCTTTTCAATTGGGCCTAACTTAAGTAGTTTAATTTGTTAGGAAAGCATATACTTGTATGTCTTTGAAAAGAGTACAAACAAAAACAAATTAATAAAGAACTGTTTTGGTGAACCTGACATCCAAAGCTAAATCGAAATGTTCTTTTCTTTGGCATTAAAGAAAAGGCTGCTTGTGATACAACTCTGTAATGGTTGAAGGAATGTTTTCACTTCCGCCAATCCTCAAGGGGTTTGACCCCCTTTCACGAGTCATATGTCTATTTCTAGGAATGAGAGTGGTGATGAATGTGAACATGTTTGTGTCTGACACTGTTTACTTTGGCAACCTACCATCGCCCATCTGCTTCATCTCAATTTTCCACCTCTCCCTCTCTCTTTCTTCTTATATCTTTCTATTCTTCACACTAATCACTGCATCTTATCATTGTTGTGTGAATGAAACACTCTGTTCGAGAGGCTAAATGAAAAGGCTGAGAGAGCTTTCCACGCAGGAAGCCAAGCAGCCGCATTATTATTCAAATTTGGCATTTTAACAATTTTCTCCTGGGAATACAAATATTACTGAAATTCGCATGATTGCCGATGGAATACCTTTAAGAAACTTTGAGCAATTCAATGATGATTCAGAACAAGAGGAGGAAAACAAAGTAAATCCAAAGCTTAACGTTTAAGTGTCTGAATTACATGGTAATGGTAAAGAAAAGGACAAATTCAGGCATCATATTTGTTTTTATAAATAAAAGAAAGGACACACTCTTATCTTGGTACTTTTAAACGTGAATATTAAACATCAGACAATCAATCTTAGAGAAAAACAATTAAAATGAATTGTTGCTGATATGTACATCTGAATAAATAAATAAATCTTCAGAAATGTAATGTGATTATGGATTTTATATGATCAACAAACATACATGCATATAGTTTTACGCAGATTTCATGAATAAGCAAGGTACTCTTGTAGTCCTTACTGACAAAATCTCATTAGGCTAGAATTGTATAATTAATTAACCACAAAATTCATATTTTTTTTTAAATAGTTATCAAACATGTTTTACCAAGAGCTAAACCTGCTCTTAAAATTCTCGTCAAATTAATACAATTTCTCAAGGTTTATGTTTAGGTGATGATAGCCATATTAAACTAAACCTGCCCTGCAGTGAACTAAAAATTTGCATTGTGAGGCATCAGTAAGGACTTTTGAAAGCACCAACCATGCTCATGTTTGAATGAATGTTATTAGATTTAGAGGAACAGGTACACACACAGTAAAATAAAGAAACATGCAAGAGTATAAGTGTTTGAGAAACACATTTTAAATAATAATAATAATAAACATGCAAAAGGACACTGAATATCACACTTGTAGGTTACATATTTTGATATGCTGTTCAGCCTGGAATAAATTGCATACTTCTTATACATATTATGATTGGCTGCACATGCTTAGAGCAAATAATAGATGTTAACTTCAATAACATTTGCAGTAATCATTCTAGTGTATAGGTCTTACAATGTGTGTATATTTATGCTATCATGATAAATGTTTGCTGTAGAAAGTCAGGGGAAAAATCGCTTGAATGTTTTGGGTTTCCATGACTTAATCTAAACGTGTTCTGCTTTTAAAGTGACATGGGAATAAACATTTCCTTTAGAATAAAAAATTATGTGCCCAGTGCTTTATAGAGATTCCCTCCTACTTGATATTCCCATCTTAGCAACTTTCAATAGCGGTAACCCAAACAACAAATTCCCAGAGACTGGAGTGAATCTTAACATGTCACACTTTTTTTCTCAGCATTGACTAATAGTGAAGCTTTTGGTTCTCAGTGGGTTTTTAACTCCATGTTTTCCTGTGGTTTACCATTTCGGCATTTTAATATTAACACAGACATTTCCAAGAAAAGGCCTATGCTCTCCCGTTCCCATTTCCCATCCTCTTCCCCTTGATGAACTCGCTGCTTAGATGCTCAGGTCAGAACGTCCTCATCATAAGTACATGAACCGCTTCTGCGCTTACCCGAAAAGCCATAAATTACAAGTGGGGATCGGTTTTAGTCTTTATTTAGTCTCCAAGGGTCAGAAAAGATGGTGACTCCAATTAATAGGACATATATATATAGAAGTTTGGAAAAGGTTCAAACCTTTGGCATTTTGCGCTTGCACAAATTAAATGTCTGCTAATGACAAATCACACTTTTATGAGGAGCAATGTGTACTGTCTCTTAAACCCTGATCATTAACTTTTATTGAAGTTCTTTACTTTGACATTCAGAGCACTGGGCAGCTAGGAATCACATTAATTTTACACACATTTATGTTAAGATTCTTGCTAACAATGGGCCGCTTCAGTCAGCTGCAGGGAGACATTGCAACTATGCCCGGTGTTTTCCACTTTCACCAAATAAACAACTGTGGTATTGTTGAATGAGCTTTAGAAATGTGCCAACAACTGTACTAAAGACTTTAAAAGTGTTTTCTAATGCTGTGAAGGGACCAAAATAGAGTCTCCCTGCAGCTGGGCAAGACAGTTTACTTGAGGAGTTCCTGATACTGCTCAGACCTCAGGAAGCGACCGAAGGAGTCTTTCTCCATCAAGGTGTAGATACGGCTCTGAGCCAGCTCGAAGGTGGCGGGAGAAAGATCCACCAGGTTCCTCAAAGTCACATCTTTGGTGAAGTGGTCGATGTTCACCTAAAAGCAGGATGTTTCAAATAAAAGTCAGTCACAAGATTCTATAAATTGGACAAATATGAGTGAGAAACACATACATCAACACTGGCAGTGACTGAGAACTCCAGGAGGGCAGTGGAGTAGTCCCAGAATAGCTAGTGCAAGAAGAAAAAAAATGCCAATTGGACTGATTCAGAGGTCCAGATACTGGTTTGCTGATCTCAAGCATGGGAAGCAAAAGTGCGGGTGTACCATCTACACAAACTCAATTCCCTTTCGTTGTCCCTCCGAGTTCCGCCAGATGCGAAAAATGGGGTTTGAAAGCCTATTGACTTTGAGTACACAAAAATGAGCCAATGGCAAAGAAATGCCATGGGTCTGCGGAATTTGCATACTATCGCCACCTTAACTCATGGGCATAAAAGGAGAACACTGGAAATAGAGATGTTTTTGCTTAGGAGCCAAGAGTATCTCTTCACTCCACAGCCATTTTTGACTTCACTCTACTATACTAGATTGGTGCGACGGTGATCTGCACCGAGTTCACATTACGATCAAGAACTCCCTCTATCCGAAATGAGGTTTTGAAATGAGGAAATGAGATTTTACAGCCCCTACCTTATTGTCCCAGAGAAATCCAGTGGGTTATGACCAATCCTGGACTGGCACATCTGAACCGCCCCCTTCACAGGCTGCCGCTCAAGATACTCCTGGCCAAACACATTTTCAAATGTGTGTGGCCACAGGTTTGGTTTGCAGTGATCAACCTGAAGGACGTCTACTTTTATGTCTCTGTTCTCCTTTGACTCAGACTGTACCTACGGTTTGTTGTCAGGGGGTGCGCATATCAGCTGTTCTCCCATTCGGGCTAGCCCTGTCTCTTCACGCTTTCACAAAGGTTGTCAAGGCAGCCCTTGTTCCTCCGTGGGAACAAAGGGTTTGTATGCTGAACTTCTCGGCCAATGGCTATCCTAGCTCACTCTAGAGACCAGGTTTGCGAACACAGGGACCCAGTGCTCTGGCACCTAGCTCGTCTGGGCCTTCGGGTCATCTGGAAAAAGAGTAAACTTTGGCCCGTGCAGAGAATCTCTTTTCTCGGTATTGACTTCGCCTTCTTCACTCAGCCATTGCTGACTTGCCTGAGACAATCAAACGCAAGAGTGTGGATCCACTGAAGTTTTCTCAGAGGCTCCTGGGGCATATGTGGGTATGGGGTATGGCACCACGGCGTGCACCAAGTATCAGTTACTCCGACCTGCCATCAGACCTTCACCCCGTGGTCGAACCTCTGTTTCTACGGGATAGTGCCCCTGGAACGAGCTTCCGGGCTTATCAATCTCAACACATGTCTCCACCATGGGCTGGGGCACCATGGGCAATGGACGCACTGCCGTCAGCTCCTTTGACAGGACCTAGCGCCCTTGACATGTCTATTGCCTCGAGTTGCTGGCAGTATGCCTTGTACTGCCCCGCTCTTGCGTTGCTCAAAGTCAACGCGTACTAGCCCCCTCTGACATTACAGCTTTCACTCTTCCTTTTTGGGACCTCTCAGTGGTTCTAACTGCTTGCAGAGTGGTGCCTTTGAACCTCACACATGGTAGGGAACCTACACACATTCTCCGTTGGCGAAAATGTTCCTGAAATTTAGGCCGGCTTACTCTCACGTGACCCTGAGACCCCAGCCTGGATATGTGCCCAAGGTTCCCACCACTCCCTTCAGGGACCAGGTTGTGAACCTGCAAGCACTGCCCCTGGAGAAGGCAGACCCAGCCTTGGGTCTGCTTTGTCCAGTACGTGTTTGAGGACTTCAGACCAGTTCTTTGTCTGTTATGATGGGAAGATGAAGGGAAAGGCTCTCTCCAAGCAAAGGTTGTCTCACTGTAGTGGACGCCATTGCTTTGGCATACCAGCAGCAAGGTCGACCATGCCCCTGAGCTCTACCGCATGGCGCCTCATTAACAGACATCTGCAGAGCTGCAGGCTGGGTGACACCCAACACATTTGCCAGATTCTACAATCTCCGAGTGGAGCCTGTGCCCTCTCATACTCGCTTCAACCAGCTAGTACTGGACCCGCTCAGGAAGACAGCTGTGAAGGTGACATGATTAGACTGGTAACCCCATTCGTCATCATCCAACAAAACTCGGAGTGACAACGAAAGGGAACGTCTCGGTTACGTTTGTAACCCTTATTCCCTGAGTAGGGAACGGAGACGTAACGTCTTCCTGCCACTTCTGCTGCACTGCGGGGATCACCTGAGCTCAGTCTTGGCTCCACAAAGAAACATATCTGCATATTGCCGGCATTCTCCTTTTACCCACAAGGTAAGGAGATACGCTATGGAAATTAAACTAGCCCGGATTTGAGATATTCCCACTGATTAATCAATTAATCAAATAAACAATTAACAGATTACTCAATTATCAAAATAATCGTTTGTTGCAGCCCTAGGTAATATTGAGCTCTAATAACCTTTCTCAGTGTCCTGAAGGTACATTTATTTTAATAAAAAGTAATTTCCCCTAAAAAAGCTTTCATATACTTATCGTTTATTTTTTTTCCCCTTGGGGACGTTCAGTGGGGAAAACATGAGTCTTAGCGTTTATACAGTGATCTAAACCACTGATATGAAACATATTTTCACAGGAGATGATTAAAGGGTCTGATGGAAAACTGCTTCCTTCTTTGAAGCACGGTGCTTTTTATCTTAACTGTGATTAGCACATTAAAAATCAGTGACAAAACACACAAACCTCTTTGGGCCCACCGGTCTGAATGAAGTCCTCATAAATCTTCTTGGCTTTAGTGGACATTTTAAGGGGGGACTTGGTCTTCTTGAAGCCCTCACAAGCCTCCCAGAACTCAATATTCTCCTCGCTGAACTCAGATCTAAGAAAGCTCTTGAAGGTGGCCAGGCCGTCTATGGAATAAAAAAATGTGGAAAACCTATTAGAGTGAGTAGCTCTGTGTGTTCTTTTTGTACTAATGTGTTGGTGATACACTGCCACCGGAAACCCTGTCTCAACAGCTTTTAACATCCTTATCCAAACATTACCGCTTTGCACGCCTAAGGCACACAGCCCTTAATGCAATTTCTCTCCAGTTCGTGTTGTATAACAGCAGGAGGCATTCAAGTGCCACCTGTTTCAGCTTGGAAGATTAATCAATGTAAATCTTCACTATTCAATGCATATTTATTTTTAGACTTGTTATTGCTTAAGAAAGTTTTAGCTGCAACAAAAAGGTATGCTCTAACATTTGATTAGAAGCATATTCCAATATGGCACAATATCTGCAAACAATTCTCTCTTAATGAAATAAACCTTTTTTTACAAGACAAATTGTTGGAATTAAACATAAAAAAACTGTCTTTGAAACATATCATTGAATGAATAACAAAGATATATGTTTTCCCAGCTATTTGGAATGGAATAATGAATAAGTTCAATAATTTATATTGCTTTAACTCATCAAAATAAGTTGATTTTAAGGTTAAATATTTAAATAAACAAGATTTATTATTTTTTTTCATTTGTTTTTATTTAAGTCAGTTTAATTTTCAAATTCGTACCTTTTAAACCTTTGTGTTGTTGGTGTCAAATGTGTGTATTGAAGCTAACTGAAGCAAACTTATATTTTAATATATATTTGATATTAATAAGTTCTGGCTTCAATTGCAGCACAAATGCTGCTTACTTGCTCAGACAACAATTCTTTTGGATATACATCTTATAGGACTTTCTTTTTGCAATCTTGCATTAGATTCATCTATGGAATTTGTGTGCCTTTATACAAATGTCATTAGAATAAAGCAAAATCTGAAGAAACATCTTCAATTGGAGAAAAAAAAAAAGATTTTTTATAAATAAAGTAATGCAAAAAGTTGTCTTTTAAAGGTATAGGGATTGTGTTACAATTAGGCTAAAGATTATAATTAACTCATTCAAACGAAGCCTAGAAGTCTAAGGTGTGTTCTCATTTAGAAAATGTGTGTTTATATATATGCAACTCAGACAATATTATTTTTATGGTTCTAAACTACTAGGAACATTTACATAGATGTGGAGCTTTTAAAGCTCGAATGTGCCTGTTCAAGGACAAGATGTTTACACATACCGAATCAAGTGCTTTAACTTTACAGATTTCGGTTCTCAACCGACAGATACAAACAAAGTTTGAAAATGTGTTTTACAGACTCAACAGATAAACTAAACCTTCCAATGATTGGTCATGCCTGAAAGAACATTTAAGATGTAAAAATGCAACCAAATGGCCAAAAAGATAATCATCATACTTACAGCTGTTGGAAAGGACTTTCTCAAGGGACTCGCGCCATTGGGCCGCTTCTTCGGGTGTGGGTCTGAACAAAAAAAAGCACATTTCGTCACTTTTTTTTTACTCCCCTTTGTATTTGGCCAACAAGTTGTTTTCTATACACCATGAATTATCCTGTTATCTATTCTGGCTGAATATCAATAACAATTCAACCCCATTAAAAACACTTGCATAAGACATTATGTAAGTAAAAGAGAACTGAAGTGGTCTGCAAGGTCTGGACTCGATTTACATCATAAACAGACTCTTTGCAGCTTTCCATTACAGGATTTACTAACATTGCCTTTCCCAATTTTCTCTCTCTGTCTGATGTACTTTCTTGCTCTCTACTTTTCACCCCTTTTCTCCATTCTTTAAATAGAGCTGGACTGAGCTTATGTTCTGTATGCGCTTAATCTCAGGATGATAGCTTGAAAACTTCGAACAATCATCCAGAGGTAATTTTCACCTTTAAGTGACTTGATGGTGACTTTAGTTTATAGGCTCTTTTTTGTATACACAGATTGTATGGTCCATATGCGTGTGCACGGCATGTGAAGAGATACATGCAGATCTGAAGTCCTCATCAGTAGGAAAGAGAAAGAGAGAGAGCAAGAGAAAATAATTAGGAGAGGCAGAGGAAGCCAAGAGGAACTCACTTCTGAAACTTCTCTGGTTTCTTCTCAGGCTTTTCTTGGTAGGGGATAATAAGGTCGATGGAATTCTCTGGCTTCTGAAGCAGAGTTCCCAATTTAGTCTTGATCTCCTTAGCCCTGAAGACAGCACAAACAAAAACCCATACAGATGTCCATTTGCTTTTAACATACATTTATAAACAGTTCAATGATGTAATGTACGAGTTCATTCATTTCAAAACATGTTGAGGACATTTCCTAAATGTGCAATACCTGTCAACAGATTACATAATATCAGCGTAACTCGTTTTTTTCTTCTCTGAATGTACACAGAGAATGGTAATTGGGACAATTTAGTCTTTATTCTATTGCACGACAGCCACAAAAACATTTTCTTCACTGCTTATTATTCCCTGACTTGTACAGCTGTAATCAGTACAGTAAGTGCTACAGTTTGACAGATCACACAATAAAACACCATATGTTCGAGGCGTTCAGTTCAGACCTATTTCACAGTCGCTGTAGAGTTAAGAACAGACGTAATTTCCTTTTGTAGGGTATTGGGGAAAAACACATATTTCTTCCAGATGACTGCGGATGCAGTGATGTCAAGCAAACTTGCTGATTTGTTGAGGTTTCTTGAATCTTTTTTGCCACAGACTGATTTTTTGCTCAAAATATACTGACGTCAATGCACACATTTCTTCACAATGTCTAGATTAGTCACTTTAAATTAGGGTTCAATTCTCACTATTAACTTGCTATTAACTAGAACTTTTGCTTCAATTAACTCATAATCACTGTTTATCAGGGGCGTAGAATTTAGTAGGGAGGTGTCCCTGCCAATATTCAGTGACACTATCCCAAGCAATAATTTCCACCAAAACTTAGAATATATGTATATTTTGATGTCCCCGTTCCCACCAATTTCAAAATCAAACCTACGCCACTGCTGATTTTTAATAGTATGGTAGTTAGGTATTGGATTGGATTAAGGGATGTAGAAAATGGTCATGCATAATTATAATTAGGCATTAAGATGTGCTTTATAATTACTAATAAACAGCCAATATTCTATGTATTTAATAAAATGCATGCTACTAAGCAACTATTTAATAGTGAGAAATTGGACCCTAATCTAAAGTGTTACCAAAATTATGATTTTATGGCCCAATTGTATAATGTAACAATATAAACCACCACATGTTGCCACCTTAAAACTGTCAGGTGTACAAATAGACTTCGCATGAGTACTCCAGGCCTCAGGCCAAGTTTTAAGACCAAAGCCAAGAACAGTGATACTGTTCAGACAATGAATGAGCCAATAGCACAAATCAGAATATAGCTCAACAGTGACAATAAATGTCCTCATTGCTATACTAAGTTGGAATTCTGCTCCAAATCTTGTTATGAGCAGAGAACTAAACAAAGTTGAGTGTGTTCTGGTCTTTGGTAACATTTGGGAACCTTGTCATTTTCAAGGAGAAAACTAGAAAAAAAAATAAAATTAAATAAACAGAGCAACAACTGTTGATACTTTGACAAAAAGGCATCTAAGTGAAAATATTTTATACTTAGTATATTAAACATTTAAAATAGGGGTTCAGTTAATTAAGTTATTAAGTTTCTAGTTAATTTAGGCTTAAAAAAAAACATTGGCTACAAGTTTTAACTAGAAAACAATTTTGAACTAAAATGATAGGCTAAAATCTTTCCATATGCAATAATCAATACACACTACTTAAACCATTTTATCATTACCAGCTGTTCCAGAAAACACAAATATTACAAAATATCTGCAAAATACACAAGTACTGAATCCCAAAGGAGGCTGGCAATTTGAAAGTAAGTGACTTATGTAGCTGACAGGAAGTGAATTTCAAATGAATCCATGATGCAAAAGATGTTTTACAAATCTTACCTTTCCAGACATGTCTGGGGCAGGGCAGCTAATCCTTTACACATTTTCTGAGCTTTTCACTTGTTTGCAGTGTTAGTCCACAACCATTAGTTGATGCTCCTCTCTCTCTTTTAGAAGTTGTCGTTCTGCTCCCCTCTATTATATGGAGAAAGTCTGCTGGCCCAAAGCCAGCAACTCGAGAGCCAATCAAGTCTTGGCTTGCAATTACAATGGGAGCTGAGAGAGTTCTGGAGATAATCAACACAAGAAAGGAGATTTTAGACTTGTCAAATCACTGAAACATAAATACACTTTATCTATATCAATGCCTAGCAACAGAAACTTAGTTATTACTATAGAAACATAAAAAAAAAATCTGGTAACACTTTACAATAAGGTTTATTAGTTAACTACATTAGTTAGCATTAACTAAGAATGAACAATACTACTTCAGCATTTGTTAATCTTTGTTAATGTTAATTTAAACATTTACTAATACTTTATTAAAATCTTGTTAACATTAGTTAATGCACTGTAACATGAACAAACGATGAACAGCTGGATTTGTATTAACTAACGTTAACAAAGATTTACAAAAACAGTAACAAATGTATTGCTCGTGGTTAGTTCATGTTAGTTAATATATTAACTAATGTTTAATAAAAGAACCTTATTGTAATGTGCATGGTATCAAAAATCTGAATTCATACAACACATTTCTTAGTTAATTTTTACTTTAAATCACTTTTATTGTGATTACGTTTAACAACTATAGTATCAAATAAATTTTTTTTGGTTTTAGTTTTAAAGCATACAGCAAAATCTAAAAGAGTCAAACTGTCTTACTAACTACTACTCTCTACTAACCAGAAGTATAACTCTTATAATTCTCTTATAACTCTATAATTTTTAACTCTATAATTTTTTCAATATTTGCATTTAACTGTTGCAATATAAATATATCTAATAGAATGAATAGAAAGGCATATTCTTTTTTTTTTGTACTCAAACATTCCTTAATTCCAAGTCTAAAGTACAAAAATATTGGCGTTCTTTCTGAGGAATGATAATGGAAAATGTAGACATATAGTGTTGTCTTGTCTGGAGAAAGCCAAACAAACTCTCAATTACATTGTTCCAGAACATTATTTGCACAGTAAAAAAAAAAGAGGCATTGAAAATAAGGGTGGTGAATTATTAAAATCAATCCCAATCAAATGTGGCTTGAACATTTATTTTTTCATTTTTATAATAGAGATGCAATATAAGCTGCTGTTACACCAATGTGATTTATATAAGAATGTTTATTTATAATCTGTGTTAGTTTTAGTTTTGTTGCTTTTCATACACCCCATCCTTAGTGACCATAAATCATCTGCTTGATCAACATGATTTAAGTCAGTGTTTAACCAAATTACATAATTATGTTTGACCAGAAGGCCATTTAAATAGCCAACCTCATCTCATCGTCCACTAAAAACTGAGAGCATTTAGCAATTTTTTCATGCCACAATAAATGGGTTGTTAATAAAATATGCTATGAGGCATATTTTATCTGGGTAGCATATGGCTTGCATATGGTGTGACATCCCCAACACAATCAACTTTTGCAAAATATAAACAAAGAATGAGAATAGGAGCATCACGCTACAGCATTGTTTAAAACGATTCTCTTTGCCTCTAGATATATTTAGTGTGAAATAAATGTCATTATTCAAGTATGTTATGCTGAATAATGCAACGTGGCCGGTGGCAATTTTCATGGATTGCACAAACATGGTAACCTGGGTTTACCCATACTGCCTTGTCGCAGTGCGATTTTATTCACGCTGTATGGAAACCATGGTTCTTATTTTCGCCTCATCTGAACCAATCACTGAACGGGGAGGGAGCAGCAAGACGATGACGATGTCTATGCAACACACTGAAGCGGTTTGTTACTTATGGATCCAACATGGCAGCAGACGCGAAGTTACCTTTCGATGCACACCATTACCGTTTCACACATGGGTTTCACACCGCAAGCATGCAAGCTCTTGAGCAGCGGATCAGAATAACTATCGATTATTTACAAAAACAACTATATTTGTTTTTAGAAGCTGGTCATTTATAACATTAATAGTCTTGAAAGTTTGTTATGGGGAGGTGTAGAGGTGTGGAACACTAGCGGAGTGAGCTAGAAAATCAAACTTTTTCCGAACCCCGTGGGGAGGAGGGCCACAACATCATGGCCACCAACAAAACAAAGCAAACATTGTTCTTTCTCTGGCTTTAAATTCTGTATAATCTGCAGTTTTCCAACAAAGGAATAGTTTTTCCAACGTATTTTCATCCTTTGGCGTCATATAGAACGCTATATGACAAAACGGCGCTATACTACGCACATGGCATCCATTATCATCAATATAACACGTGCTGTGATGGGTAGGTTTAGGTGTGGGGTAGGGTAGTCTCATATTACG
>JAOTRC010000004.1:19786468-19804050 GCA_027497675.1 Cyprinella lutrensis
AAAAACCTACAAAAAAAATGCAGTGTATACCTTTTCTTTTTTTTTTCTTTTTCCCACCCAGTTTTATTAATATGAATGAGACAATTGACTACAGACATATTAGAAAATATTACTTCAAAGGGGAAACATTAACATACATACAACATAACACTCTGAAAAAGGAGGGGGGTAATAATAAATTAAATAAGTACATAAAATAACGTGCCTTGAGGACGTGGCAGTTCTAAACCAATGGCATAATCACGTTTGGACTGAACTGGACCAATCGTGAAGCGACTCAGAAGGCGTTTGCTCGGGCGGTCCTAAGGGAAATCTACAATCTGATTGGTTCTTTTAGGGAAGTGTGTGCGTTTTGTCCAATCTGATTGGTCAGTTGAACGGGCCACCCAGGGGAAGCGTCTCAACTTGTTTGACATCCGGAGTTACTGAGATCAGCCGGGCGGCGTGAAACACTACAATATTTGGTAGGTAAAGTTGTTTCAAACCATTAAACAGTTTAGCGAATAATATCCTTTATGTTTCGCTGTTTCATTTATCTCGTTATAAAGTGATTTGTATTTGCTTGAAGCTTAATGTACAGGTTTTAAAAGATACTTATACTTTAGATATCTGTGACATATGAATTGAATGTTACAATAAAATGTTATTAAGAAAAAAATTAAATAATTTATATTTTTTGACAACACTTTGGAACAGCATTCATTGCACTGGCAAAAAGTGTATTACCTTGTTTGTTTGTTTGTTTAAATATATGTATTATGGGAGTGCCATGTAAATAACTGGCAACATGAATATGGTGCCATGGTGGTATGTTCCGAGTATATGTAGAGAACTTACTCTATGCTTCTAGGAGCTTCCTGTCACATAAAATAATTAACTATCAATGTAAATGGAGTTAGCATGATTGGAAATTATTATTTGGAACAATACTGCATGTCTTCTGTTTGCATTTATATTCACTTGCTCTCCACTTTGCTTTTGACCCTGTTAAGAAAAAATAAAATAGGACGTGAAAATGGACCTGTTGCCGCTCTTGCTGTTCGTCACCCTCTGCGTTCTTCAGTCCTCCAGCAAACCCATGGAAAAGAAGGACCGTGTCCATCATGACGCCCCCCTCAGCAACAAGGAGCACGATGATGAGGAGAACTTCGAGTACGACCACGAGGCTTTTCTCGGACAAGAGGAGGCAAAAACTTTTGACCAGCTCACTCCAGAGGAGAGCAAAGAGAGACTGGGGTAAAAACAGACGCACCACATATCTGTGAGCTCTTTTGAGAAAGTTCTCCGAATCATTCTCTTTCTCTTTCTTTCTCTCTACAGAAAGATCGTAGAAAAGATCGACGAGGATCACGACGGCTTTGTGACCGTGGATGAGATGAAGCGCTGGATCAAACATGCTCAGAAGCGATGGATCTATGAAGATGTGGACCGGCAGTGGCAGGCTCATGATCTCGACTCGGATGCTTATGTCTCCTGGGAAGAATACAAGAACGCTACCTATGGTTACATCCTTGGTGTGTATGATTTGTTAACTGATGTTACTGATATTTCTAAGGTTTTGCTTACGCTGCACATGAATCTGATTTGGTTTTCCAATCTGATCTTATGGACCAAGCAGATATACCCTCATTTTACCAGTGATCCAATCAAATCCTTTTGTTGTGACTGTACAGTCAATCTGAGCTCAAAACAATTAAAGGGATTTGAGTCAGGTCAAAAAATAAATACTGTTTACCATGTAAATTTACTGTTTTAACCAGGAATCGCTTAAAATCCCAACTAATATGATTGTCTGTGTGTGTTTAGATGAAGCAGATCCCGAGGATGGTTTTAACTACAGACAAATGATGGCCAGAGATGAGCGCCGTTTCAAGATGGCTGACCATGATGGTGACATGAGGGCAAATAAAGAAGAGTTTACAGCGTTTCTTCACCCAGAGGAGTTTGACTTCATGAAGGATATTGTAGTGCTGGTACGTCTGGACAGTCTTCCACACCATTGCTTTTATCTTGTTTTTAGGGCTGTCA
This sequence comes from Cyprinella lutrensis, assembly GCA_027497675.1. NCBI lineage: Eukaryota > Metazoa > Chordata > Actinopteri > Cypriniformes > Leuciscidae > Cyprinella > Cyprinella lutrensis. The sequence goes on from JAOTRC010000004.1 coordinate 19,788,497, forward strand.
AATAATGCATTCAAATTATAAACACATTTAACGCACCTGCCCCAGACTTACATAGGTCATCATTTCATACAGTTGGTTGGAGATTAACATGATGCAGGGGAAGAACAATTCTATGGAGCCTTTAGAAGGCAGTTAGAATGCCCCTAAAATGTAATAAATTGGGGCAAAAATGCCCCTGTATGTGTTTGTTTCTGATGATGAGACATTTGGCTACGAAGCTGAAGCAGACGTGCCTGTATGCGCTCACACTAAAACTCACAGTTTTGTTTATTGAGTTGTAAACTTTGTATATAGGTTAGAAAATGTGCATGCATAGAAAAAATTAGAAGCATAGGAGCTGATTTTCAACCTATGCACCATGAATTTTGTAAATAAAACCACGTTGCTACTGAAAGCTATATATTACTCTGCAATGAGGTGATGACCTTGCTGTTTCTGATTCAAAACCCGAGGGTCACCATATCACAGAGTATAGCGCTCCTCAACAGAATCATTTTGGGAGAGGATTTATGTAAACACAGATATTGGATACCAGTCGTGTCTACTAAACAGACGGGGTCAAAAAAAATCAGATTTTGGTCCAAAAGATCAAATCTGTGCATTAAGCCTGAATGGCTCAATGATTAACTCATTTAGACATTTACCGCCACCTAATGGCAGTTGAAGTTTCTTATTTAGAGTATCAGTTCATTAAAGATACAATTTTTATATTTCCACATTAATTAAAGGCCAATAAGCCCAGGTTCCCACAGGTCCTTGAAATCCTTGAAAGTTTGTGAATCTGAAAAAAAAAAAAAATTCAAGGCCCTGGAAAGTTTTTGAAAATGAACCTATATAGATAAATGGCCTTGAAAGTGCTTGAATTTATTTTGTGCAAAATATTTTCTGGAAAAAAATCCATTTTATTCCCTCCGGTCCACTAATGTGTTATATCACCAACGCTTCGTGGCCTATGCATACTAGCTTCCTTCATTTACATTAGTTACGCACATTTACGCGTTACGTTGTGTTTCCTGCGTGAGGTACTTTGTGTTGAACATTGCCATGACGTTCACGCACGCACAAAACTACTACGATGGTATCCCAACGTTTGTTATCGGACACAACACATGTGTTTCACATTATGTTCTTGAATTTGAGAGTATTGGACCTGGAAAATCCTTGAAAGGTCCTTGAATTTGAAGCTAACCAAAGTGTGGGAACCCAATAATAATAAGCCCATTAAAGGGATAGATCACCCAACAATTAAAAGTTATGTCATAATTGAATTGCCCTCATATCGTTTCAGACCTAAATGACTTCCTTTCTTTTGCGGAACATAAAATAAGATATTTAGAAAAATGGTGGTAACCAATTTGTTTCGGTTACCAGTGACTTCCATTTAATAAACCAAAAAAATGGCAGTTGTAGCCTAAAAGTTTGTGTAATAAATTATAATTTTGAGTCAGATAAAATATTGCTCTCTCAAGCTACTTTTAATAAAACTACTTTTAAGACAATTTAATACTTCTTTAATATAATAATGACTTTAAATGATGTTTATTTTGTCTATGGTTTGATCTACAGGAGACCATGGAGGACATTGATAAAAATGGAGATGGTTTCATCGACTTGGATGAATATATTGGTGAGTTGTCGTAAGTGTTTTTTTTTTTTAAAGTGTGTATTTAAGTTTCCTATTCCATGTATTGATTTGTCTTACTTGTGCCCTTGTGTATTTCAGGTGATATGTACAGCCAGAATGGAGACCCAACTGAACCAGAATGGGTGAAAACCGAAAGGGAACAGTTTACAGAGTTCAGGGATAAAAACAAAGATGGCCGTATGGATAAAGATGAGACCCGTGACTGGATCTTACCCTCCGATTATGACCATGCGGAGGCTGAGGCCAAACACCTTCTGTACGAATCTGACGCAGATCAGGTGAAAACATGGTGACTCTCTGAAGGGACCCTTTGCAAAAAAGTCATAGCCATTACCTATTTAGCTATCTTGAAATGTGAAAGTTGTAGTTATGATTATGACGTTTATTTCAAACCTGCATTCTAGTTTTCTCACAAATCAACATAACAGGCTACATAACAAACAATTTATACAGAGTTTGCTCTACGGCCTATACCAGGGTTCCCCAAACTCGGTCATGGAGGGCCACTGTCCCTGCAGAGTTTAGCTTCAACCCTGATCAAACACATCAGAACAAGCTAATCAAGGTCTTCATGATCAGTAGAAACAGTAGAATCTGTAATCCAATAAATGCATAAATAGTTTTTGCAAAAGGGAACATTCTAGCATCATTTAATCACCCTCTTGACATTGAAAACTGCACAACATCTACATGTTCTTTTCCATGCGATGTAGATTGAAAAACAGTTTCTGGGTCAACCTGCTTAACATCTCCTTTTGTGATCCATGGAAAACATTTGGCTGATGATTTTGTTCAAAGCAACTCGTATTGCGTTTAAGGCACCACCTTTAGGGTTGGGTATCGAGTATCGATTGGAACCGGGAATAACTTTTTGTTTTTCCCGGAATCGTTCAAAAGTCAAAATTTTGATTCCTAGTTTCGATATTCACAGTCCAACGACCAGAAGAAGAAACCGCTGAACAACACTAATGAAGAAGCGTCTACCGGAAGTGTTGGCATAAGCGCGCGAGTCGAACATAAGTATCTTACGTCGGCGATCCAAAGTGTGGCTTCACTTTTCTAAAAATAACAAAATCTCAGCAAAATGCAAAATTTGTGACAAAAAGGAGTGTTTCCCTTTAGAAAGGAGTATTTCCTTCAGAAAGACCATTGGTTAGCAAGGTTAGGCCCTGCCTCTTCGGAATCGAGAATCGATGGGAACCTGAATCGAAACAAGGAATCGGAATCCGAATCGTTCAAATTCAAACGATACACAACCGATAAGCGGCTTGGTGCACACTTTGAATGCCCCAATTGGAGAATAACGCAAATAAGCTCAATAATTCAGACCCCTACACTTTATCATGATTACTTACATTTATTGGACAGTAGAGCATCAAATGAATCTGCCCATCTGGTCACTTCATCATTGGACAACCTGAGAAGGCCAAAGATACATGATCAGGTACAGTTATGAGACAGCTAATGAACTATTTCTTTCTTTTCTTGAGGGAACAATATATTACTCACTTCAAGTATCTTGTGGACCTCTCCTGAGAGGGAGGCAGGAATTCTGAAAAATCGCTGCATGAGTCAGATTTGTTAGACAGGCACCCTAGTCTAGTTTTCATGGCCCTAAATGAAAAGAAAGAGGAAACAAGACAAAAGCAATCTCAAATAACAAGAGATTAACAGCTGTCAATGACATTAGTGTATTCATAAGAGACCATGATTTATTTTTAGACCATACCAAATTACTGATAATAATGACAACAGCTCAGGTGTGCATAATAGCCTGTCTGATTAGATCGCATTGATGCTCACAGATGCGTTATACAACACACCATTGCAATGTTCACTAATTATCTGGAGATGTGGATTCACCATATTGTAAACATGAATATTCTTTCAAAATGGGAATCATTGAAATGCAACAGCGCACCTGGCCCTAAAAAAGGCATTATCATGAATTCTGCATGTATATTTACATCACAGAAGAATCAATCAGGGCCGAGAGTGATGGAGCAACAGAGAGTGAGAGAAAGAGAGATACTCACATTTACTCTTACATAAACTATTAAGATAAATGGATACTCACTGAATGTCCTTGCAATGCAATTTCTTCCAGTCACGTGAAGAGTTGATTTGCCTGTGAAAATGATAAAGATTTACACGTCTACTGCATACTACTCATCAGTGAGCATATTTTGCTAATCACAGTCCCAAGCCTCACAATTACTAGAGTGCCAGATGCTACATTTTCCCTTGATGCAATAAAACATTTGGACCAACATAAGACATTTTGCTTTTGTTATTGCACCTGCAGTTCCAGGCACGTTCTGTCCTTAAAGGACTATTTCCAAAAAGTAAATAAAACAATTTCAGTCTCTTATCATTTCAATCCATAAAGATGATGCTACCTATTGCTTTCTCATGTAGTTATTTTTCATTTTTATTTCACTGCATGAAATTGACCACTCTTTTTCTGACATTTCATGGCACATCTCTGTTTATTTTTGTTTTATTATTGAATATTTTCCTGTTTCTGATAATTGTTAAATTAAGTGCAAGTTAAAAGGAAATAATAACATATAATTTATTTTTATTTTTCAACCATATTTTTGTATTTTGCAAGTTCAGGGATCAAATCTAAATGCGCTAAAGTAAAGTGAATTATTTTAAAGTGCTTCCTTTACTGAATATCTTTTTCAAGGCAGGGTGAAATAAATAAATGACATAAGCCCCCTTGTGTTTTAACCATATTTCCCTTCTAAAGCATCAAGGAAATGATTAATTTCTAATTGCAGACTGACAAACAATCCGAAAATTCTCTCAAGATACAAATATTTTAGTGATTTGCTGGAGGCTTGAGGCTTACGGTATACTCTTCATTTCCTTGCACTGGATGAGTACACGTGCCATGCTATTTATAAAATGCTCTGACTAATCTATCTAGGCAGGGAGAAGCCAGTTCATGTTCTATGCATGCATGCAGCACAAATGGAGCTACAGGGGAGCTAAATAAAAGATACTAATGTTTCACCCTTATAAAATCACCATGAGATGCTCAAAGAAATAAAAACCTAGCTAACATTCTCCTTCCGTTTTTGTGAGTCCTCGGAATTTAATATTCTCAATTTCTCTTTGATGTAGGAATCTGAGTTTCTGTGCTGAGTAATTTGACAGTTGTGGGTTCTGTCTCACTTCAAATGGAATGTTAACGGCTTGCGATGAAAATCCCAAATGATAAATTTTAGTCTGTTTAGTTAAGCGCGAGAAATGCACTGCTAGAAATGCAGTTCATAGCAGGACAGGATAATCACAATGTTAAACTAAAAGAGTAATATAATTAATATAATATAATATTTTACTGTAAAATCTCATTTAAATAAAAAAAATCACTGCACTCAAATAATACTGAATCTTGAGTGGCTTGAATGACTGAAACAGAACTCAGACTGAATGAGTTATAGAAAATAATAATTTTTTAGTTAAGTTAATTAATCATCAATTAAGTGATGAAGTGTATCATTAGTGATGAACACCTGCTGTTAACGAGCAGAATCACTGAAGGAAAGAGAAACACAAGAAATACAATGTTTAAGGTCACCATCATTGAGATCAGGGTTTGCTTTAGTTGGACTATATAACCCTTTTAATGGTCACCATTGTTGAGATTCATATACTGATTATTGATATCTGTTTTATAATGAATAATACAAGTTATCACATGTTTAATCAGAGATTATTCTCTAGAAAAGATCAAAGAATCAAGACACCAAATGATGATTCATCATTCCATAAATCGTTATCAAAACCAAAATTTCTTTTGTCTTTTGTGCCATAACAAATGTGTTATATAAACACTCGGTAACAGCAGCCAGAGGAAAATCTGGTGTTATAAAATCAAGGGTCACTATCATGGTGTCTTTGAAACTCAATAAATCATCATAAAAATGAAACTCAATAAATCATCTTCATTTAAACCTCTGTTCATTCACAATAGCAACTTCTGTAGAAGCATGATAGAAAAACTGGTTAGTCAAACTGGTTATTAATAAGTGAAGCTGGTAATGCTGATTGTGGAGTTGTTAACTCCTCCTCTGCTGGAATCTTGATAGATTTAAACATATTTTATCTTCAGTTGATTTCATCTAATGTTGTGGTTGGAAATCAGTTGTAGTTCTTGTGATTCTCTTGCCTTCAGTGATGTTAACAGCGGGTGTTCACTAAACAATTACATTAATCACGTAGTCTAATTAATCACTTAATTTATTGACTGTAATATCTACTTTAAGTGAACTCAACTGAAATAATTTCATAGTACTCATAACTATTGATTTTTGAAAACTTAACTGAATTGAGGCAATCCGTTTCCTCAAATGAAATGAGTTAGATTACCTCATTGGATTTGACTTTGTGTGTGATATTGTGAGCAACCAGTTCATTTAAGGTTTGTCATAATACAGGCTAATCTAATTGTCGAGATCATGCCTTGTTTAGTGTCATTATTTTGTTTTCACAAATTTGTGTTTTTTTTGTTTTTTTTTTTTTACACAGAGGTAGTATTGTTTTCAAGAACATGCACTTTGAAACCTGTTTTCAAAAGTTGGGATTGCAGGCGCCCAAAACACTGTTGCAAATGAGCGGCCAGAAAGGAATAAAAACTTTAGTTGAAAATGGTTTTGTGCAAATGCCCCAAGTTTTCAACAGTTAAGTTGAAGTGTTGAAGTCTCTTTATCTTGTTCATTCTGCGTCACAGATTTTATTTTTGGATTATACTACACAAAGCTGTGACAGTAATGTAATATCATGGTAAAACTTTATTTTGATGGTCCCTTGTGAATATTCTGTTGACTATAAGTAACTTTGTAACTACATGTCAACTAAGTCTCATTAGAGTAGCTGACTATCTGCTTAATATCTGCTATCAATTTATTGTGATGCTCCTCCTCCAACAGACATTCTATTGACTAGGAACTTTTCTTTGCATGTACGTCAACTTATCCTGACCTTAGCCCTACCAATCTACTAATACTCTAATAAAACTCTAATGAGAGTTCAAGAATTATTTTGTGGTAAATCAGTAATGTGAAAATTGACACATTGGTTTTGATGGTTCCCTCACAGATAATTGAAAAGATCTCATGAAAAATGCCCCATACCCTCATGCTCAGTAGAACATGTAATGGTCCCTGTAGTGTTACTGTCTGATGGAGCTTAGTGAGATGTCAGGTTTCCTGCTGAGGATCCTCTACCCATTATCAATTTGCTATGCCATCTGATCTTCAGCCCTCGCTCTTGCTATTTTTAAATTCCAAGCTCTTTGGTCGTCCATGTTAAAAAAATAATGTAGTTCCTTTTACCAGCCTTAAATAAGTTTTGCTTTCCACATACTGGAATAAACAAGGTGAATATTTAACCTTTAGAGTGCCTTAAATATTTAATCATCAAAGTTCTCCAGCAATGCCTACAGACAACATATGTTGACTCATGTATAATAAATTGCTTGTGATGTTCCTCATTTGTCAAGTCTGATGAAAACATCTGCTGAATGATTAAATGTATATGTTTCTGTGATAAAACACTTTAAACGTGGGGTGATGATGGCAGAGTGGATAAGACACATGCCTTTGGTGTGAGATACCCGCGTTCGAATACACTGCGAAACACCAATGTGTTCCTGAGCAAGACACTTAACCCCTACTTGCTCCAGAGGCGTGCGACCTCTGACATATATTTGGATAAAAGTGTCAGCTAAATCAATAAATGTAAATGTCTTCCAGCCTGTCCAAGCTGGTTTTCTAAGACCAATTATCTTAAAAGTGCTCAAAAAAACAGACCAGGAGGCCACCTAACCACCTTAGGCTAAACTAAGCTGTTTTTCAGCATGTTGTAATCCATTAAAATAACATTTCTCTCAGGGGTTTGTGGCAGTGACGGTTTAGCTCCAGTTTTAGAAAGGTGCATCTGTGCCCCAGAGACACTACCTTCATTTACATCCTGCTTCACACTTTGCCATGACAGTTGCAAGGTAATGCCTGGCCACAGCCCGCCTACGTTTCTTTCCCTTCTATTTTTGTCAATGCCCTTTCTTCTTTGAGGTCCTCACCTTTGTAACTTGATGGCTACTGTCTCTTCAAATCACATTCGGTCGAACAAATCTCTGAAGTTAAGGTCACCGTTTTTAGATATCTTCAAAATAGCACGGCCTGTTTCACTTTTAAATTATTTCATGTGATTTGATGTTGTACAGCACATTATACAGAACATTGAGAATAAGTGCTCTTTATTTGTGTGAGGTCTCATTAAATCTGGGACAGAGAGACATTTGTTAGAAAAAGGTTAGCACATAGTGGTTATTCTGGGACATGGGACATTATTCAGACAAATTGGATAGAACTGCAATTGTGCGAATGTGGTAGGAACAATAAGCATTAGCACAGTTACATGAGGAACACTTTTCCTCAAATACCATGGTCTGGTTTTAATATATTCATACTCTCTTTGCTAAAAGGCCCTATCCAAAGACACCAAAATGTGTTAAGCTTTTTCATTTCAACTTTATAATAAATTATGCTTCTAAGTCATTAAAAACATTATATAAAAATTATATTGTCTACTTTTTCTACTCTTATTTTCAAGAAAAAAATTATGACAACATTATTTAAACATGGTGGGTAACCGTAGCAGGTGTTAGACTTTGTGACAGGTACAATATTTCAATTCTGTGGAAATCTGTTAAGCTTTTTGTGCATGTAGATCAACGTGGGACATACATAAAACTAAACATCCATTAAAACGAATTACTAAGTTATTAAAAAAGACGTTTATTTGATTTTTCGATGATTTGAAAGTGCTTCAACTAAAACAGATATGGCCTACTACATCCGCCATGTTGTCATTATCATGTGACCTACCAGTGTCAAGTGAATTCATTCATAAATTGTCTCCTGTGGCCTCATGGGATATTAAAGTATCCATCGTATGCACACTTCAGAATCTCAAATATTTGGACATACTACTCTGTTGGCGTGTTTTTTCCCCCCGTATACTACATGGAAGTATTCAATTTCGGACACAGCATATGTTTTGATTTTAGTTCTGAATGGGATCTGCACGTAGTCTTTGACAAAAAAGTGTTTTTCTTATCTTTTTGGTCAAAATGTTGCTTTTTTATTGAAACATCTCCACATTCAAGTAAAGATAAAAAATAATGCATTAAGCTAGAGTAAAACTTTTTTTTATTTTTTCGTTTAAAAGCAAAGGCTATGTTCTTTATTTTAATATATATTGCCCGTTCAGATATTTTCAGAAATTATTTTGGGGGCCATGATAATTGGGTGAAAATTATCAAAAATGCTGGCAGTGTTAAGAGTTAATAAATGAATGCCAAGATGTCATAATGCATGCTATTATAATAACATAAAACACATATTAGTTTAGTTAGATTAGTTATCCACACCTCAAGTGTTTCTGCTAAGAAAATTCCCGTTGGAATTAATACACATCCAATATAAAGTTGTGAGTCTCATGTATCATTGTGCTTCCGATTTAATTTTAACTACTTTCACCATTTCAAAGATTGATAAATGTCTGCTATATGATTAAATGTAAAATGTAAATAATTATAACACCCATGCAGAAAATGGATGGTGTTGTTGAGTCTGTACAGCAGAATGAAAGATATCTCCGGTGTGTCTTAAAAAGAGCAGTGGGTGGTGAGTGTGGATGCTTCAAAGTCTCTCCTCATCTCTGTCACTTCCCCTCACTGACATTTACAAACATACAAAGCCCTCACAGGAGAGATGGATTAGCTGCCCAATCCCTTCAACAAACAGTTTTCATTGTGCATGTCAAAATAAAAATGGTGTAGTTTAAGTAATTGATATTACGTAATATTATTTGCATATACAGTATAACTCAAATAAAATTAATGTTCTGTATGTTTTTTTTCTGTCTTAATGAAAACAAAAATCAGCATTCAAACAACATCCACAAAAGAACACTGGCAACATCATAACAAAAGTAAAAAAACCCAAAACCCTGCATTTCCATCATTTATAAATGTTACAATGTGAAAGCCAAATAGATGATCTGTTTTTCTTAGTTGCACCCAATTCCCTACACAAGAGAAGACATGACAGAAGGACAGATGGTGAGAACTGTGCACTATGACAAATATCCTAGACACACAAAGCCAGTGTGAGCAGCAACTTATGCAACAATCAATCAGTGATATGAATATGGAGCCTTTACCTTTACAGTTCACTGCCGCTGATGGCAGCTCTTTGATTCAGGATGGAGACGCTTCTTTATCCGATGGGTTTAGCGTGGCTCTGTTCTTGTGTAGAGATATCTACTGTTGCACACATGTAGCAATCATTACACAGCGTGTTCATTGGTGTGAAAGCGTGAGGGAGCGATAAACAGGAGAGAGAGAGAGAGAGAGAGAGAGAGAGAGAGAGAGAGAGAGAGAGAGAGAGAGAGAGAGAGAGGGGAGGGAGAGAGATGAGAAGAGAGGGGAGAAAAATAAGCAGAGGGAGAGGCTTTGTCAACACACTGGTCTCTCTGGAGATTCAAAGGGCATTACTATGCCGTTTTGCTTTGCTCCGTCTAGGCTTTTGAGTGTCATGCTTGTGTTGTGAGGTCTCGCGCTGTCAAACTGTTATTCTGCATGGATGTATGTCATAGTCAAGAGGGAAATTTGAGGTCTAGCATGCAGGTTTTGGCCGAGGTAATGGGTTCCTTTGAGGAGAGGAACAAGGAGACTAAATCAAGCCGGCGTAGACATCAAAGCTGCCTTTTTATCCCACACTCACAGTGGCAAATCCTGGCTGTGTTTAAAATGGGACATGCTGGCCTCATTTGATAGCTCTTATCTGTGTATGGACTGTAGCCTGACTACTTGAGTACCAAGTATTCTCAGTTCTCCACTGGAGGCATAATATATCCTCAAAAGAGTGCTGTGTCATCTTAGACACTCATGTGAACACATAGAGGCACATGTGAATAATGGATAGTGGCCATGCTGCATGAATTGGAGGTTGCTGAAGAATTATTCAAAGCCGTTCATTAGAGATAATCAGCTGAAATCACTAATAAAACCCAGTTTTAAATGAGGTTGCCTTATGGCTGGCCCACACTAAAAGATATTTAAAATTAGATAGAATTACACATATGAATACACATATGACCCATAGGAATGCATAAGGAGAACACTGGGGTGTCTAGCCTCAGGTGGGATATTTCAGCCTAGAGGTGGCAAGGTGACTTGCCAAGGGAAAGACACATGCTCAAGGAGATTTACAGTGGAAATACACATGTGGGGCTCGCTCAGGGGAGGGACCATTCACACGGGAGGCACCTAGCCGATGTGCAGGCAATAGACACTGGCGCCGACGTCAGGAGTGCTGGAGGAACTCAGGGCTTTCGGGGAAGCTCACCTTAGGAAATATTACATGTATCCAGTCCGTAGAGTGGAATAGGAAGCAAGCGAAGACACCTGCGTGGGTCCAGTACTAGCTGGTTGAAGTGAGTACATGAGAGAACACTAGCTACACTTGGAGAATGTAGAATCTGGCAAATGGAGCTCGGCAGTTGTCTGTTAGCGAGGAACTTAAGCTCCACTGATTGCAAAGGCTCACGTGGACGGCATAGCGGGCCGGTGTGGGGGCGGTCATTGACCGCACCCTGACAGAGGACACCAGGGAAGGACGAATGTTCAACGAGGGTCTGCTCTACACTGGGTGCTGGTGACAGAGGAGGATGAGAGTGGCACGGTCCAGGGATGGTGTGCGCTGTCATTCGGCTCTGGGACAGAGGAGGACGAGGGGTCGTCCGTGTCATCCGAGAACTCTGTGTGTACACAGACACGAGAGTCAGTTCTTTCTGAGAATTAGGATTCTCCCCCGGCCCTCCACCAGGGAAAGGAGTGGCCCAGCTACCAGCTCCTGGAAAGAAATGAGTCCCATCCCTGAGCAGCCCATTTCAAGAGTGCCTCTTAACATGGGGTATAGCGGGGCGGGGCTGGAGAGGTCTGCAGCTTCCAAAGCCTGCCCGGGTGATTTGGCGGGCTAGGAGCCACAAGACGGTGCCTTCGGCAGTGGGCAGATTGAGGGATCTGAGTGGGCGGCGGGGACGTCTTGGCCGTCGGGGCAGAGTAAGCCTCAGTCTGCTCGTGGACGATTGAGAACTGTTGGGCAAGGACCTCAACCGCACCGCCGAATAGGCCGAACTGGGATATTGGGGTGTCAAGCAGAGGGGTCTGCCCTATATCCTGCACATCGGACAGGTTCAGTCACAAAATGGAGGGCATTACCTGATCCAGGGAATGTACGGCCACTTTCATCGCTAGAAGAGCATAGTCAGTGGTGGCACGCAGCTCATTGAAGAGCCCTGGGTCAGTCTTGCTCTCGTGCATGTGCATGAGCATCTGGGTCTGGTAGACCAGCAGAATGGCTATGGCATGCAGTGAGGCGATGGGTATGGCTGCCTGTCCTGTAGCACTATAGAATTTCGCCACAATTCAAATTTCAAGATCAAGTTTCAATAATTTATTGCCATGTCAACAAAGTTGATAGGACTTTGTCTTAGTACAACTCTCAGACATACATAACCAAAAGACAGACATCATAAATACATACTTGTAGACGTGGTACTTGTATACATACTTGTAGAAATAATTGTAGACGTAGTCTGGCAATGTGAACTCGCTGCAGATTGCATCACACCAACACCGGAGAGAGTGGCTCGTCTCATAGAGCGAAGTCAGAAATGGCTGTGGAGTGAAGAGATACTCTTGGCTCCAAAGAGAAAACATATCTGCATGTTGCCGGCGTCCTCCTTTATACCCACGAGTTAAGGCAGAGATATGCTGTGCAAATTCCGCAGACCCATGACATTTCTTTGCCATTGGCTCGTTTTGTACACTCGAAGTCAAGTATACATAACATACAGCTATTCAGGGAATTAGGGTTACATACGTAACCAAGAAGTTCCCTTTCAAGGAAACTCGAGCTGCGTCGAACATTGTGGGAACGCTAATACCCACGTCGCCATAAGAGCAAGTGACTGACTGTGTGAATTAGACAACACATTCAGATGAAAGCACCTGCGCCCAAGGTGTGGAGCTGAAGTCTAGGTGATAGAACCTGACAAAAGTATGCGGTGAGGACCAGCCCGACGCATCACAAACATCATAAAGGAAAACCCCTGACAAAAGAGCTTAGAAAGCAGCCATACTCCTAGTAGAGTGAGCTCGAACAGCCAAGGGTGAAGACTTACCAGCAGACTCGTATGCAAGTGAGATGGCCTCAACCACCCACTTGCTCATCCTCTGCTTAGATGCAGGACACCCCTTCCTGGGTGACCCAAAACATACAAACAACTGTTCTGACTTTCTCCACAGGGACTTTCTTCACTCTGTGGACATAGGCATCTAAGGCAGAGCAGACAGGGCAGAGTTTCTCCTGGTTTATTGGTGAACGTTTCCTCCCTGATCTCCTCAAATCAATGAACAAGAACTAAAGAATTATACAAATCAATCATCAGTAGATGTGCTTAGTGGCTGAACCACAATTACTAGGATTAAGCCCACATATAAGCTCAGACATTACACAATGTGTTCTGCATCACCTATTTAAACATCATATTTTACAGTCAGTGCACGCTGACTTACAGTACAGTGCAAAACTTGCATTACCATTATTAAAATTAAAGACCACAGCCAGTGCCACTCAAGTCATTTAAGAACAGGAAACTGAGGCTACAATTTCCATGGGCACCAAAATTGGAGAATAAAAGATTGAAAAAAATGTTGCCTAGCCTGATGAGTCTCGATCTCTACTGTGACATTCAGTTGGTAGGTCAGAATTTGGTGTAAATAACATGAAAGCTGGGATCCTCTCTTGTATTAACGGTTCAGGCTGTGGCCATCCTATAGCATCAATTGTGTATTGTTTAAATGTCACTGCTGACCTGTGCATTGTTGCTGACTATCCCTTTGTGACCACAATGTACCCATCTTCTGATGGATACTTCCAGCAAGGTTACATGCCGTATCACAAAGCTCAAATCATCTCAAACTAATTCTTGAACATGACAATGAGTTCACTATACTCAACTGGTGTCCTTAGTCACCAGATTTCAATCCGATAGAGCTCCTTTGGGATATGGTGGAACTGGAAATTCACATCATTGATATGTAGCCGACAAATCTGCAGCGGCTGCATGGTGCTATCACATCAATATAAACCACTAAAATCTCTGACGAATGTTTCCAGCACCTTGTTGAATCCAGTGGCTAGTGAGTGTTTGCACTATAGGTTTTATAAATAAGTTCATATGATATTTATAGTATGGTATTTATTTAAATCTCTTAGAATTGCGCTGACATAAATCTGTAAAAATATCTTTCAGAGTGGGTCACTGTAGACAGAGAGACATTATGTGCTGGAGTAGATAGCTTGTAAGTAGGGTAGCACTCAGCCATGAATGCTGTTCTCTGGTCAGAGGGAACATCCCAGTTTAATCAGCTTCAGAGGTGGATTTAGTAAGCTTTCAAATCTCTGGAAAATCCTGATGTGATGAAGGCTGTTAAATGCTCTTTTGAAATGAAAAGCTATGACATGTAAATCAAAAATACACACAGCAAATGCCTATTTTGATGTCTTTGAATAGAATGTGAATGCAAATTTATCCAGCTCCATGCTCACACTTGATGTGGAACTTTGCAAGATGTTTTTTGCACAGTTATTTTGACGTGAATAAAAGTATTAATATATTATATAATTAAGTTGAATTAAGTTGAATAAATGCATGACCACATTATAGAATAAAGGGTTAAAGGTTGACTGGTAGCTTTTCCCTGCTGGATGCCATGATTACAGTTTGAGCATCTCTGCGAAAATAATAACAACAATAAAATCAGAAATGTTATTAACTTGCAACTGATATAAATAGTCACAATTGTGAGATATAAACTTGCACTTGTGAATTATAATGTCTGGATTGTTGAGTTTTAATGGAGAGTTGTTGAAGCACACTCAACCTGCCAAAAATAATTCAGGAGTGATACTGTACATCCAAAACAGATGTGTTTATGTTGAAACTCATTATTATTTCATCAAGAGCGAGTGCAATAATGGCACTCATTGTGTTGAAGGTGAGCTAGTCTACTAAATGGGCTTATTAACCCAGGTGCTCTCAAACAATAAAATATCTGCAGTTGTGTTTTTATACAATGTGCTCCCCTGTTCTCTCTGCTCCACAGTTCTCTCCTAGATATCAGTCTGGTTAAATGCCTCCTACTTTCTGTTTTAACTCTGGGTTGCCCCCTGTGACAAGTATGTACTCCCTCTGTAATTAACCCACTCTTACAGCCATTAGATTCTCCCTCTTTTGTCACTTTCCATGGAGTCACTGATTACACGTTGGCAGGAATCCCAAAAGATCACTAGTGAAAGCACAGCCTTCAGGGAAGCTCGTTCATTGTAACGTGATGACAGGAGAGAAGGGACAGTTCAGACCCACACACTGTAGGTGGAGAGATTATGAGGATGAAAGAATGCCTTTCAGATGCCTCTGCAGGAGACCGCTTTGTATCGCCTTATCTGTCGGACTGTTGATTTTAATGCTTGTTTATGTCCAAATTGGGAATGTCAATCATATGTCTAAAGTTGATCCTGCACGAACAACATAATAGAGTGAGAATTGTCAAAAGGTTATACTTTATTTTGATTGTCAACTTTTGACTTTTAACAGTAACTTCATCATGTACTGCAGCTAAGTCAACTCTACCCCATCTCACAACCAATTCGGAAGAATGTGACAAATGATTAAAAAGTGTCTAATTTGTACTAATTCATACGAACTCACTCGTACGAATTCGTACGATTTGTCTAAACCCATGTGATGGGTAGGTTTAGGG
>JAOTRC010000004.1:19822117-19837018 GCA_027497675.1 Cyprinella lutrensis
GCTATCAGTTGATATGCCAGTCCTAATACTGCAAAGCCATCTCTGAGACAGGACGATGTCCCTGTGCCTTTCCCCCTGAATGAATACTGTTCATGTCTCTCTTTATTGCCAGCAATGCATGGTAGTCAATAGAGGGAATGGCGATTGTGCTTACACAAGCAGTATTTGGATGATTACTAATTAACTTTATAATATTATGAGTCATGGATGAAATTTAGGATATGTATTTAGACATGCTTAATTGGAGAGATGTTTAAAACAAAATTTTAAGCAGGTGGGTCATTTGAAAGACTAGTACATCTTAAAAGGATACTTTACCTCTGGAAAGATGCATTCTTTTGTGAAAAAGAAAATCCTCTGCTATATCTTCAATAAAAGTATCTTGATGTAGCTAATCAATTAATCTGTTCGCCCACCCTACATGCAAAACGAAGCATTGAGAACTTTGTAAATGTACAGACCGTTTAAAAAAGAATATACTTTATAAAGACAGTACACTTCGTGTATACAGGCAGCGCCATCTTTGGAAAACAGTCCAAAAAAAAACAATATTACTAAAACAAAATGCTTTAAAATGTACTTTAAAGTAAAACTTTAAATTTGACATTATTACATATAGTGCACTTTTTTAAGTGTATTCAAGTGTCAGTCATGAAATTGTACTCTAACGTTTAAGGTTTATTATTTGATTAATATTACATTATCTGGATAGTTATCTATATATACTTTTAATATTTTAAGTATCACTATAGACATTTAACACAATTAAGCACAAAATACTAATAAAAGCTGATTCATTTTTCTTAGAGTCGGTCACCCTTGAGAGGCTGACATGTTGAGTTGAATGACCAGTTGAACCTCACTCACTTCAAGCTCAAAATACAACGACGTGAGACATGAACTAAACATCACTGCTACAGACGTCTGTCTGAATATCATTAGATGTAACAGTGCTGTTTTAAAGAGGAGGAATTTAATGACACAACAGCAGAACAGCTAAAGCACAGCATGCTAATTAGAGCTAATTATTTGAACTATAGCCTGACCTTCTCCCAAAGAGACATTTTTATGCAGATGCTTTTCTTTTACTATGCCTTTTGTGAAAGTCCACATGCTGAAATTGCGTAATATCGGAATAAAGCATTGGTACACTGCCTGGAACACTCTTGCTTTTCTTTTCTGTCTTTTGTCAACCACAGGAAATGTGATCGGATCAAATTAGCTGACCAGAGGTACTGAATCCAACATTAACCCCCTACCGATTTTATCATTAGGGCAATTACTCAGTTAATTACTTAGGAAGGTAGGGAGTTCCTCTTCATAATGCCATAATCACACTTTGGATCAAAGTTCATTGGCATACTTCAGTTTTAGACTGCGAGGTCTGTGTCAGATTAAAAGAACGCGTTGAGAAGGTATTGTGTTGCTATTTCTGCAATATTCTATGCTTCTGGGCATTTTTGAAAGAGAAAAATGCTGTAATAATTTGTCCAGACATCTAGTTTCTAGTTTTCCACAAACATGCCTTGCCACTTGCCACTTTTTCCAACTTCATATATATCTTTGTCTTTATTACTATAGTGGCCAAATATATTATGTTATATTTAGGGATGTCAAAACGAACGCGGTAACGCATGAAATTATTAACGCATTAAAATATTTAACACAACACAACACAACATCTGTTTTACATTTAATGCATTACATATATATGATGACGCTATCGTTCATTCATTTGACAAAAACACACAAAATTGTGTTGACATGCTTGTTATTGGCGGGTATTCATGTAAGCAGTGTCTTAAATGCGTTTAGTTTTAAATGAGCGTAAAGATTTGTCAGAATTGTGTTGTGTGGCAGGTCTTAAAGGGACAGCAGCCTAATAAACCTGTTCCTTCCCCTCCATCCTCCCCAGCACCACCAGGATGGTCCCTTCCCAACCGGGGCTTCAGCTGTGCCTTGCCTTCGTCTTCAGGCAGGAAATGCAGACTACGCCAAAGAACTAAATATTTGCTTGTTGGGCTATTAATAAATATATGGTTTTGTTAAATCATTTTATCTCCAGAGAATTTCTGGAAGAAATCAAAGAACAAAGAGAAAATCACTCACTGCTCTTGTCTGAATCACTTGTGTAGCTTTAATAAGCATTAATTTTGATTTAATTTCTGATTGGCGACTGTGCAGTGTTTATTAACAGCAAATTACTAAATTTATATAGACTATATATACCTGAGTTGTCCTAAATGGCAGTAAAAGTTCCCAGTTAAGAGTTTTCTCAGTATGAGAAGCTTTGTGAAAAGCTCAACTACTCACAATAACAAACCAATTTATCACAATAGTTTTGACAATCACATACAGAGATTCCATTCAGCAAAACATTTTGGTGCACTTCAAGCTGGAAGTAACAAGAAAGTTGGGGGATAGTAGGACTAATTAGAGTTCTAATATGAATTAATTGCTGCCGCATGGCATTTACTTTTACTGAGCAATGACCAAACTTTTATTTGAGTTTGAGTTCAAGACTCTAATGGACAAAAAGAGGGGGACAACGAGGCCTGGCGTTGAGGAATAAAACAGGCGCTAATAGGTAGGCTTATGCCCCAGAGGACCGTCTTGGCCTTATTGGCCATCCATTCACAAGACAGCAGCCCATTCTTGCCATGGACAATCAGGCAATTAAAGTTCCATAACTGGTAGCCATTCAAAGCAACCGTTCTGAAAGAAAAAGAGCCTTTCAGCAGCCGCAGAGCTCTCTTGCTGACATGCCATCATAACAATGATGAATAGGGCCACACGTTTATAGTAGCACAGCTGTAAACGCTAATGAAGGGGTGTGTTACAAAGACTCTAATGTATAACTTCTCAAGGCCACATAAAATCGAGCAAAATTATCATAAGCATCAGAGAAGAGATTGAATTGAGTAATAAACAGGTTATCATTTAATAAGGAGAAAGAAGAATGAAAACTGAATGTGTAGAAGAAGGACAGTACTCATGAGAGAAATGTTCGATAAAAGAAGAAGGACATGACTATTGTGACATTTCAAAAGTGTTAATTGATTTTTTTGCACCGATTTTGGTAGGCTATTTTTTACTCAACACAATCACAACACGTTTAGAGAATGCTAAGAGTGCTTTATGAGATCTCTTATATCCAGTATATTCCATCTCATTCTACCATGAGCTCAACATTTTTGTTAAGTATAGTTTATACTGCGAAAGTACAACTTATGGCAGAACCAAAAGCTTTCAAGTCACAAACCATCAGCATATCATAGTGGCCCCCAAAACTATTTTGGACTTTTTATTACGTCATTCTTAAAAAAAAATCAAACAATTGTGCAATTTTTAGTCCATCACATTAACTATAGATACAGTATGTTCTGCTAATGTCTGAAAACTAAAAAGTGTTCAAATAGTTCTTGTTGACTGTTTAATTTGAAAGCTTATATGTCCTTAAAGAGGGTTAGTTATCCAAAAGTGCAAAAAAGAAAGAAAATTATGTCAGTAATTACTCACCCTCATGTTATTTCAACCCTTTAAGTCTTTCGTTCACCTTCGCAAGACAAATTAAGATATTTTTGATGAAATTTGAGAGCTGTCTCACTCATTCATATAGGGTGCTAAATAATTAGTCCAATAGTCCAAAGTCTAGTGACTAGTCCAAAGTCTAGTGACAAAGTGACTAGTGGCTCAAGCTTCAGTTTCTCAAGCGATGTGAATACTTTTTGTGTGCGCAAACAAACAAACAAAAATTATGACTATTCAACCATCTCTTCTCTTCAATGTCATTCCCCTAAGCTGTTGTTGTAGTGTAACAGAGCAGCACTTTTGGGTTACATCAGAACTTAGGTTTACTGTTGGCCAGCATCACACACGACCAGCATCGGCCAATCATCGGCACACTATGTGAACTCACTCAGAACCCCACACAAAAGAAAATGAATAGTTGAATAAAGTCGTTATTTATTTATCTATTTTTCGCACAAAAAGTATTCTCATCGCTTGATAAACTTAAGGTTGAGCCACTGTAGTCACTTGGACTATTTTAACGATTTTCAATTACATAGCAACCTATAAAGGAGTGAAACCGCTCACAACATGATTTTTGGGTGAAATAACCAGAATGTGATTTGAATTGATATTTTGTTATATAGTGCATAAAGTACATAGTGTACATACAGTTTGTCTTAAGTGTCCAAAAACAGAGCTCAGATGTGCTAATGTGTTTCATGTACTGTAGAGTTTTCTGAGCATCAGGTTTTGTTGAACCTTATCTCCACCTTAACCTTATTTATTCTCTCAAATCTAACTTTGTGATTTCATCGAATGCTATGGAACTGAATCAGTGGTATGGTCCTGAAAATAAATGTTTTGGTTGGTTGAGGTTAGAACAGACTGAGTCATCATGCAAAGATTTGTTTTCCTTCATTTTTGACCAACATGTTCTGCTCTATTACTATTCTGCTCTTGTTATTTTTAATGGAGGTTATGCTCTGGCTAGCACAGTCCAATTGAGGAGAGATGTAGCTTGTGATTTCCGCCATATCTACTGCAGGTGCTGCTGTCCACTGTGAATAAAAGACACATGAGATAGAACAGGCGCATGTGAGGCCTTATCGCAGCTAGCCAAGGGTGCAACAGATAGCTATGCATACAAGCCACAGACCAATCTTTACTGGAAAGATTATTCTTGAGGTGCTTCTCAAAGTCATAATAAAAATAGTAACTATAAGTTTTGTTCTACCAAAACTTTGAAGTTGCAAAATTACCATACTTTCAATAATTTCGACAATGCCGAGAAAATGGAAATGCTGTAGAACTTTGTAGAAAACTTTGTATTTGGTGTCAGTGATAGTAAATTAGTATAAATTGTAAGCAGTTGCTTTTAAGAGAACTTTAGTTTGGCAGAAATTTTATTTTGGAATGGTAGTGGATGGCTTTTCCAAAAAAAAAAAAAAATACAACAAATCTGTCATTTTCTCACCACAATGTTGTTCCAAACTCATATGGCATTATTCTTTATGTCTTACTTGCGTAGCCTTTTCCATACAACAACAACATGGTGGTAAATCCAAAGTGACAAAAATCTGAATGAAACACTTAAAAGTGCAGTGTGTATTTTTTGCGACATCTAGCGGTTCGGTTGCGAGTTGCATTTAGGGCTCAGCCCACTGCTCACCCCTCCCTTTCGAAGAAGCAACGGTGGCTACGGTGACAAACATATTGTTGTCGTAAACAACAGAGAATAGCCAGAGTAAGCCAAGAGTGTGTAACATTGTCACTGTTTCTGTACCACAGTCCATTATAAACCACATCATGGGGGTGCCACATCATAGATGGGTGTACCCATGGTTATGTAGATATACATGACTCATTCTAAGGTAATAAAAACATTATGGTTTATTAAGTACATTTTTATACAGTTATCGATGTCATATTGTTTATAGATACATTTCTGTTTATAGATACTTAAAATTTGTACACATTGCACATCATCTTGTCCCCAGTCACTCAAAGGGTGAATATATAACAGCATTTCCTTCTTTTGTTGAATGAACAATATTTGAATGCTATTATGCTTTTATAAGAACAGAGTAAACGTAAACAAGATGGTAGATGCACACAGACACGTTCAAGAGATGTCAGCAGGTCCCTTGTTGTGGCTCAGTGGGTTTTTGTAACTTGCAGATTCTACAAAATAACCTTGCACAGGTGTCTCTAGGACACCTGCAGAGGACTCTCCTGGGGAGAGCAGCAAATGTGCAGAATTTCTGCCATTTATGTTTCTGTTGGATAGTGAAATGATGTAGCCTAAACTTTCAACGTTGTAGAAACAACTGAAATCGTAATGCACTTCCTTTTTTTACTTAAGAAATAGTTTTGTCATTCCAAAATTGTGTGGATTGACCCATTATTGCTTAAAACACAGTTTCCAAACACTCAGTCTTCATGGACTCAAATAGCTAAATTTTACATCAGAAGGTCCACACTGTGTCTTTTGAATTTGCTATTAAATGAAACTAATTGTTCAAGCTAGCGAGCAATTTTGCTAAGAATTTCAGCCCTTTGCTCCATTTGCTCATATCTCCTTTTTGAGATAGGTGCCAGTCAGTCATTCAGCCTTCATGCACATACATTGACTGTCTTTACTAGAGTTGTGCTTGTGCACTGGATCTTCAGCCCTTTTAATGTGCCACTTTTCCTTCAATTGCATCTGCTCCCAGCAATACAGCCTCAATTTTCTGATAAGAAAAACCTGAATTTTGTCAAGAGATACTTTTTTTATATAGATCTAAAGTAGATAGAGAAGGTAGTAACTCTAACCGTCTAATGCCTTCATCCTCTTTGTATGAAGAGAAAGGAGCAGTCTGCATCCACAGATAAAGTGATTTCAGGTGACAGATTTAGAATGGCTATAGGGATGTACTTTTATTTGCCATTGAATCAGAGGCCCAACAGAAGAAGGGCTGGGGCAAGGCCTTTGGACCAAGCCTTTGAATCACATTGAGGGCAACATCAGTTTGAGGTTTACATCTAACTAATAAAGATTTGAACATTTCTAATATTTATCCATTTAATTATGATGTGATGATATCTTGTGTTTATGTATTGTCCACAGCAGTCAATGGAAAACCATCATACTGTATAATACCAGCCAGAATAACCATAAACTCACTGTACAAAAAAAAAAGAAAAAGAAAAAAGAAAAAGAAATTTAGGGTAAAAGAATGGCAGCTATGATTGCCAGACCGTCGCTGTAAAAAAAACAAAAACAAAAAAAAAAACACTAAAATACACCAGAAAACACAGGTGGTAATGAAAAAAGCCACTTTTCCACAAGCTGGGGTAAATAAAAGCTGCGTACAGTGTCATGTAAAAATATTAAAATTATGGTAACACACAACACTAAAATAATGCAATAAACATTCATTTAACAGCATAAAATGTAACATTAAACCATAATGTACATAACTAATGAGAAAACCTATCAAGTTTTGACCATAGCATTCAACTTTTACCGATTAACATGATTTATTATTCACATATACGTATATATTTGTCCTGATTTACGTGCCTCATAACATCTTAACATACTGTCACCATGACATCAAAATTGATTTTTTTTTTTTTTATGAAATATTGCTGGTCTTATTTTAAACGATTTATTCGTCCACAAACACACACACTCATACATATTCTTTTTTTTTTTTTTAACAAATATCATTCACATGAGATCACACCAAATTCTAATAGAGATAGCAATGGCTTCAAAGAGAGCGAACATGCCAGCTGCCCACTGCTTAAGTCATGCAGGTCAGGCACAAATAAAATTTGCGTATTTGATGCTGAGATGCTTTGCACTGAGATGCTTTGGATTCACGCTGGGAACATTTATTTTGCTACAACAGGGATAATAATGCTTACATTACAGTGAACTTAACACATGCTTTTGTATTCTGTGAGCTACTGGATACCCCAAATGAGGCAGTGTACCTCTAAGAAGATTGTTTTAAATTGTCTTGTCAATCTGTTCTTGTAACCTCGGTTGGACTTTTGTCAACACAGTCAGTTTTTGTCAACTCCATCAGTATTTAACACCATCAGATGAATGTTTCTATTTTATATACAGTATATCCACATTTTATTGTTTTAAAATATTAAAAAAATCAACTGAACTACATGATAATATGTCTGATTTATAATGTGTCTGATTTACCTAAGAACATTGAATATACATTTTTAATATTAAAAATAACACTAAACCAGACAAATAAAAGTGTAAAGAATGTATTTAATCACTTGGCTCCTTTACTGAATGCCATTATTACATAATGAATACTTTACACTGTTTTTCAAATTAAAATAGCATGCTTTTTAATGGGTCTGATGGTGGTGACTCAAATTAAGTAATGAAGTGAATAAATTTAAATTTTTAGAAAACATTTTCAGAATAACCTGTTCCCTTGTTCATTAGCGGAGACCTTTGTTTACAAATCTATCAATTTATAATGTATTATTAAAAAACAAAAAGGAACAACTTAAACATGTTTTTTCCCCTTATCTCAAGAATCAGTGATTAATAAAAGACTATCTTGTTGTTTGAAGCATTTCTCAAAATCAGTGCTAAAAATAAACAGAAAATTGTGTTTTCTTTTCTTCTTTTCTGTTGTCCTCAGTTCTCAGCCTCCTCTGACAGTTATGGACTAGTCATGCTACCTCTGTAAATCTGGCTGGAAGCCCCTCCTCAACTCTCAGAGCACCAGAAACACAGTTCTGTGCGTCTCCAGAGGTCAGGCTGGGCTTTCAGCCCTGAGTGGGCTTTTCTGTGAATCCTGGGTTACGGCCAGATTTAGTGGATGAAATCCACTTAGACCATTTGAAGGCACCACAGAAAGTCACAGAGGCATCCGTTCGTTCTGTATTTTATCTATGCTTGTACGTACACATGCACACTGCGAGCAAATCACTGTGTGCCAGGAGCCATTTTGCCCCTTGTACCAATTTTAGGGAGAAGGGGGGGAGTGGGGAGTGGGGGGATGAAGACAATCTTGCTTTGGCAGTAGGCTTTGACCCAGAAATGTCAAATTACTTCTCTGTACCGTATGCTCAGAATAGGGAAAATTATGCAAGGACAAAATCATGTGGCACGAATGATCAAGCTCAAATGACTCCATTCGGATTCAATGCGTAACCACTAATTTGCGGAACTGACACCAATTTCCAGCAGGCCATGCGTTCCTGCCTGATGCCGCCTCCTTTTTCTTATTATTTACTTTTAAATGCCAGAGAATCAATGCCTTGCTCTGCTTTGTGTGAGAGGAACAGTTCTAATAGTGTCTTTTCTACAGTGGCCGAGAGAGCTCAATGCGGTGCAACTGAAGGAAACACATACACATAGAAAAACACCTTCAAATTAAGACTAAATCTTTATCAGAGAGTAAAGATAAACTATTTACAGAGTGTTTCTGTATTCGGTTGTGTTGTAGGTATTTGAAGCACACATGTTGACTGATAAATCTGATGCCAAATATTATTTTCTGGTATCAAGGATTATTAAAAATGATTGTGTGGTAAAATGAACAAGTAGTTTTTAATGCTGTCTTGAATTTAACTAAGAAAACCCAAGTATTTGGCCATTGCGGTTTATATCCTCTTGAAACTCTTCATATCCAGGCAATTTGATAGCACTTGCAAGGGCAGCATCGCAGACCTCACTTGGGGATGAGTTCCTCCACGAATGGTTGAACAACAGTAACCGTTCCATCTGTTTTTGTAGTACGTAATGCACAAATCTTTGGGAAAATCCAAGGAGGGAGAGCATTACTGTGTCCTACTCACTCTGAAGGGCAGAGCACTTGAAGTGAGCACTCTAAAGCGAGCAGGCTATTACTGGCTCTCGTGCAAAAGTATACTTTACTGATACTTTATTTTTATCTGAATGTCATAAAAAAAAAAACCCTGACATTTTTTGAAACTTTTGAACCACCCTAAGAATAGTTTCCCATTTCCGCAGTGGCCTTTGGAGAGTTCCAAAAATGCTATTTGCAATTCACTCAATTAATCAGAAGCTTAATGGCCTGCTGTCTGTTCTGTAAACTTCGGCAAACTATGTTAAGTTCTCTCTAACCCCGTCTCCTTTAAAAGTACAAATGTGAAATTTAGTTGGCACATCATCAGCATGTTTAACCATCTGCGAGTATATAGTGTATTTGCACACTTTGAAGTTTTGGTGAACCCTCAAGGGTGTGGGAAGGAGAGAAAGCGGCAACATTTCTACTTTTCTAATTGGTGCAGTCTGTCCTGATTCCATTTGTTTAGGGATTTACATGGAAGACCAGCTTAGGAGGTTACTGAACGTCTTGGAAACGCTCCCAACTTAAACCTCTTTAATTAATGAGCCTTCCATCCTTTGGACAACACGACTTCTGCAAAGTTTTGATTGGATTGTAGAACGTTATTAAGGTTTTCGTCTCATAATAGTAGTCATTTATCCTCTAATATTATTCAAATGAGGGCGGGATGGCAGAATCTCTCATTGGTTGAATGAATGGTTCCCGTGGGCAAGAGTGCGGTGGGGCGTCTCAAGTGTGCGGCATGCTGAAATGAGAGAGGTTTAATGTCTCTTCCTCACTAGAGACATTCGAATATACTGTACCATGAAGGAACAGCACCACTGTAGTGTATACTTCATCTGCATGCAGCATGATGATTTCTTCGGAATGAAAGGCTTAGCAGGAAGTCACACTTGAATTCAACTAAAGATCAGACAGTCTGTTTGTGCTCTCTCAACCTTGTAAAATGACTGGACTTCTGGGGTCCTGCTGCTTAAAAACATATAGCCAAGAGGTGGCACTCCACGCTTATCTGAGGGTCTCGCAGAAACTACAGGGCTGTAATGAAACGTGTCCCTCGCATACCAATTCTGCTCTATAATGGTGAAGCGGCAAGCTGTCGGCAGGTTTCCTATTTGTGCATCAGGGTCCATTCCTTGAACGCGCCGCTGAGCACCTGCCGGACCCGCTGTCCTCGCTGCACACCCAAACCCTTGAGCTTTTGACAAGAACGAACATTCAGGTGGGGACCTCACACTTGGCTCCACGCTGTCACGCAGCAGATAATCTATTTAGAGTAAAGGTTAAAGACAAGGACAGGATGGGCGGTGGCTAGTATGTCTCCTCATTAGGGGAGTAACACCAAATCAATCCTTTGTTCTCCCTCCACTCTCTCACACACACATGAACGCATGCACGAAAACTCTCTCACACAGAGCCCGGAGGCTCTCAAGGGGCCTGTACTGTTGATTGCTTATTTTACCTGGGTTCCAGCTGGGGTTGTGCGCCATACTGGCACAGTGTACGGCAGACTCAATCAGCCTCTGCCCCGTGGAAACTCTGCCAATCACTCGGCTGCCTTTGATCCTATCCGGTGCTCATGCCATTCCTCTGCATGCACTGCGCACATGAAAAGATGTTGGCTTTCACATGTCTGCGGGTGTCTATCGCCTACACGCCGTCTCTGTGGCTACGTATTAATGGGACGTGGTGGGGGGAAAAAACAAGGTCAAAGGAAGTAATTGTCCTTACGGTGTTGCCGCGTTTTAAAAGTCAACAGTTGTTTACCTCAAGGTTGTCCTACAAACTGGGACCACTACGGACGTTTGTAATGCAAGGAAATTGAAATTATGCCTGAGCCACGTAGTTGCTCGGAAATTAATTGGGCTTAAGCTTGAAGAATCATTATTGTTGAAGAGTAACTGTTCTAGATAATTTAAATTGGCTGCTTATGCATCTCCCTATCGATTTTGCTACACGTCTATCACAAATCTCAGTACGGCGAATGAGGCACGCAATTGTTCAGCTGGAATCTGAAGCACTTCTCTAAAAATATCTGGTAATAAATTTAGTGAGCACTGATATTGATGGATGGGGTCTGTTTAGAAGTTTGAATGTCGGATGAAAAAGCAAATGGCTCAGTGATTCATTATGTGGAGAGCTACCAATATCAATGTCCAAAAACATACTCTCATTGCATTAAACTTTAAAGTTAAGTAGCATGCTCCTGGGACTCAATGTTGTCTGTGAACATGAACACCTTTGTTGGGCTACAGTGGTAATTATATAAGGATATCAGAACTACTGATCAGTGATCTAACAGTAAATGTGATTTACAAATTTACTGCAATACTATGGATTTTACATATGCATTTAATCTTGATGTCCACATCCTCACTCGTTAAGTAAAATGGATCAATCAACACATATCATGACTTTCATTTGCTCTACAATTTGGTCCAATAATGGGATGTCTGTCACAGAATTCAGAAATGAACCCAAGCACAGACAGTCACACATAAACATCTAACTTACAAAAACCCACGAGGGAGCAAAGGAACGTTGACAAGACTAGACTAATAAACTTGGAACAGACATAAGACATACAGCAACAAAAAAACAGACATACAGACAAGACATACAAGCAAGGTACAATCTTTGATCAAGACAGCTCACTAAACAGAATGACATGACACAACAATGAACCAACACGAGTTACCAACACAAGGACCTTAAATAAGGAACAAACATAAGAGGGTAACAAGGCAGGCAGGTGGGGGAAATTAAACAATAACGAGGTAACAAGATGGGCGGGGTCAGACAATTGACAGGAGAGCACTTGGCACAAGGAATTAACATGACAGTCATGTGCTCACAACAGACCAGACTAAACAAAGACACATGACAAACCACAGGCTATAAGTTAACACACACAACATGACAAATCCTGACAATGTCAGTGGGAGTTCTTCTTTCTTCAGTGTTATAATTGGCTGAATAGTGATCTGTGAAAATTGTGTACTGGACATTTCTAAATTCCAAAGTTCTTATTTATCTCACATGTCCTAACCGAGCTGCTGGAATAAAGGGGTAACAACTGTCACCCATGTGAATCAAAGTTTTTGATAACCAGACATGACACAAATGAGTGATTGTACATTTTTGCCAGGTTTCTACAGCCCCACATTATTGTAGCTCCGCCCACCATGAAATCTGATCCCATTTTAGGCCATGTCCACACGGACACAGGTATTTTTATAATCAGAGTTTTTCCCTCCTGCGTTTTAAAAAAAAAATTCTCTGTCCACATAAACCTAACCGTAAAGCCACGTTAGCCAATCAGAAGCCGTCAGCGGTGCAAAAACTCCGGTTTCGCTGTCTACGCGACAACACTGCAACCAGCGTTTCAGAAAATACTCACCCTGGCGGGGGTTTCCAAAAATTTTCAGTTTCGGTGTCCTGATACTGCGTTTCCGTGTAGACGAACCGCCGAACTGCGTAAAAAAAAAGTCGTGTGGACATGGCCTTAGATAGTTAGTTAATTATTTAGTTTTGGCCCTAAAATATGACTGGTTGAACAACATTAACCGCCGTTGTGAAGTGACTTTACAGTGTTTTAATAAATATGTTTCTTTCCTTGGTTTGCCAACCTGAGATATTGAATGCACTGATTTATTATTTAAATGTGTTGTGATTAATTCGAAAAAAAAAAAAAACACTTGCTTTAGCCCCTGTACTAAGACATCACTGTGAATGCTGACAATTCCTGAATCTGGTGCCCCATCCCCTAAAGATATATGAGATATATTTCAGTGCTCAAATAAATTGTTTGATGATGAATACATTTGTGAACTGATGACATTTACTGAAGATCTACACATATTGCTCGAAGACAAATGTGTTTAGTATTGAAGATCACTGGTGACTGAGGGAGCAAGATTTTTTTATTAAAGCTTGAGCTGACAACATATAACTATAAACCCTGAGGCACACATAGAGGATATTAGCAATATTTGTGGTTCGATTACATAAAAAGAAAAAAAAAACTGTTTGCATTTGCTACTTGAACCACACTGGGGACTTTTTTGCCCTGAGGGAAATAGCTTGATATTACGAAAAAGCACTTGACCAACCTTAGACACAAAACGCAGTGGTATGAAGATAAAATATGCCTCGTTCGAGAAGGTTTTGGTGAGTGGATGCTGTTCAAAATAGAATGCTAATGAATG
This sequence comes from Cyprinella lutrensis, assembly GCA_027497675.1. Lineage (NCBI taxonomy): Eukaryota > Metazoa > Chordata > Actinopteri > Cypriniformes > Leuciscidae > Cyprinella > Cyprinella lutrensis. The sequence goes on from JAOTRC010000004.1 coordinate 19,835,682, forward strand.
TGTAAATCCTGGTTCCTAAAATTGGCTGACATGGGCAGCCCATCTGGTGCAAATATGTTCTGAACACACTGTTTGCTAATTAGTGTTTGAAAGTATCTGAAAGTAATTTTTGAGTTTGAATTGTTGAACGGCGATTTACTGAATTCCACCAGTTCATCCAAAATGTCAATAATAAGTGATTGTGTTTTTTTCCTGGTTAAAAAGGGTTGGAGGTATAGCGCATAATATTTTTTGTTCACTTTCAAGTTAATGAATATACTGTGTTCATTGGTGCCATGATGTTCCATTACAGTGATTTTGGCTACTGGCAAAGCTTTATAGAAATACTATTGCACATTTTCTTTTGAGATTGAGAAAACCGCTTTATTTGTCTTTAATAATATGGTTGCGTTGTATTTTACAGTGCCTCTAATTTTTATGGCTTCCGCTTTTAATAAATCTGTCACTATGATGAGAAGCCATTTTAATAATATCTCTGAAGGTGACAGAAGTGACCCAATAAAAATGAATCATAGCAACATCATTTTTAGCATCTGGTCATATTGTTTATCTCTCCTATAAATTATCCAGGCCTGTAATCTGAGATTAGAGTTTGAGACCAAATTATTCAAGAAGAAAAGTTATATAGCCAGAATTCCAGTAAAAACTTAATGTAGATTGGAAATGGCTTTGATTCTAAAGAGCCTGTCTCTGTGTCTTTGAAAATTCTACATAACCGAATGTCCTTCGGATGTGTGATTAATGCATGTAATTTATTTTAGCACATTTTATGGATTATGCATGTTCAGCATGCAGGCGGGATATTTCTTTGACACTAAGCTTATTAAAGAATATAATTATATCTGTAATGCAGATTGGAAAAGCAGTAACAAAGTGGAATACATATATATTTAAAAAGACTCAATGATGCATTGAAGGCAGAAACAAATATTTATTTTCATTGTTATGCGTCTTAATGATGAGTTTCTAGCGTAGGTATTAAGAAATGTGTATTCAAAACAGTGAAAAGTGGTGCGAATTGTAAACAGTGAAAATGGTAAAAGATGACTATCTTCCTTGAATACCTATTTTTATATATTACTTAACATACTAATATATAAAACACAATATATGCAGTATACTTGTAGACTGCATGCTAAACTTTTCAGAACCCCTAATGTGTGCTAAAGTAAGCATACACATTCACATACACTCATATGAATAAAGAACACGTCAAAGACCTCAACAAGCTCCCTACAAGCCAAAAATTAGATATAATATTTATTATGAGAGAGAGAGAGAGAGAGAGAGAGAGAGAGAGAGAGAGAGAGAGAGAGAGAGAGAGAGAGAGAGAGAGA
>JAOTRC010000004.1:19837118-19847204 GCA_027497675.1 Cyprinella lutrensis
AGAGAGAGAGAGAGAGAGAGAGAGAGAGAGAGAGAGATCATCATAACATCAAATGTATCTTCTTTCTTTTGACACATTGCCATCTATTCTTTATCACACCCCTGGTTCCTTGCTGTCACCCACAGTTTCATTGTTTTGAAAAAGCTTTCTGCACCAGCACCATCTCCCCAGTAAGATAATGCTTGTGTAATGGTGCTGAGATATCGTATCAAATTTATCATTCTAATGGCTCGTTATACATCTGCCACATCTGTAATGACAATGAGATAAAAACTGCTGCTTGATTTACCTCACTGACATAGTCCATTGGATTTTAGTTTGGGGAGAATTTGCATACATTGAACAGCGGCAGGACCACAAGGGTGGAAGGGTTGAGGTATTTAAAAAGTGCAGAATCATAAAACTTGCCCCAGAGGACAACATAGATACAATAACCCCCACAGGATTTAACGAGCGTAGCGGAGTCTTTCTCTGACGTACACGGCAATGGAGGACTCTGGAAGGTCTAAAGGGAGAAAGAGGACGTCGGAAAGAACTAAAAGCATTTATTGTAAGTTGAATTAGAACACAAGGTAAAACACATCAATGACCTTTGGAATTGTGTGAAATGCTCCTCTCGAAACGTTTCGCTTGAGAGTAATTGATATGAGGCATGAAAAAGAAATCTCATTTTCAACTTGGTAACTTGGAAAGGTCAAATGCACAAATTTAGCTTGTTATTATACATACCGTTTAGCTATCGCTTTACAGTCCGACATCTAGCTTTATGCTAGACACTGAAAATCAATATGCAGGCCCACACCAACACTTTTTATCTAGACTAACTTCTCAATCTGATAATGACTTCGGGGCTTTTTCTGAGGTCATGTTGAGAGGAATGTATCGAGTCCTTCCCAGCTGCGGATCAATGGACTTCTTCATGATCGGAGTGAAAACAACTGATTTGACAATTCCGCTATCCGTTCCAGATGCTAACTGAAAGGGACACCGCACAGAGCTATTAATACAAAGAGGGTCACAGCAGAAGTCGAGTACCATTTCTGTGCAGTCCTTTTTTTTTTTTTTTTTTTTTGGACAGCTGATGGTGTCATGCTCTTAAAGGGACACTTCACCCATTTGCACTTCACTTATTGTGATCACAATAAGCAGGAAGTTACATTTCATTGAGATGACAGACTACAAACTTAGCTCCTCATAATTCAAGGGTGTGGAACTCACCCTACAGGCCTATTACAGATCAGTGGGTGGGACTTCACTTGCAGAAACTGAAATCATATCAGCCATCTTGTTTGGAAGCTAAGCTAACAGTTCAAACGACATTGCATGACTAATAGTGACTATTGGGACTGTCATATTACACAAGATTATAAAGAGAAAAATATTGTAATAAAACATTGTGAATTATTTGGGTTTAGACACCATGTCGCGTTGTTTTAGGAAGAGCATGTCCACCACAATATGAGTCATTCTGAATGGCACACAACTTAGTTTAAGTTCACTTGTGCATTCACGTCATTTTGTGCTGATAACATTTTGTATTCTCTTCCGGTTTTATATTGTCAAGCCACGTTCAGTGACGTTGTTGACATGTTATCTGGTGTGAAGAGCTTTGTTCACAGTCTGAGGGAGAGGCACACTGTAAACAAAACAATCTTCGCAAATATGTCGAAGGATTTCGACACAGAGGAAAACTTGCATTTTTTTGCAGAGCCATATTTATTTGAACCCAAATACATAGGCCCACAAGTGACACGTCAGTGACACGTCAGTGTGGACTCATGAATGCGGATTGACAACAACCGTAAGACAATACAATGCTGAATAAAGTCATAGTTTTTGTTATTTTTGGACCAAAATGTATTTTCGAAGCTTGAAAAATTCTAACAAACACATGGACTACTTTGGTGATATCTTTATTTCCTTTCTGGACAAGGACAGTATACCATGTATACATTTTCAGTGGAGGGACAGAAAATTCTCGGACTAAATCTAAAATAGCTTAAACTTTGTTTTTAAACTTTCATTTTTGGGTGAACTAACTTTAATGATTCTCACTTCTAAAAGTGGTGAAATCTCATGGGCTTACTGTGAACGTTAGTTTTGATGACACGAATGAGCCAAGGCTATGGCGATCCAATGAGCAACATAAAGTATCATTAGAAAACAGAACCATTCCAGTCCCAGCTGTCAAAACAGTGCATGACACAATCCCTCATGGCCTGGTGCACAGTTGAGTGGTTGAGAGAAGTAATGGCTTATGTCAGCTTAAACACTTATTGTGTTGAGCAGAAGACTGCAGTCAGCTTGACTTGGCAGTCTCAGATAGATCCTCTTTCATCCCCGGAAAAAGGCTGGCCAAGAATTAATTTTCTGCCCAAAGCCGACTACTGACTGAAAATGGAGGAGCAGTCATGCTTGACATTTAGCATGGTAAACCATTGACCCGCCTCTTGAAAACCTCCCATCATGCAGTCTGAATGTACGAGATGCTCGCAAACCCATAAACTCTATTTTAGAAGACGGCATACCATTTCTGTTAAATCTCCTCCAAAGAGTGCTCAGGAGTGCTGACTCAGAATACAACTTCACACACATACTAGTGGTGTGATATTCAAATGCAAAACTAAATGTTTTAAATATTGAAAACCTTGATTAAAGTAAGACCTGGTTAATTAGAACCAACCAGACCAAACTTTGGTATGTTTCTTAGGATGCATAATTGTGACAAAAAATACTGACCGAACACAACAGCCTGCAGCCCCTTGGAGACATTCAAGTAATGAGCAAGTTAAAACATAAAGCCTTTTATTGATCAAATAAACTCAAAAGGGTCACACTTTTGGTTCGGGTACAATTCTTACTATTAACTAACTTTTAACTCCGACTCTTGCCTTCATAAACTTCCAATTACTGCTTATTAATAGTAAGGTTGTTAAGTTTAGGTCATGCAGAAAAAGGTATAAGTGCTTTATAAGTACTAACAAACAGCCAATATCCTAACATGCATGCTAATAAGCAACTAAAGTGTTACAAAACCTAGTAATTTATGAAGATAGAAAAGGATTTATTATATATTTTGTAAATTTGAATTCAAGATGTAATATAACACAATTTTTCATCGTATTTTAAATATTAGGGCTGGGTTTCGATTCAAATGTTTACGTAAGCTCTCAATTAGATTTAAATTCGATTCTCAATTCGATTTTCGATTTTGATTCTAAATTTGATTTTGATTCTCGATTCTATCTCTCTCTCTCTTGTACAGAAAATTATCTGTACAAGTTTAGATTGTAAAGTTTTTAGAGTTCTCTTACGAGAGGTTCTCGCGTACTGCGTAATAGCTCACGCTAAGGGAAAACCTCTTTTCCAGGAGAAATTGAAGCCAAAATTTTCCTTAATTTTGAATTAATGAAAAAGGAATTGTGGCAGCATGCAGACATAGCCAAGATGCCTCGCATGCCTATTGGCTGTCCTGCGGAAACAGCAGCAGCCTATTGAGAGAGGCCCTTGGTGACATCAAATCCAGCGCAGTCTCAACTCAAGACATTTTAGAGTACCCTTTAACGTTGGTTAGATGACGTTATCAGATCTTAACCCAGACCTAAACCTGAATTTGAGACCAGAAAGACTGTCCAGAATCAATGTTCCAGCAGGAGAATGGTCTCTGCACCCGCAGTCGGTCCTACTGCTGTGGGAGACATTCGGCAGAGCGCAGACCTGTTCGCGTCCCAAGAAAACACTTTCTGTCCAAAGTTTTTTTCTCCAAGAGCAGGGATGTGGTGGCCCAAGTCTGGCCCTGCTGCCCACTCTATGCTTTTCCCCCAGTCTCGCTCCTACCTCAGGTATTGGTACGAATCAGGGAAAACGGATGCTCAGTGCTACTTGTTGCTCTGCACTGGAAAAAACAGGTTTGGTTCCCAGTTCTGATGCAGGTGACAAACACTGCCCCATGGCCAATATCGACGAGGAAATACCTCCTCTCTCAGGCCAAGAGCTCAATTTGGCATCATCGCCCGGAGCTGTGGTCCCTGCACTCATGGGCCACCAACGGGTACCTGTAAACCTCTTAGAGGGACTACGGGGTTACAGAAGTTTTCTTCTTTCTTCAAGAGCTACAAGATAAGGGCAGAACCCCATCCATGCTCAAAGTTTATGTGGCGGCCATATCAGCGTTTACAAAACCCGCGACTGGCTAGGCACTGGGTAAGAACGATCTGGTCATCCGCTTCCTTAAAGAGATAAGAGGCTGAATCCTCCCAGACCCCCCTCATTCCCCATGTGGGACCTTTCCACAGTTATGGAAGCCATGAAAGGTGTTCCGTTTGAGCCGATCCACTTGTTAAACATGAAACATCTGTCATTCAAGACAGTATTTCTTATGGTTCTTTCTTCAGTGAAATGCATAGGGGATTTACAAGCACTCTCAGTAAGCACAATGTGTATGGAATTCAAACCATGACACGGATAACCCTAGAGGTTCTCGCCGTATGAGTGAGGTCGTATGAATTGTTACGAATTAGCCACTTTTTAATCATTTGTCGAATTCGTACGACTTGGTCGTGAGATCGGGTTGGATAGACATACATTTCTTCAGTGGGTTGTTACTTTTATTTAAGGTGATTTTGGATTGATCTGATGACGAAACACAGCAAAAACAATTTCAGTAGACAAAAAACTCCCGACAATATGAGCTGTGTAAAATTATAACAAGTGATCTAGGAGCTTTAAATAGCTTTTTACATCGGATGCCATTGAAAACACGGCAAGTCTATACCTCACATCCTTGCTTTCACACCTGTCATGGCGCTGCTCTGAATAAGGTCTATTTGAAGGATAATACAAGACAAGGACTATGAGAAAGGCACTGTCTGGGTGAAAGAAAAAAAAGGTATCGAATCGAATGAAGGGGAGCAGATGAGCATTTGTGCTGCTTGCGTTTCTTCTCAGAGGTGATATCAAATGCGGTTTAATGAAAGTTAAGTAGTTTCTGTGGAGTGCACAGGCCGGAACAGATGAGATCAGGGTGCGGAAACTTTCAGTGCCATTGTTGCGGGTGCACACCGTCCCCCTGTCTGAAAAGAAAAAAAAGGAAAAAAAAAAAAAAAAAAAGAATTGTATGCAGTGTAGATACAAACCACCCACAGTATGCACCCTGTTGACTCATAAAAGATGGGGAGTTTTTTCTTTCCCGCTCCTGCCTTTTTTTCTACACTTGGCATGGTCGTTTTGCAAATACATCATTGTAATTTGAAAGTGGCAAGAGGAGATTTATGACAGAATAAGTGGCCTTTTCTGCTGGAATTTATAACGTAGTGGAAAGTGAGCATGTGCAGTTGGGAAGTAGGAGCCGAGAGGATGCTGTTAAGGATGTTTGAATATCTGGAATGTCAAAAACACTGAATTGTCTCTGCACCTCTTTGATATGAAAGGATTCTGTTCTCTTCAATCACTTCCTTTGCAGACCGAAACAGACAGATTCCTAAAATCATTCCTCCCACCTTTTGTTCCTTACTGCTGTCTCTTCTTCCCCTGTAGATGCTTTAAAGAGACAACATTTCCTCTCTGTATACATCTCTCTCACCTCTAGCCAACACAATGTCCTAACCAGACCTGACACAAAGCAAAAAGCTCTAAATAAGAGTTTTGTCCTGAACAGGCATGACCCTGATAAGTGGTAAGACATTTTGGTGGTCACACATATGCCGTAACTGATACTGGGTTCTAAAAAAATATATATCTCATATACAGTAAACATCTTCTGTATATTAAATCATTTTATACTGTATTATACCACAATTATTAATTGCTCTATATCCTGACATAATATATTTTATACCATACTGTACACAAAAAAGTGTGGGTTTGGAAAGATTTTATAATGTTTTTGAAAGTCTCTTATGTTCACCATCACCACTGTGTGACAGTAAACACAGTAAAAACAGAAATATTGTGAAATATCATTACAAATCCTATATATTTTAAAATGGAATTTATTTGTGTGATGGTAATTTAGAATATATATGTATTGCAGAAATTGGTGGAAAGAATTGCAGAAAATATGTGCTAGAGATAAATAGGAAGGATTTGTATGCTATCAAAATTTCATATTCCTGTCTGATGGCCGCCCATCAGTGTGATTGTTGGTTCTACTGTATGTCTGGTTATCCATATGAATGCTGTCTATTGCTGCGTTCAAGTCCTCCTGGGAAGTTTGTATGTACGAGGTGGGAAGCTGTGTTTACGACGTGAGGTGCGTTCAAGTCAGTTTCGTCGGAGCAAAATGGCGGTGTACCTTCTTTTAATGAATTACATGAAAATACAGCAAGGTTTGTTAACTCTGCTAATAAAAAAATGAAGAACAAAGAATGTGCAGCAGATGTGTTTTCTTTTTATGTTTTTTATTAGCTTATGAAGCCAATGTAAACTCTATCTTTAGGTATAATTTTTATATTACAATGATATCATATTTTGTGCAGAGCGCTTGCTTTATAAATGAAAAAGCCTTACTATGTCAATGAGTAAACATTGAAATTCAATTAAAATTTACCGTCAACAAACGTTGAATGAACGTTTCTCACTGACATGCCCCCAACTCGTACAGATCAGGGCTTAAAGAAAATCCCGAGCTCCCCACTGGTATTTACGACATTGCGGTGGCGTTCAAGTGCGTTCAACTCGTAATTACGATCTATACAAGATGATCTATACAAGTGTGACACACAGTATGCAAAGCGCGTGCTCGGTATTAATGATGCGGGCCATAAGTGAGTGTGTCACTGATTGGGCCGTGCTTATGTGTAAGCAGACATCTTCATCCACATCGACCCCGTCAGACAGAATTTTATGTTATTACAATTGAACACAGATGTAAAAAAGTTTTTACAATTATTATTATGGAGTTTTACGGAATTACTAAATATATATGAATGTAATATAAACACGCTTTAGAATCAATAGATAAAGCTATAAAATGCCTACATGTGAACTTAAATGTTCAATTATCTCTATACCTTTATCCACTGTATAAACTAACTTCACAATTTTAATTGCACTGCAATACTTTTTCTTTGTCCTCTTTCATAGACTGCTATTTTCTATTTTCTTCTTGCTGTGTAAATTTGTTTAAATTCTTAATAATTTTCATTAATATTTTGCAGAGGAGAGAAGTGAATCGATCTGCTTCTCGTGAGAAATGAATCGCAGTTTCACTCTTTCTAAGCATGTGATTGGCTGTTCGCTACTGATGTTACACCTAAACTCCTAAACGAAAGTTGATCAGCATCATGGTACCAACGAAGCCTGGTTAGATTATTTTGGTTTTGTCAACTCAAAATGCCTCTAGTCGAATGGGACTAGAGGTCGAACCTGACGCACTGAGGTGTATGCCAGAGAAATGGCATCAACTATCCATCTGGATATCTTCTGCTTTGTGACGGGCGCCCCTTCGGACCGGCCACCAAAGCAGATGAAGAGTTGTTCTGATTGTCTAAAAGACGCAGAGCGCTCCAGATAATTTCTCAGTGCTCTGACAGGACAGAGAAGATTAGTCTCCCCATCCTCTGAGGAAAGGGGAAAGTCCAATAAAGTGATAACCTGTGCTCTAACAGAGTAGAAACCCCTTTAGGCACATAACCATGTCTGGGTTTGAGAACGACCTTCAAGTCACCAAAACCAAACTCCAAACAAGAGAGGCTCACAGAGAGTGCCCCCAAATCTCCAACTCTCTTGACAGATGCCAATGCCAGCAGCAGAGCGGTCTTTAGCAAGAGTATTTTGAGATCAACCGACTGAAGTGGTTTAAACGGTGGGCCCTTCAGGGCCCCAAGGACCGTGTAGAGGTCCCAAGATGGAACAGATGGAGGTCTGGAGGGGATAAGCCTCCTGTCTCCTTTCAGAAACTGTACCACCAAGTAATTTTTTCCCAGTGACCGGCCAGCCACCGGAGCATGATAAGCTGCGATGGCTGCCACATACAGTACATGCTCAGGACCTTCTCTGGAAGGCTTCATGCCGAAAAAGAGAGGAATGTGAGCCCATAAATTTAAGCTTTGTCGGCTTTGGATTATGTTTTGCGATCTGGTCACCCGATTATCAGCAAATTTAACAATATCCCATTAGTTATTCCTCTGGACATGGGATCTGTTATTTATTTATTTATTTTTTTACAAATCTTCACTCACGTCTCACCCATTTTGTTGAGTATACTAAATGTTTCTTCCTTTGGTTCGATTTTAGTTAGGCCTATTATATTTGCATTCTTCACAGTGGTAAAGTAGAAAAACACTGTTGGACAGATTGCTTGCACTTCAAATTCTATTTAACACAGTTTGTGCTTGTTATTAGACTTAGTAAGCTGTGTCAAGTTTATTTGTCTAGTGCTTTTCACACACGCCAGTGATTTTAGTTTCATTTTCTCCGACAGCGCAAATTCTAACAGCCTATATATCTTACCCATATGGAAGATATAATCCGCTCTTCAGACCTTTTACAACAAGTGTCAGTTTGGGTAAGTTTTGTCATAATTTGAGATGGTAAAAAAAAGACTCATATTTTGTGCTGAATTCAAAGTCTTTTGAACCCTCATGATGGCTTTGGGTGAGGAACAGACTTTATTCTCTGAAAAAAGGGTCATTAAAAAGTCTTAAATTCAGTTTGATCAAATTAAAGGCCATAAAAGGTCTAAAATCAGGGGTGTCCAACATTTTTGTTTTAGTCGACAAAAACTGATGACGTTTTAGTCGACGAAAATTGTATTTTAGTCTCTTTTTAGTAATGCAATTCTATTAAACCCAGTCAATATAGTATACGTACCTATTAGTATAGACGAAACCAACATTTTCTTTTAGCCAAACCCATTTCAAACAATCTTATCTTCTTATAGTTATCTTATTATATCATTGTTACCTTACAGATTCAAGAATACATCCATTCCAGACACGGAAGACGCTCTGATTTGAATTTACAACATATTTATTTTACCAACCAACCAAACATGTTTGAAGTTTTTCCAAATGTCATTTCTTCTAAAGACGAATCCCTTACTCTGTGTCAGACTTAACTTTGTTTGTTGTGCTAACGCCTGTTTCACACATTTGTGTTTGTGGTGCGTATTTTTCCCGCACCCATGTTAATAGGTTAGAGCCTATGGTGGTTAGAGCGCTCACACCGCACGCGGATGCGGTCCAGCAATGTGCTCCAGGAGCGGTGCATGCATGACAGCAGAGCAGAGATCTACACTGTAGATCAGTTTGACAGTTTTTATTTGAAAGTAGTCCTTTTTTTCTCTAAACATAGCACATACGTACCGAAACCGTGACCCTAAAACCGTGAAACAAACCAAACTGTGAGTAATTTTAACCATTACACCCCACTACCTACCAATTTAACATGCTTCTCCCCACCTGTCTGCCACTGCCAAAGCCTCTGTAAGAGGAAAACACTAGCCTACTTAATTGGGAAATTGAGCGCTCACTCCAATTTTCTTAAAGAAAAGTATTAACTCAAACCTATTTACACCTTGCAAAAAACATGTACCAAACGTATGATTAAGAAATAGCGTATGCATATTTTAGCATCTACCTGCCAATTTAACATACTCCTATGGACTTTCTTCATCATCTCTCTGCCTGCCATTGCTGCTGGGTGAGGAAAATTATAGGTTTAGCACAGCTTTTAAAATCAAAAATACCTTCCAAAAAACATTTGAAAAAAAAAAAAAAAACGTAAGGTGTATACATATTTTAATGACTAGTACATACCAATGGGTGTTATGCACAACTAACTCCCGTATTTTGTTAAACTGGTTGGATCACATCCGGTACAAGTATTTTGTATTGGGACTGTCCTTTTAACTTTTAACTTTACCATCTCTCCTTGGCCTGTTATATTGAAAATGGATGTTTTACAATTTGCAGTATGACGTTTTCCATTGCTAAATTATGGCTCATCATAGACTTGCTAACCACAAAGCTAGCTAATGCCACTATCATCAGTCTGTTCTGTTGTGACAATCCACAAGTTTCCTACGCCCCATGAGGCCTTGCGTCAAAAGTGGGCGCGTCTTCCGGTTCGAAGTAAACAAAGCGC
>JAOTRC010000004.1:19898557-19909268 GCA_027497675.1 Cyprinella lutrensis
ATTCAAACCAGATCAAAATATTTGTTGTCTCTTGCCATTGACTACCATTCAATATTTTTCCGAAGTAAGGTCCCATGCTGGTTGACCGGAAGGGGAGGGACTTAGGGACTTAGTCTCTCTCGTTGTATTCTGCTGCCAGGTCATTAGATGGCGATGAAACACTATCGATTGAACATGTAATACGCATGTGCATGACGTCATTGTCTTCAGAGATTCACATTTGTGTTGTTTACACTGAGACCGGTTTCAAAATCTTGCACTTTGAAACCCGGTATTAAAACCTTGCGTTTTCAGGCCCCCCGAACGCCATTGTCGTGTAAACAAATGGCTAAAAAGGATAAGATTTACGTTTATAGTTGAAAACAGTGTCGTGTAAACAGCCCCTTAGACAACTTAAAACAACTATTTCAAAAGCTAAACTGATTTTCTTTTTTAAATATTATAGTAAGAATATGTATAACTCGTTCCAAACTTACTGATTAGCCGGCAAATAGTCAACGATTAGCCGATTAATCGTTCTAATAATCGTTAGATTAATCGATTATCATAATAATTGATTGTTGCAGCCCTTGTTCATTGTCTGTTTTCATCTGATTTACCGGTTGTTCTGTTCCAGTTGATTCTAGTCCAAGTATCCAGTATTTTGTTTTGATTTTTTGTTAATAAAATCATAATTCCTGCGATTACAGTAGATCATGCTATTTCTTGTGTTTACCCAACACAATCTCAAAGCAATTTGTACACATTTTACGAGGTGGCAATTCGTATGAATTCATACGACCTTCCTTGTATGAATTTAGCTAAATCGTACATATTTTTACGAGTTTCCCAATTCGTACGAATTTGTACTAATGACCTACCCCTTACGCCGCCCCTAAACCTACCCATCACTGGGGTTTAGACAAACCGTACGAATTTGCACGAGTGAGCTTGTGTGAATTCATCCGAATTAGCCACCTCGTAAAATACATACGGATTGGTCGTGAGATAGTGTTGGTTTACCTAAAGTGAAGCTGACAGTGTCCCAAATAAAGCCCCAAATAGAGAGAATTCAACTATTTAACATTATGGTGGCGGACAAAATAATAAACAAAATGTGTCTTTAAAAATCAATTGTTTCAACCCTATAAAGCAGATTCTGTCTGAATACACGTCTTTTTGCTATGAAATTATTACTGAATAGAGTTTTATTTTATTAACATAAGATTTACTTTTATATTATTTATATTTATATTATATTATTGCTAAACTAAAGCATTTAAAAAAACATCTTATTAAGATATAATATTTGGATATAAAGTGACAACTGATATGTATATGCATTATATATTTTATTTTTTTATTTTATATATTATATTTTTATTTTATATATTTTTTATTTTATTAGGTAGTAATACTGCTATACTGTTATAAACCACATTTTGCATCACAAGATTTAATATTTTTGTAATGAATAACTCTAAAATGAACATTTCGATTGGACAATCCTAGTTTTTTAGTCAGTAACAGCATGTCTGGAAGGTTGCTGCAGGCACATCCATAGACCTTCTATCATCAGGCAGTTTGTAGAAGTTGGCATTTAGTGAAATGGGCACAGGGCCACATTTTGTCTTTCATCAGGAAACTCACTTTCTTTCTCTGTGAGGGTTCTGTGACGTAAAGAGGACAAGAGAAAGGGCCTTTGGGGCACTCACTGCTAAACTTCCTCCAGCAGAGGAATGGGAGGATGAATTTCAGTCCAGAGAGAGAACAGAGCAATTAAGTGAGCGGGCAGGGGAGCAAGTTGTCCAGACGACTCGTTTCTCAAGCTCCTGTTGTACATAGTTCATTTTTTTGTTCTTTTTTTTTCTCTTACAGATGGAGTTGGACTCCAGGGCCTTGCCCATTTGACAGCAGTACGTCATTCCAGATAACTTCTGCCATCTGCCTACCTGCATACATTATCATATTGTGTCTTGCTGAAAGTCCATATATAGATCACAAGAGAACTTTTTAAAGAATTGAATACATTATGTATGCAAGATAGTAAGGGCGTAAATCAGATCATGACATGATCCGACATAGATTCTCTTTAGCCAGCCATAGATATTTCCCGATCCCACAAAAGATGTCACAATACGATTATCAGTCGATTAGATTCAGGGTACATATGCTAATATACAGCCATATCGCATCACGAATAACAGTTCCACTGCACAAGTGAGTAAATAAATGAGAAACAACCACTAGTGTCTTTAAAAACCTTTTCTTGTTTACAACCACTCACTCATTTAAAAAAAACACAGTCTTTGCTGCCATCTAAAGGTGTAATAATAAACCGTTACTGAAGTCAAAATCACGCTGAACGGCCGCTGGAGCTCGCATCTGCGAAAGCGTCCAAATTGTAAAACTAGCGCTATAAGTCACATATTTGAGGTCTAAATAACAACATTCTCACCTACAAAACTCTTAAAAGTACATTTCGTGACAACAACTGTAGTATTTGTAAAAAATATGGTGGATCTGCTCAACTGCCATGACATTTGCTGCAGGCGGAGTGATACAAATAGTGAAACGGTTCTGGGGGAATATCGCACAGTCGGAAAAAGGCTCTCAGCCAATCAGATTCAAGAACCAGTATGTATAATATACATACATAAATATATGTGCATTTTTAGGAGTCAACAGCAATATTTTTACATTCCTTATGTTCAAACCTTAGCAAGAAAAGAGGCTATAATTAGTAAACATTAGTCATAAATGAATTATTGATCTCAATTTGAAATTTAGATGAGGCAGCATTCAGTTTCCACACTGCACCTCACGATCCACTGAACAACAAAAAGCCTGTCGCAAGAAAATAAATGTTTTTGGCACCGGCTGCAAATGCCGCTCGCCATTGTGTTGAGCAAAATTTGGCATTTGTGTAGCAAATACATTTCTTTTTATATCTATACGGGGCATCCGAATGACTTGGCTCTTTTGAATTTCATCTGACGGTGACTATATAATAACCTAACTAAGAGAGCGCTCGGTGCACTGTATTGATCTCCAACAACTCCCTGAACTTTTGAACTTCTGAAAGGAGGACAACTCTGACAGCTCAAAGGCGGTAAGCTTCCAGCCTCTCAATAAGGCAAAGCAAATGCAAGAGGCTATTAGACTTCAAGACATGGTGAAGATAAGACTGTTACCCAAATATGCTAGCTTACAGAACTATCTCAGAGGAGCTGAACAATTATGGCAGCTGTCACTTGTCAGTGTTGGCTGCGAAGCTCGGCAGCTGAGCACATACATTTCAGAAGTTTTGCAGAATACTTTAAGCAAGAATAACTGTGGCAGTAACCTTTCTGGGTTGTACTTGTGAACTGTTGTGATATTTTTCCAACGCTCAAGATGAAGTAAAAATAAGTGGATGGAGAAAGAAGCAGACAGGGCCTAGCATCTGTGTCCTTTTAGCTGCTTGCTGCTTGTATATGATATATTTCCAGACTACAGCTTTTCACAATTTGATAACGGCTCCCATTTTGATTCCAAAAGGGATTTTTGGGGCGCTTGTCCGATAAAGGGCGCAGTTGTCATCCAACTTGGCGCCCTCTTGCCAACAATGTCTCATTTCCCCTCCCTCTCAGATTCAGTCACTGCTTCCCTCAATCTGTCATTGGGCTGCTGGAAAGGGCTCTTTAGCATTTTCTCTGCTGTACTTTTTTGGTTTAACCATTTATGTGGCCATCACTGAGTTTTCCAACATGCTTATTAGCAAAAACATGCCTCTACGTTTTGGCAAATCTTCATAAACACCCCTTTCTAGTAGACTAGTAGAAGCAAGCTCAAATGGCAGGGTTGCTTCAACAAAATGCACTTCCATCTCATTTTTGCTTTTGTCATCACTAGTAGTTAAACTAGGGTTTCATATAGGTACAGGGTTTCTGCAGGTTTTAGTAAGTCAAATTTGAGACCTTTTTAAGACATTTTAAGACCATAAACATTGAAATTTAAGACCTACACAACGCATTACCAAAAATTTAAATAAGAAAATATTCGGAAAAAAATGATTTCATATAATATGTGTGTGTGTAGGTGAAATTTGTACTTTGCATTTTATACTGTAAAAACACAATTATAGTTGATTTTAGTCGATCATACCCAGAGATGAAATGGCATGAACATTTCATTTCATGATTACTATGAAATCAATTTGCCAAATGTATGTCTAAACCCAGAAAATAAAATTAGCATGAATATGCACTTTTTGTTTACATAAACATTAAAATACCATTAAAAATGATTAAAAACAACTGAAATGTTTTTACAACTGATACCATTAAAAATTATTAATAGTAAAATTTGGGCCGATTTTCCTATTGCGTCTGTCGTTGCTATGCAACCATGCACTGCGCTCTCCATAACGACAAAGACATTTTAGTAGCCAAAGGATTTCCACCACGGAGAAACGCTTGCTTTAACGTTAGGTCTTCTACAAGATTTATTCACGGAGAAGAGAAAAACGCCGGTAGTGTTCGGGTGCACCGCGATCCTTCATGTTGACTGAGCTTTCAATGTTGTTACGGAAGTGGCTGATTAGTTGGTTCATCGGTTCGTTTGCGGCATTCTGAATCTGAAATGGTGAGATTTTTTCAATCTCGCTGTGGATGCGACGCGCCTATATTTGAATGAACTTGAGCGCTCAAACCTGGTGTATGAACGGCCTCTTGGCAAGCTGCCTCGTATCAAACCACGAGCTAATGCTAGCACGGGAGCTGCGTGTTAGAACCTGTTTGAACCCCTGCACTAGAGCTCCGCTTTGTAGGCTACGATTCAATACTTTTTTGCTACTTTGTAATAACTTTCTGCGGCCAGAGTTTTGGCACATGAACGAGGGTAAAATCTTTTAAAGACATGACTAAATCAAATTTAAAACCTCAGATGAAAATCTAGCCGTTTTTAAGACTTTTTAAGACCCTGCAAGACGTCATATAACTGATGTCTTGGGACGTTTTTTGACCATATGTCAACATCCGCCTTTTTAGGGTACCCTTAAATGTCGGTTAGATGACGTTCTCGAATCCTAACCCTACCCCAGACCTAAACCTACCCCTAAACCTACCCCGTCACCTAACCGCCATTAAAGGTAAAGAGTCAGTTGTATGACGGCCCGGGATCGTCATCTAACCGACGTTTAAGGTTGACGTATGGTCAAAAGACGTCCAAAGATGTCAGTTATATGACGTCTTGGGATGAGACTTGGTTGGGTAAAAGCACTGTGTATTTTAGTGTAAGGTACAGTACTTTAAAAAGAAATGCAAAGAACTGTTAAAAGAAACTATTGAACACTGTTATGAGGCAAATGGATTAATATTCCGGTAGACATAAGAGTAGAACATCACCCACAATATCACTGACATCTCACTGACAAAACTATCAACATGATTTCTTTATTCCCATTCAAGATTTGTGTTAGAATGGTGCACAACCGCAGCTCAATCATCCCTGACAAAAGCTTCACTTTTTTCCCTGACAAAAGTCACTGTATATCAAGGCTCGGCTGACACATAGGAAGAAAACCAACCGCCTGTGGGCAAATATATCTCCCTACCTGTCACTTACAAATTGTTCTCTGTTCAACATTGTCTTCTTTAATATTTCCCCCGGTGAGTGAATAAAAGTCTTCATGTCGTGTTTGTAGATTAATGGTGACCCGAGATTTCCGTCAGGCGCAACTAACTTTTCTTCTTCTTTGTTGGAAGAAAAGTTGCCTTTGTTCGACATCTTTTCGAGGGTCACCGGATAAACGGTGGAGCGGATAATTCTAGACAAAGTAAACACTATAGTGAGCCCTCCATGCAGAACACGGTTGTTGTCATGCAAGTGAACCACTGAAAATGACTGAGGACCTGGAAAAGCCAAGGAAGCATTTCTAATGTGTTACACAAGCAGCAAATCCCCATTATCGGGAGCTGCTTTATTTAATTTCCATTCAGAGTGTTGAAATAACTTTCAAGCCAGCGAGACTAGCGAAAGTGGAATCGGGAGGAAAAGTACAAGTTCAGCAAGCCTACCGCTGGCATTTCCATTCCTCTTATTGACGCGTCCACGCAATTAATTAAAATCCAAGGAGCCTCTACAGGGATCAGCAGATTAATTTCTAACAAAGACAGATGTCCGACTTAAAGGGAAAATTGACCAATTGCGAGTATAAAGATGGGTTTTTCTATGCATAGCAATGAGCCGGACCGCAACAAGGGCTCGGCGGAGCGGTGCATGTGCAGGACTTGGGCTTTCTATAATGAAATGGACACAAATAGAGAACTGTTGCTGCAGCTAGTGCATCTGAATTGGAAATTCGGAATTTACCTGAGTGCGCACTATATGCCATCCATTATAGATGCTGAGTACAAACCATGTGGACTGAAAACTGTGTGGTTTTTCAAATTATCTGCAGTGTTCTTTTTGTGCTGACTACATCAGAACTTCCAGCATCAGGCTTTAAAAAGATCAGTGACTGGTGTAAGGGTCGTTTTCACTGTGGCTCAGTATAAGGGTTTTATTAAAGGAAATGGGTCAGTTGTGACTTGTAACATTGCCTCTCAATCACTCTGAAGTTCATAAGACTGTCCCCTCTATCTTTATTAAAGAAGACCTGGTGCCCATGATCCTCTATGTACCATTCTATAAATAGTTATTGTGTCATTCTTTTGTCTTTTACTGCCATGCCAAGAGACTTAAACACTGCATAGTTTAGAATGGGTGATAATAATAATAGAACATAAGCCTCACTTTTAAAAAAGAGCTCACTTAAAACATTTTTACATATCCTCATTTGTGTTCCACAGAAGAAAAGTACAGAACAACATAGTAAGACTGCAAAAATCAAAAGTGACTAAAATGATTTGCTGAATAAATATTAGCAATCCATTTAATAAGTAAAAACAGACATGAATTCCCGGCTGTGATTAATCCAACAAAGACTCCGGAAAATATCAGGATGAATGGGCCTACGTAGCCAAATATTTGAATAATAATGGATTTTAAGATGCCGATCCCAGCTTTTTTGATATGCTAGAAATGTCATTAATGTTTCATGAGCGTTGGCACTTATTATAATATTGCTTTACACAAAGTTCTGGATAGAATGGGGCTGTATTTAATCAGTACGCAGTTTCCTATTTGCATCAGGCATATTTTTAGACTGAATTGAAACAATCTTTTGAGATATTCAAGCAGCTGTTCTCATAAAAAGTCCCTTTTCGGTAGGTTAGTGTACCCCTCGTTTCAATGTGTGCTATGTGGGAAGCTTATCATTGGGGGAAAGTATGCATTAGAATGGAATTATACCCTTCTCTACAGAAAATGGGACTTTATTGAAAGCAGCAGGGAATCCTCAGCGAGGCTAGTAGCGGTTAATGCTCTCAGCTTCAGCTAGTGAAATCTTAGAACGCAACACAAAGGCATGCTCTCTACAAGAGAGCCTCATCTGCGTGCATTAGCTGGAAATTCTTTTTGATTTTTCAAGCATTTTTTTTTTTCACCCCTCGCAGTGGGATTCGGAAGTTCTCGTTCTGGTTTATGACAGTTAAGAGGGGGAAACTGGGGGAGGTGTGGAGGTGCTGGCAGAGTTTTCATGCCTCCCAGCTTGTGCTCGGGATGCTTGACTGATGACCCAGGCAAACGTCAAAGCACTACCAGTGGAAAAATGCCCAACTCTTTCTCTGAATCATAATCTTTCATTACGTTTCCCACAGTTCATATAGTCTACCACAGAGTTGGTGAGAGTATTCATATTATGCAAAAGGTTTTCCGTTGCTTGAAAGAGAAGAACGTGACCAAGTAAATGGGAGAAAGGGGAAAATAAATGTTAAAAACTGATATAATATAATATTGTATTATTGAGTATTATTACAAATTATGTGTATTATTTTTGAACACATTAGTCCACCCCAAAATGAAAATTCTGTCATCATTTACTCACCCTCATATTGTTCCAAACCTGTATTACTTACTTTCTTCTGTGGTACATAAAATTGAGAAATGTTGGTAACAAGTCAAGTCAAATAAACTTTATGTATATAGTGCTTTTTACAATACAGATTGTTTTAAATGAGCTTTATAGACTGGAAAATTATGATTCAGTGACACAAACAGAATTAAATTTTGCTGTAAAGCAGCTCTAAAAAGACAGTAAACAGTCATTATTAAGTTGAAATCAGTTGTTGATTCAGTTTGGTTCAATAACTGTGTGAAGTTCATCAATTATGGAATGAGTTCAGCTCTGGAGAAAACAGTGATGTCATCATTCAGCTCAGTTCAGTTCTCATCTATTAGTGTCAGTACAGTCAAGAAATAATATTGCTGAATATTATGTGTCCCCAACTAAGCAAGCCAAAGGTGCCAGTAGCAAGGAACCCAAACTCCATCGGTGACAGAAATGGAGAAAACTGTTTTGGTTACCATTGACTTCCATTAAATGGACAAAAATACAATGAAAACTATTTGGTTAGCTACTTTCTTCAAAATATCTTTTGAGTTCCGCAAAAAAACAACAACAAAAAAAAAAACGACAGAATATTTATTTCTGAGTGGATTATTCCATTTAACACATTAGGATATGATGAATAATAATAACCACCTTTATTTTTTTAGCATTATCATTAGACAAAGTATGAAATAAAAAGGACTTTTTTATGAAATAATTTATTTCTGATGAGAGGGGCAAACAGTCAAAGAATTTAGAGCAGGTTCAAGTCTGCAAAACTGATGCGGATAAGGAATACAAGAGGGAACGCATGTGGTAAGGAGAAACTGAGTCTGTGACATCTGCCAGATGGGGATACGAACAATCAAATGATATCAGATTGTTCAAATGAAGATCACGATTAATCCGAAAATGTATATTTTTTACCGAGTCTCATTCATTAGAAAATCAAAGTTCTAATGAGTCCTTGAACCATTGCCCGATGTCCATCTAAGCCTCTTCAGAGTTATAAATACTGGCCACTTAGCATGATGGCTTGCAAGTATATCACCTTGATTGCAGAAGGTATGTCAGGCACATCATGCAGTCGGACATTAAAATGCGCAGCCCTGACTACTCCAACCGTTCTTATCTATCTAGACATGCCCCATTGTTATAAACCTCACATAACACTCCTCCCTCCTGTAAATCGAAATGAAATGTTGTGACTGATGTCAACTGGCACTCACTGCATTTTCCAGTCCACCGTCGTGTCTGACTGTGGAGGTTAAAGATCCATTTATTATTGGCGGTGCAGAAAATCCTCCTCATAAGTCTCTTATTCATTAGAGCCTGACACCTCACTTATATTCAAAATGGCTGACGAATGATCAGGGCTCTCAAAGAAATTATTGAAATGGAACAGATAATTTGTCACACTGATGCATAATTCCAACAGCACCTTCATATTTATTTATTTGCTATATTCCTTCTATAGCCTCCGCCAAGAAGATATCTCTTCCATTTGAGCAAACCACTCTCTCTCTCTCTAATACGTATGTTTGCCACAGAGAGAATCACCAATTTGGTATAGAGAGCCTTTCTATTCACATCCGTCTTCATCCACGTGAGGTAAAAATCCATGGGCTGAATTAAAGACTGCTGATCCTGAGAATATTTCACATCAATCACCTAAAATGCCAGGTAAATAAAGGCATCTAAAAGGACCTCCATCTACTTATTTCCATCAAGATAGCTTACAAGCTCTTAAGCTAAGGCACGTGCTGTCAGGAAGCAATGTGTCTTGTACCCTGTAAATATACCCCCCCCCCCCCTCCCCCACTGTCCGTGTGGCTACAGTGGTTCAACCATTATGTTGAGAATACTTTTTGAGCGCAAAATACAAAAATAATGAAAAAAAAATCTAAGTTTCTAAAAAAACAGTAAGCACTAACTAATAGATTTAGATTTTAGATTTGAACTAATCTTAATTGATAATAAGAAGAAATGAAATGTTATTTAATACTATTTAACAGTTTTTACTGTATTTTTGATCATATAAATGCAGCCGGTGAGCATAAGAGACTTCTTTCACAAACAAACAAAAAAGTCAAACTGACTTTTGAATGGTAGTGTACGTTTCTTTTCTTTAGTATGAGTATAAATCATCTTAAATCGAACCATTAACAAACTGGAATTATTAAAGGAACACCAGGTTACTTTTGTTCTCGGGGTCCCCCTACAGTTGGGAAACAGTATTGTCCTCTACTACTTTCGTAAACTCTGTTATCCCATGCACGCGCATTTGTTGACAACAACCATGATAGCCCTGAACACTGTAGGAGGAGGTCCCATGCAGGTGTTCTGCTAGCGTAGAGTGTGAAATGTCTTCATCCCAGGTACAGTGGCATATATTTCAGCATGTCATATGAATATCGTTTCATGGGTTTTATTTTTTTCTAACGACAAATGATCGCGATGCTGAAGTTTACAAGCCAGCGTCATTATAGTAGCCTAGTCTATTGGTTACCGTTTTACTGAATCTAAATGATACTTCAACGCAATGTTTGAGTGGTAGATAATGACCATATATCGTCAATATTATAATATCAAGCTACCATAAATGAATCAGCAAAATCGATTTGCATAGAAAGGAAAATAAACGAATATCACAGACATGTTTATAGGTATCCAAAAATATGATTTTGTACATCTTATATATTTCCTTGCAAGAATGTAGCCCTTACCAAACTTGTACACGCCGTTTAGAAGTTAAAACAC
>JAOTRC010000004.1:20041665-20053104 GCA_027497675.1 Cyprinella lutrensis
GCTTGATAAAAATGGTCATTTTAGAAGAAAATTTCAAATGGCATTTAGAGGCTTTTGCATCTGAACTCTTCATATAGATTCAGAAGTCTCACCTCAATCCATTGAGAGTTTAGCAGCCCTTCACCACCCCTTCTCCACTCTTCTAGTCTGGGTTCGGGCTTTTGACTAAAAGTTGGGGCTTTTTGGTACTCCGAATTCTGAGCTCGGAGCCCTCCCCCCCGGAGAGCACACCGAATACACATTAAACTTTACTCCCTTTAATTGTATGTGAGTGTGAACATTAAGAAATATTTAAGATTTATTACAGCTTAAGATGGACACTTCTTTTTTGGTTCTATGAATTATATGGACAAATGGATCATTACTACTGCATAAATATAATTTAATACCATAAAATCAATAAAAAAATACTAGATTAGAATTAACAAAAAAAAAATCGACATAGTGCAAGGATGATATTTTAATTCAAATGAAAGTGAAACATTTGTAGAAATCTGTGTGCTTTAACGCAATGTGATTAAAAATAATGTGAGTTCAGCTTCCTGCCAAATATTTCACTTGTTAGTCACCTGGTCATTTGGAATGGGAATCTTACCAGCATTGGCTATTTACCATATAAATGGTTTCCTTTATTACGGGCACTATTACTCAGAAACATGATGTTGCAGAAACTCAACATTTGGATATAGGGTCCCTTCCCGCTTGCAACAGGCTAAAAAATGTGAATCATGTTACAAAAAAAGTGTTGTAAATACACGCTTGCGTTGCTCAATGCTGTCGTGTCCTTTAAACAATAATTGACAAAGATACGCAATTGGTGACTTTTATTCACCTACGCCATCTCTTATTGAACAAACAATTTATAGTAGTGGGTTCAAGGCACTTAGAGAACCTCAACTTTCCAAAGAACTTTTCTGAGAAATCGCAGAATTTCCATGAGCGCAATCTGTATAAACATGACGCCTACATGTAAAGCGTCCGGCCCAACAAGCCCTCGTCCTCAAAACAAGCTCTTGACCATCTCTGCGCACTAGATCTGTTCATACTGCACCCATCAGAGCATTGTTGCAATCATAACTCTCACTTTTTCTGCT
The DNA here is from genome assembly GCA_027497675.1 of Cyprinella lutrensis. Lineage (NCBI taxonomy): Eukaryota > Metazoa > Chordata > Actinopteri > Cypriniformes > Leuciscidae > Cyprinella > Cyprinella lutrensis. The sequence continues at coordinate 20,042,760 of JAOTRC010000004.1, forward strand.
GCTGACTTTCACTCCACAGAGGTGTCGTGATCCTGCGGTCTCGTGGAGGAATATGAATAATGACCATCATGTCAAAAGAGTCCATTCAAATACAGCCTACGAGAATGAAAAGTAAAATACGTATAGTTAGGAAGGAGATTCAACACAAAACACGGCAGACGTCACAAAAGAGTGTGTTTTTAGGTCCTTTTACTTTCTGTGAGTTTCTAGGAGGGGCAAAGCCTGAACCTGCAGCCTGTTCCAACTTGAAGAGATCAGAGCATTATCCACCGACTGCTCTCCCCTCAGATTTGTTTGGGCTTTGTTGTCTTGGATACACACTACCCCTTATGGTCACATTTCTAGAGGATAGTATGTGCGTATTTCATAACAATCTGTTAAATACGTTCTTTAAAAATACCAAACTTCAGTCAAGATCTACGACAGTTTCCATTTCAGGTCTATGCTCAAAAAGTGAGTAAATTCATTAGAACCACTGCATAAATATAATTTAGAACCCTAAAATAAATAGAGTTGTTATTGCCACGATAACCAAACCGAAAGACAGTCTTGAGGAAAGATTTGTTTCACATGCATCTAATATGCAGGAGATCGTGTCTAGTGCAATGCCAATGTTTATAGTTATTTATATATCTTATATCATCATCTAGCCCTGTAAGTACTGCTAACCAACTTCACATCGCTCACTCCGTTTTGTTTTCTTGCAGAAAAGCACCTTTGATGAAGTAAATATTTTCTGAATTGTGGATGTGGGTGTTGGACGCAATAGAGCTAATTTGCAGGTGTATGTTTTACATCGCCATAAAAGGTCATCAAAACCACAAAAAAACATGACAAAAACTATAATTGTACGAGCATAATGTAAATATTATGATTAGCGTGAAAGCTAGCATAAAACACCAGCCCTGCGCTCGACGCGCTGAAGTTACCGAGATGAAAAGGGCGAACGTTGAAGATGGCTCTCTCGTCCAGATGTCCGGCACGCTGTGTGTACGGCTCATAATGGACTGTTTTCTTTCAGCATTTCTGAAAGCGAAGTTGTTTGGGTTGTTTCATAAACACAGTTGTGACTGAAGGAAGAGCGCACTCAACAAAGCCCGACCGGAGCGTATCTCGCACACGCGCTCTGGATGTTTTTACCGCAGAGCTATCATCAGTTACTGACGGCTGAATATCATTACACCTCAAATCTTCAACAATCAAGAACATGTATTGGGACATTCTAAAATGTCCCAATATGAGCCTCATCAGTTTCCAGTAAATTGAAATATAAAGCATGAGCAGAAGATTCAGCAAGACACAGACAAAGGTCAATCCTCCAGCTGATGTTTAAGGCTCGTTACATATAGTCCTGCAGGCAATACTGTACATCTTATTAAAAATATGTGTTGTGACTTTATAGTGATGTGGAATGTAAAGGGCAGTTTGAAATAGTTGTTTTGTACGTAGATACAATCAAGCTGCTCTGAGAGGTGACCGTTTACAACAAGATAACAGAAAATGAAAAGGAAAGGAGCATTTCTGACTATGACACACATACACACTGTCTTGGCAATGTAACAAGGGTCTAAGGATCAATATTCTGGCATTTCGGTTCCAGCTTGTATTCACTCCAGCAACTTGCCAGAACATTTTCAAAATCCAAGCCCAGTGTGAATGTGGCGTAACTATGCTAGGATCTGCCAATGATTTTAGAGAGACTGCTAACCTTACACTGCATTGGTGTCATTTGGAATAGGAACTTCTTTGGATTAGCTTTATGTTAATAGTTGTAATCTCACAGTAGAAAACTAGTCTAGTTCACCAAAGACGGCTTAGTTGTTCACTCCAAAACTCAGGTGGCGCATCAGAAGAAAACATTGACAAATTAGCTTGACAGTTCAAACAGTGCATGCGTATGGAAGGCCGTGGCTGTTCGTGTATGAGGCTGCAAAGACACAGATACAGGCGCTGATGGACCCCATGAGCACACCTGTTAATATGACAACAACATCATCTTCAGGTACCTTGGACCTTTAGGTATATATATACAGTAAATATACATACAAGACAAAACAAGTCAATCCTGTTTCTTGCCATTCACTACTACTTCCACACGTCTTTTATTTTTTCACGTCTTTTGGTCGATTTAGTCAAAAGAAGTTTAAGGTACCTGAAGATGATGTCGTTGTCATACTAACAGGTCTGTCCCGTCCACGGTGTGTATCTGGTCCATCAGCGCCTTTATCTGTGTCGTTACTGCGACAGCCTCATACATGAACAATCACGGCCAAACCCTTCCACTATACGCCTGCACTGTTTGAACTGTCAGGCTTAAATTTGTCAATGTTTCTTTTATTTTATGATTAATGACATTTTCTCTTCATATGAACAAAGGTTAAGTTTGTCTATCTGTGACATGAATGTTTATATACGGGCATAAAAAATCACTAACACTTTACAATACGGTCTCATTTTGTTAATACTGCATTAGTTCACATGAACTATGAGAAATATATTTTTACAGCATTCTAAACCTTAATTAAAGTTAGTTAATGAAATTGCAATTGCAATTGTTCATGTTAGTTCACAAAGCAGTAATGTTTTACTTTTGTGAAGTGTAATAATGTATTAGTAAATGTAAAACTAAGATTAAAGGGAAAGTACACTTTGAAATTAATTTTTGACATGTTTTAGCTTAACTCAAGGGCATGTAGGTGTCTTTGTTTCCACAGTATTTTCAATTTTGACATTTTTCGGTCAAACTGTTGTTGTCTGTCAGTCATATAATGCAGGTTTAGGGGGTCCACCTCAAAGAGCATACACAGCGAAGTCAAAATTAAACATGATTTAATGACTCGTGAATGTAAGTATACACTGATGGCCTAAGACACGAAACAAGCGGTTTGTGTGAGAAAACGAACAGTATTTATATAGTTTTCACCATAACAGCTATGTCGAACTGATCTGAATCAGATGTCCGACTGAACCGAACTGAACGGTCTCCAGACGTTACGCCGAAAGTGATCTCTCGCACGTCACGCATTGTTTACACGGAGATTTCGGAAGTTTCACCTTTCACTATTTAGATATATCTTCCATTGCGATTTCCCATATATCTAAATATGTTTAGTGAAAGGTAAAACTTCCGAAATCTCCGTGTAAACAATGGGTGACGTAGACGCGCAAAAAAAATCACTTCCGGCGTAATGGTGGAAACGGTTCAGTTCTGTTCAGTTGGACATCTGATTCAGATCAGTTTGACATAGCTGTTAACAAGAGGTAAAACTATGTAAATACTGTTCGTTTTCTCACACAAACCCCTCGTTTCGTGTCTTAGGCCATCAGTGTGTACTTACATTCACGAGTCATTAAATCATGTTTAATTTTGACTTCTCTGTGCATGCTCTTTGAGGTGGACCCCGTAAACCTGCATTATATGACTGACAGATAACACCGGTTTGACCTAAAAATGTCAAAATTGAAAAAACTGTGGAAACAAAGACACCTACATCTTGGATTTACTTGAGGTAAGCTAAAATATATCAAAAATTAATTTTAAAGTGAACTATCCCTTTAATAGAAGTTGCACAAGTACATTCAATATTAATTGGTAATAGTCCAATTAGCTGTGAGTGTGTTTTTTTTATTGCATTACATTGTTATTTATATCAGAAATAGCTCTTGATCTTAAAGCACTGGACAAAACTATTCTATAACTAGTCCATCATTTTCTCTAACCTGCCACTCATCTCACTGGTGAGATGAGTAAGTTTACAGACATTTACTGCAATAAATGAACTCAACCTCTATATGAGTTCACTGTAAATCATAAACATCACAAACAGACAACATTTAAACAGATAATGTATCAGATTATCTCAAGATGGAAATGTACACATTACTGAGAGTGTTTTAAAAGTGGAAGGTCTCTAAAAGCTTGACTCATTTCAGGTTTGTGTTGATGTTTCTCATATCGACCAGATTTAAATCCAGTGAAACATCTGACCTAAAATGACCTCCTAAACCTCCCCCCGCTAGATCCCTTTTTTCACTCAGATATACTGTAATGTACATCCTCTTGAAACTTGACATAGACAAGTGTAAACAGCAGAAGGGACCCAAACAGATTAAAGCCCACCACCTGCGCGGCCTCATCATGCGATGCGTTGTGCGTGTTGCTGAGCTCCAGAAGAGGCGGATGGGTGACTTACAACAGGATATGACCTTCAAACAAACCCACTCATCCCTGAGGAAACGTCCCGTAATCTTCAGATTAACTCCAGCACTTCACTTACACCCCTCACCGATGACAATATGAGATGAAAGACAATCAAACAAACATAAAACCTGGAAATGGAGCGTTTAAAGTAACTCCTGATATAAACCGTCCTAGATTCAAGTCCATTCATTTGGCCGTTTGTAATCTAAAACTGAAACTCTGTTCTAGTGGATGGACACAGGTGAGGAATCATCAAACTGTTTTCACTGTAGTGAATGATTTCACAGACTTGTGCTGATTAACAACCTCAAAGCTAATCATGCGTGACCTATGAAACTGCCTGCGCATGTGAAGACACCTTCAACGTTCTCATATTATCACAGTTATTCACTATAGTGTAGAAAATAGTGATAAAACGAGACGAATTATCAGATCAGTGGATATTTCACTGGTTTTGTCCATCCTTCTGTTAGACATGAATTATGTTGAATACCTGTCAGATGTTAAATTTAACTAAACAATTATTAGTAGTTTAGCAGTTTAGTTCAACCAGTATCCAAACAATGCTTCATGTTGTTCAGTCTGTGTGTAAAAAGAGCATTAGCAATTAAAGACAAAAACACTCAACAAAACATGATCAGGTCAAAGTGAATCATTTTTGGCCCCAAATTTGATGAAGAATATTTGGTACTGATGTCACAGTATAAAGTGTACTATGTCACAGTTTATTTTGCTCTCCTCACATGCATCCTGCACCCACTAGTAAAAGTATCAAAAATTATATCTGGTGTCAGAATGTTAAATGCAACTAAGATCGAAGTGTAGAAAAGTTTGTGTAGATTTTTTTTTCTTTTCTAATTCAAAACCCCAATTTTATCTTCTGATTCTTATTAACCCCTATGGGGATTCAGGACCCCCTCCTCCTCAATCCAACAGCATTTTCTGTTTATATGGCCTGTGGCATCTATTTATAGAGACATTAGAAAGCATGAGTTCATTATTTTTTTTCCTGATATTGAAGGGTGTTTCCATTCTCCTGCCTGGAGACGTGGGTGAAACAGCAGATTAGAGCATTCGCTGAACACATCTCCACCAATATCATCATGTTTTAAATAGATCTGTATGACAGAAGGTCAAACAAACAGCTCTCTCCACGTACTCTCATTGCGAACGTCACAGTGATATCAGTCAAGATTTGTTCTGGACTTTTTCACTGCACTTCACCTATTGTATGTTGTGAATAACAAACGGCGTGCGTGCTTTAAACGACAAACTAACTACTTTTGCGATATTTCTTTGAGAATGTTTGTGTGGATATGTTTGGAGGTTCAAACATCTCTGAATGAACAAGATAAAGACTGACAGAGGCCTAATCGTATTCATCTTAGTACGGCTTTAGATCAGAAGTGTTAGTAAGAGAAGACAGTTCCCTCTGCTGGAAGCACTGAGCAACAGATTCAGGAGCTGTTGACATTATGCAAGGAGCGCTGATCTCAGAACAGATATTTTAGTGTTCAAACTTATCTAAAATAAATTTGGTGAGGCCCTGTACAGCATTGATACACTTCATGTAAAAATGGCCATATGCTTACAGTGCCGTTATTTTTAACTAAAACTGTCAAAAATAGTTTTTCGGTATTTGAAATAAATCTGAAACACACACACACACACACACACATATATATATATATATATATATATTGAATGCTAAACTTTAAAATAAATAAAATTACAAATGCTGCATTGTAACTAACCGAAATCAACATGTTTAAGCTGAAGTACTAAAATTAATAAAACTAAACTTGAAATAAAATAAATTAAAGCTAAATAGAATTCAAGCTAATTCAAAATGATAAATATTCAATCAAATTTATATTCTATTAGCTTCAAGCTACAAAAAAAATCAGAATAAAATAAAACTTGACAAGTCTTTTCTACAAGCTGGGTCTATTATAGACTATAGTTTATAGTATTGTAAAAGTTTCAGCTGTTTTTAGATTGTGTTTTCAGAATCAATTCAAACTTCTTTCGAACCGTAGAAACTGTAGATGCAAATACAACAATTGTTAGTTTTCGGGGCTCTTCTGAGTCACATGGATGAAGTATTTACCACAGTGATAATGTGCAGTGTGTACTTACAGCTGCGCAGCCCTCGTTTAACAACAAAAACTGCAAAGACTTTAGGGAATGAAGTGCCTGAGAAGTCTGATGCATCCACAGCTGCCACATGCAGAAGGAGAGAGACTTTGAGTCGATATGCACAAACACACAGCACTAGTCCATCAGAGCATGAGCTAACGAGATTACTCCTTCATTCAATGGGTTTACAGTTTGAATGCATGTAAACTTGAAATAAAAACTCTCATTCTACATCAGAGGTAGGAACTACAGAAAACGTCATTTACTGAATGTTTTAAATAAAACAAATAAATGGAAAAAATACATTTTGATACTCAGTCGATTGCACTCTACTTTAGAAACATTTCCACAGCAAATGGAGGCTAATATAGGATTAGAGTTTTAGAAGTTTTGATGAAATTAAGGAATAATAGAGCAGTATACTAGAGTGATGATTTGGAGAACAGATTATGCAAGAGGTGCGGAGTCTTGATAACAATATTTAATCCCAATAGCCCTTCACGGCAAGCAAAAACCTTTATGAAACAAGCCCTCGGGACAGACCCTCAGTGACTAGATGAGCCCTCGGCACAGATCCCTATGGCCAGCAATGTATTATTATATTATATTATATTATGTAAATGTTTCAGCTGTTTTTATAGCCTGCTTTCTAATCTTCTTTAGGACCAAAGAAAAAGCAAACCATTAACTGTAGATGCAAATACAACAATTGTTAGTTTTCAGGGCTGTTCCTAGGCACATGGAAGAAGTATTTACCACAGGGATAATAAGCAGTGTGTACTTGCAGCTGCGCAGCCCTCGTTTAACAACAAAACGTGCCACCAGGACCAGCTGGGACCTAAACACCGTAAACAAGAAGGATGTTCATCGTGCTTAAGGCCACTGATCCTTCATTAGGCCAGAGGAGAACTGGCCCTCGACTGAGTACAAGTTTTTTTTTTCTCCATTTAAGTCACTAATGGAGTTTGGATTCTTGTCACTATTGTCTTTTGGCTTGTTTAGTTAGGGACACTTAATATTCAACAATGTTACTGATTTGCACTGACACTATTGAATCAGAAACATCTCAGGTTACGACTGTAACCCTGGTTCCCTGAGAAGGGGAATGAGACACTATGGGGAACCAATACTCAATACGTCATGCTGCCTCACTAGGCTGTGAAGATCCACACACATAGTGGGGCGCAGCATAAATTGACTCTATGGATTACCCAGGTGGAGTCAAAAGTGCATCAAAAAAGATTCTTCTCGGTCTATTTGGACACAATAAATGGAATAAAAATTAGTCGAAATTTGGCAGGAGCACTCGTGTCTGTTTGACGTTTCACCTGAGCTGTACCACAACCGGGTTGAAAAAAAGTCTCACGTGAGAACTCCAGTCTTGCACGTGTGGTGTCGCGCGTTGTTTCCTTTTCATATCTCACGCGTGTTTGTTGTGAAATATAGTTTGCGTGCAGCGTGCTAGACAGAGTCTGTCGGCGATTTTTCCTATTGTAAAGTCATGCAGTGTGAAACCTTCTGTCGCCGATCAATCATCCAGTGTGAACACAGCAGTGACTGAATGCTGGCCAAAATAGTCATGCAGTGTGAAAAGAACAGCGACCCGACTACTTTGAAAATTGTGCAGTCTGAACTCGGCATTAAGTGACGAGTGATCCAAAAATCACAACATAAGTGGTGACGTATCATTATTCCGTGTCCTTGGATGGGCGAAAGTAAAATCACTACACATGCTAAAAATGATAAAATTGTCATTTGAATTAAAATAATGCTTTCATGAAAAATATATTTTATAGTACTCGATTCACTATTGGTTTTAGGCTGAAATGTGACCTGGGCATTTCTTAACAGGTTTTTTGAGATTCACCCAACTATAGTTTCATTGTGGAATTCGGGAAGGGTTAAGTTTGTGTCACACCAATTGCTTTGAATTTAGCTTAAAAGCTTGATATTTGTGAAATCTGAAATATTTCCCTTATGCTTTTTGAGAAACACACACACAGCCCAGTGTCCTCCGAATGATTATTTTTTTGAAAGCAGAGATCTTGATATGGTTGAATCATGCTCTAAAATCCCTTTCAGCTACTGAACTCTGTCGCCCCCTGAAAGTGACTGTTGGCCTCTCTGAGGCTTTTCACAAGTGTATTTCTTCAGGGAGCTTTTTTTCTAGAAAATATTTAGGAAATTCACTATGATTTATGGAATTAATTTTGTCTGTAATTTATGCATTCGATTTACTTAATCTTTACCCTTTTGCAATGCTCTTTAGAGTTGATTTTCAAAGAACTTTCACATTTACAATATAACTCATAAACAGAATCATCCTTGTTAAACATGCACAGTGTAGTAAATGAATGAGCTGCAGTCAGTCCAGAAGTGTAGCAGAAATGCATCAAATTTATAATACCTCATAAGCCATGCCCAAAGATGGATCATTGTTCATAGTGTGCAACACTCAAATGCCAGGGCTGCTCTGTCGGAGTCCATCAAAGAGAAGGGTGAACATCTCCATGCTTTCTGATCAGAGAAGACAAGCCTGGCAGGGGATATCCCCTCATTCCATCATCCTCTCAAAAAGGATGACGGTGAAGTGTGAAAGATGAGTATTTTTTTTTATCTTTTCATTTTGAAGACAGACTAGAAGGAATCATTTGTCGGATATTTGTCGGCATGTTTTCTATGACAGGTGAGACAAAGGAAGGGATGGAAATAATTTGTTCCAAAATAAAGCATTAGACCTCAGTGAATATATGATACAATTGACTAAATTAAATAGTGTCCGCTTTCAGTTTGAAATCTCTTGCTCTAATTGGTACACTTCAGTGTCAGAAAGGCATTTGTGATAAATTCTCAAGTTGTCCACTGTTTTGGGAAGCCTATGTAATGGCTATTATGCAAAACATGGTTTCTCAACCAGTTGTTTCAAACCCTTAAGGTCTTGTGTCAGAACTGTGGGTTTGCGAGATTCTAATAAGCCAACTTATGCTGCTTCAACACGTAATGCTGCATGAAAGGCACTCTAAAATATGCCAACTCATATTTGACATGCCTTTCCTCTGAGTGTCAGAGGTGTCTCTGACGCGCTTTTGACTCTGTGTAAAAGAAATGTCAAACCATAGCCACTTTGAACTTTGCCGTTGCCGTTGACAATCATGTATCTTGTTTTCTTGGCTGTGTATTTTAATGATTGTGTACTGCCAATGACAAATTCAATTTAAAACATTTTCTATATTATAATTTTCAAAATGATATAATTAATATAAAATAATATAATTTATTTATGTTGCACTTTTCAAAATACATAATTACTAATCAGCTTCACAAAAATAAAATGCATGTTTTTTACATAATTGTCCAAGAAATGTCTATATATGTCCAATTGCTCAGTTAGCTAACGTCATTCAGGCAGAAACAATGATCTCATTAAAGCAAGTGTTACGTTATGATCATAAAGAGCACAATAGAACATTTGGCAGTGGTGTATTTTGATTCAGAGTTGGCCACATCACATTCACATGGTTTTGGGTTATATGAAATTGTCGTAAGAGGCTGGATCCAAACTGAAGCTGGCAAACTGTGGTAGAAACAGTAAAGCAAATGCAAAGTAATTAGCGTAGCTGCTGTTCAAAAAATTTCAAGCAAATGGTAATCATGTGCATTTCATCTGATATAGCTGGAGTCCAAGGTCATGCGATGTGTTGTGCAAATGCTTGTCTAAAGAGATGTCTAATCTAGATTTAAACTGGGAGACTGTGTCTGAGTTTCGAAAATGATCAGGAAGGCTATTCCAGAATTTAGGCTCTCCCTCCTTTAGATATCCTAGGTACAACCAGAAGTCCAGAGTTTTGTGACATTCCTCATCTATTCCTTAAAGGTCCTATAAGCGATCCTGGGGGTGTTGACGTTCGCAATATTTTCAAACAAATCAGAGGCTAGCTAGACCCTACCTCCTCCGCATCTCATCTCCTCCCCCTCCCTTCCGTGCTTCCTGAAATAATTGTAACC
>JAOTRC010000004.1:20123167-20147475 GCA_027497675.1 Cyprinella lutrensis
ATATGGTATAAGATAAACTGTTTTGATAAAAGTTCTGATGTAACAAAGTATGGTAAATATAAGCCAGTTTTCAACTATGAAATATATCAATTAAAAAAACAGACTTAGACAAATACAAACCCTGAATTCCAAATTGTGAAAAAAACAAGGTTCACTTAGAATGTGAATAAAAACATACAGTCCCAAACAATGCATGTATGTGGTTCCATTCAAGTTTGACCAATACTATATTCACAGACCCCTTTACATTTTTGATCAATCCTCCATGCCTTTAAACATGACCCTAAAAAAAAAAAAAAAATCCATCTATACCTTCACTGGGTCCGAAATCACATACTGTCAGGTTTGAATTTGCTTTCTGACTGTCTTTTACAATGTATGTTCTATAGGCCTAGTATGAATATGGGTAGTATGAATAAATTTCAGATTAACAACATTTGGCATGTTGCTGTTATATGACCTAAGCATCAATTGCTTTAATTCACTAAAATTCATAAATCGTCTCCTATAGCCTCATATCCATCGAATGTGCACTGCAGAATATTGGTGGAAGGAGTAGGGTTTTTGTGTATACCCCCTACCGTTTTTCGAATACTATGTACATACTCTTTTGTCATATTGTTTTTTGCACACTATCAAGTAGGGGAGTATGCGATTTCGGACACAGCACCTTGCCTTTTATTGAATATTTTGAAAAAAAGTTCTAAGCCAACTTGTAAACGTGTTACATGCCAATGTTTAAATGGGACATATAATAAAGGTGAAAAAATTATATCAATGAAATGATAATAAAATCAAGATAAACTCCTGTACCGCTAATGTACAGGACATTGTTTAAATAGTGAATTCTTAAAAAAAATGCTGTAATGCTTAGAGTAGGGTAAAATAAAACTACATTCTCTCTTCCGATGAGAGATGAGACATGGATCTAACAAGCATTATTATATTAATAAATCTGTTTCATTGTTATTTTATCAAAGTTGTATATCATGTTCAATGTATTTAATTAGTCACTAAGTGCACTCAATTGCAAATATAAAATGTGTTTCATTTTCCAATAAACTAAACTGTCACATAGCAATAAAAATATGCTGATAAATAATGCAGCCATTACTCCATTACAACCATGATGTTTTAATAACAATTTATCTACAAAAATGACTGACATCACTGTATTCTTTCCAAGGAAAGTGCACTGTCACTGAAGCAAAACAAAAAAAAGCATATAAAAAATTACAAACAAACACTCCATATATTTTTTCAAACCTCCTCTTTCATCTCAGTGTAGTATACAATAAAAAATAAGTCTGTTCGTTTGAGCAAGATGACCTACTGGTGAACATTAAGTCACAAAAAAACGTTTTCAGTGTCCACTAAAAGTCATTGCAGCTTTGACTTTAACAGTCTACTCTGCATTTTTACAGTTGTTCTATTGCTTTCTGCTATGCTGATTTAGCCGTTAGCTACAAAGTTTAGTGGTCTCATAATCCAGAGAATTGGGGAGACGGGAATTAAAGGACTGGAGTGAGGCGTGAATCCGGACCACTTCATTAGCTGTCAGTTTGAGACGGTGGCGTAATAAGCAGGCGAAAAGGTCCAGAGGTTGCTGGCCTGGTGGGGATAGTCGGTTGACCCGGTCTCGGATCTCCAGCAGCTGGAGCAAGGCCGAGTCCTGCGAGCCCTGCGTGTACGGGTAGTCCAGCTGCAGGATCAAGTCCCGGATTGCTTCGGGGTCAAAATGCATACTGTAACCGAACACTTGAATGCTGTTGATCTTCATATACCCCAGATTTCTTGTAGGGTCGTCTATTTCTAAATGCTCCAGGTAAACGCTCTCATTGATCCCAGCGCCGGGAGTTTTGATACGGCTCCTCAGGTAAATGTGGATCGTCTCAAAGAAGGTCTTCCACTTGTTGCCCAAAGTCAAGGTCCAGTTAAAGCACTCTAGCGGGAGGTCCAGCTTAGCAGACTTCCAGTCTGGAAAATTGTTCTCGTTTACAGGAATTAACCAGCTCTCTGAGTGGCTCCCTCCGAAGGGATTGATAAAAAGAGTGAGCGCAGGTTCCAGAGTGCTGTTTTTAGTAAGGCAAATTTGCATGGAGATGCCTAAGAGCATATGGACTAGGTTGGATTTGTATTTGTTGCTCTTTAGCGTGAGCAGCATTCTCTTCCTCCACGAAGGATCGAACCAGCTATTCAGACGCATGTCATTGCTGATGAAGATAGCGTGGACCTCCAAGCGTCGATCAGCTCTCTGTAGAAGATAGCGTAGCTCCAGATCTTGAAGATCAGTCTCGAAGCCCAGGTAGTTTTCTGTGGAATCCGCCACCATCGGTCGACAGGACCCTTGACTTAACGTGTAGCCGACATTGCAACTGCCGCAGCGAGTATGGTTGTCGCTAGCACAAGCGGCGCAAGCGGGACCTTCACCCACAGAGCATGGTGTAGGTACCTGGCAGGAACTGTGGTCATATGCACAAATGCAGGTGTGCAACTCTTCTGAGAAGGAGCCTAGCTGGTTGTTCTCAGAGCAGTATAGTAAAGACTGGAAGTGGTTCAGCCAATACGACAGTGGCCTATATTTTAGGAAAGATAATATAAACATCAGTTCTAGTGTGCCTAAACGCTGATTGCTGAGATTAAATTGTCATGTATCCGAAACTGGTACAGCAGCAGATGGCAAGATTAAAACTAGCACAAACAATTCTGTTCCACAAAAAATAACTTTTTTTCTACAAAGAAAGACAAGTACATATTGTTTCTTTGTATAAATGTGCCAATTAGGCAAAAAAAAAAAAATGTTACTCACATACAAAAAAATGTTACATGTCACAATTGCTTCATGTTTTTATGTTAACATATAAATGTTCTGATACCAAAAGAAATTGAAAAAGTCAAAAAAATTAAAGACTGCATTGAATCGCAGGTTCTCAAATGGTGGGTTCATGGCAATGGTACAATAATGCTAAAATAATTTTAAAATAGATTAAATGTTAAATTAATTTCTCTGATTAAATTCTCTAATCGATTGGGTATTAAATATGTAAATTGTACATTTAGAATTTATTCATGAATTTTACTGTTAAACAAAATGTGTGATTAATCAAGGCAAACTGTGATTTAATTAGTTAAAGGCATAGTTCACCCTAAAATTAAAATTAAGTCATCATTTACTCACCCTGGTGTTGTTCTAATGTATGCCCTCATTTATTTTATGGACCATAAAAGCAATTTAAAAAAAAAAGTCAGTACAATGACAGAGAATAGCAACAAGCATTACACTTTAAATATATACTGTATATATATATATATATATATATATGCAAAAGTATCACAGAATGATTCCAATACGAGACACATGCCATATATTCCAATTATTCTGGGGATATATAATCGGGTTTTATGAAAAACAAACTGAAATGTCATGTATTATTTAACTTTTGACCTTTTATGACTTTGTCTGCATGGCTGAAAGACGTGCACATTTGTGAGACTCTATTAGTGCCACAGTTTACTCCATGTCGCCCAGATGTCGCCATATGACATTAGAACAACACCAGGGTGAGTAAATTGATAATTCATTTTGATTTTAAGGTGGACTACCCCATTAACGTATTTCTTATTAACCATATAACTGTGTATAGTTACAAAAGAGACCTGTACAAAAGAGACAGGAATGCTCGTGCTTCTTTTCACTCTGAGGCACGCTGACAAACATTCTTTTCCACAACCCATGGAGTCTGAAATGCGGGCCACTCATGAACACGAGTAATTATGATAAACACTATGTGAAGACTTGATGCAGTAAATGAGGACATTATTCCATTTCAGAATTAAGTATCAGTGTATTTATCATCACAACAATGAGGAGATAATGAGCCTGTTGTGTTCACCTTTCCCGCGGTAAGTTGATGTGGGGCTGCTTTTGGCACCTCTTACTGAGGCTGAAGAGCTTGTAAACCACTCGTTGGGCTCGCTTGAAGATACTTTTCATGCTGCTTTCCAGCTGCTCATAACGCCGCTGAAACACACCATCCAGCGACCACAAATGCTGGATCATTGAAGAGTTCAGGAAGAAATTCTGTGGCAGTCTCATCAGAAATGTTTTGAATTCATCTGTAGGAGAAATGAAAAGTTATTTCAGATATAGGAGTGTTGTCATGTAAACTTGACTGAACACTGGCTAAATGCCTGGATGCGCTGCCTTTATACTTCACTCTGCTTGACAATAAGAAGGAATCATTTCACTGAAGAGACATTTTTTCGAGGAGCCCCTTCAAAGCATTTCATTTTAGCTGATGGGGCAGAATGCTGAATGTCTTTGATTTCCCTAACAGAAGGACACATCTATGATACTTGAGAAAGTATGTATATCTGGCTCTTCCTGTTAGCTTTAATACATAAACTTCGAAAGTAATTGAACTCGGGGATATTTTGGGAAGTCGGAAAAAAAGATGAGTGTGAAATTAAAAAAATCCATGCGTTTTAATTTTGCTCAAGCATTAATGGTCACTCTGGGTTGACCTCGACAGGCAGTAATACAGTACCTAAATATTATGCTAAGTGCTCTCATTCATACGCTTGATGAAAGATGCTGGATGGGCAATAAAGCATTTTATGGGTGATTAATCCTCCTCAACGTACTGTAAGGCAATATGTTGAGCGGGATCTTTTTTCTAATCCAACATGGTCTCTGAAGGGCACTGTGTGCATGGCGAATGTCAGGATTCACTAAAAGTTGTTCATGTTTCATCAGTCTGGCCTATAGAGCAAATTACATAGAAATAGACTTTACTCAAAGTACTAGTTAAGTTAGTTAAGTAGTTGATCATCAGCAATGATTGGATTGGAATAAATTACATAATTATATAAAATACTATAACTTACTGACTAATAAGATTTCAAAATATGCCATAATATGCTACAATTAATAAAAATGTATTGCTTTTAGGTCAAAGACTGTGCAGTCCCTGCATTTATCAGGGAATGTTCTCAGAACTTTGACTAATATTTTGGCAAGGTTCTCTCAGTTATGAACAAATTTATTCTAGTGTAGCTTTATCTTTACTGTCATTTTGTGATCAATGCATTACATGATCAATGTATTGCATCCTTGCTGAATAACATTAATATGAATGTTCCCTCAAAGTAACCTGGTTTATAATAATAATATTCTCAAAACGTAAGCACAAAAACAATATTTATCTTTTATTTATTTATTGGAAAAAGTTGCTACATGAGTCAGAATGTTCAGGGAACGTTTAAAAGTAATGTTCCCATATTATCTGCAAAATGATCAAATGTAATATTAATGGTCGTATAAACAAACAAACAAAAAAAGGTTTTAAAACATTTTTAAAAATGGGCGTTATGAAAGTTCAGAGAACATCTAGAAATGACGCTTTCATAACTTAATGGGAACGTTTGCAAAACAATTTTTTTTTCATAGCTGGGCTGGTGATTAAGATATTTCTTCATGAAAAACTAGATAAAACGTTCAAGTATTCAAATGAAATATGATTGAATTGAATCTCTTACCTGAATCTTCAAACTCTTTGTAGGTAAGAGCCCATGATTCAGATATTCGCAAAAGGCTTTCCTCCATGGCCTGAATATCCATGTAGGGGCAGTTGCACTCTGGGAACTTGGGGTCACACTTGCACCAGCAGTCATTGTCTCGGCAGACAAATGTTCCCTCTCCATTGCAGGCAATGTAACTAAGAGCTGCTTGGACGAAAGTGTCTCTGAGATAATCTGGCAAAATGACCTGCAAACCTTCAGATACAAAAAAAAAAAAAAGATTGTTATGAGAACACTGGGTCACCTGAGTTAAGCGATTTGATAAAGACGGTCATGTAGTCACCCAACCCGATCTCACAAGAATTCGTACGAATTTTACGAGGTGGCTAATACGTAACAATTCGTACGACCTCATTCGTACGAATTAGTACGTTTATGCTAAATAGTGCATATTTTACGAATTGTCCAATTCGTATGAATTCGTACAAATGACCTACCCCTGACCCCTAAACCTACCCATCATGTGGGTTTGGACAAATCGTACGAGTGAGGTTGTATAAATTAGTACAAATTAACCACTTTCGTAAGAATTGGTCGTGAGATAGCGTAGGGTCACCTAGTGCACACATACTGTCTGTACACTACATTTTTTAAAGTTTTATATCTATACAATGTTTACGATTTTTAAAATAAGTCTCTTCAGTTCACTAAGGCTGGATTTATTTGATCCAAAACACAGCAAAAACAGTAATATTGTGAAATATTTGCCACCCTTGGTGAGTAGAAGATACTTCTTTAAAGACCTAAAAAAACCTCTTACTGTTTTAAAAAACCTATGAACAGAATTGAGTATGATAAACTTGGATGTGTGCCGCGGTACCTGAAATGTGGCACATGCCAACACTTCTAAACAATACTTTTTTTTTTAAGTACAAGAACAAAGATTTTGACTCTCTTCCAAACCTAGTGAGCTGCCTTTCAGCCTGACAAATGCAAACACTATACACAATGTCAAAATTGACTTATGAAGAAAATCAGGTACCTTTGATTTGTCCTGTCAAGAGCAATTATTTGACAGGAGCTCACTAGCTTTTGGAAAGAGCCACAAAGAAACATAAAAAAATGTTTCTCACAGTATTAAAACTTAAAATATGTGATTTGAACAAATTATTTTATACCTTGCAAATGGACTTTGTTCTCGGGACTCTGAACCAGCACAGAACTGACAGAATCAAGGTTGTCATAGTTACTGCAGCCGAGAGGGCCAGTTCTTGTTTCAGTTACCTGGGAAACAAAATTTACACCAAAGAATTATTCGTTTCATCGTATGGTTACTGTACCGTGGTATTTTACATGAAAAATAAACTCCTTTCCCCTGTGTTCCTTGTTAAAAGGAATATAAAGCAGCCTGGCTGTGAACAGATGCATTATAAGAACTTCCTGTGCTTGCTGACTCAGACATGGTGATAATGCACATGCAGTGGTGGTCCTCTCACAGATAATCACTTACAGTTCTTCTCATCTTATTGAGAGAGCCAAGCAAGCTGTTCTGCAATGTTTCCCCCCCTTTTCCGTTATGAAATGTTCAATTGATTAGCTTCCCTATTCAGAAATTCTTTCACACCCACACAGAAAACAGAAGTCCATTTCTCTCTACAATGCAAAACATTATCTAACCTTAGCTGAGGGTACTTAATAATGGTCAGACTCTGTGTAGCCCTATTGACTCCGGCATCTCAATTGACCTTTTCTGCAAGCTAGCCCAACTATTATCCGCATTTGCAATAAGAGATCACACTCAATTTTTTTTTCTCTTCTCTTTTCTAGTCATCCTTCTCTCTTCATGACACTCAGAAGCACGCATAATTGATTCACACTTTTCTCTCTTATGGTGCCAGTGAACCTTCATCAATTCAGTGATCTCTTTCGATTCAGCCTGTCAGACGATATCTTTTCCAGGCTGACAGTTAGACAAGGTAAGACAAGGTTGTCTTCTGCCACTCCATCACAAACCCACTGAAGAGTCCAATGTTGGTAACAGGGAACTCTGCAGCAAGTAGATTTGCACTATATGGGTGTTCGATTTTTGGGGTAAGGTTTTTTTTTTTTTTGACACAAACTTGACCTTTAATGTTGCACAGGGTTATGCAATCTTATATACTCTTTCACAGCTGTTCAAAAGTCTGGGGTCAGTAAGACTTATTTTGGGAAGAAATGAATAAAACATGTTTACAATGTAGGGATACGTTAAATTGATTAATAGTGACAGTAAAGACATTCTTTACTCTCTGAATTGTTATCAAAAAATTTATTTTTTTAAGAATCTTGAAAAGAGAATGCACACTTTCCAAATAAATAAAATAAGCAGAGAACTGTTCAACTGTGATAATAATAATAATAAATGTTTGAACAGCAAATCAACATGAATGATTTCTTGAGGATTGCGTGTCACTGAAGACTAGAGTAATGATACTGGAAAGTCAGCTTTACCATCGCAGAACTAAATTACATTTTAAAATGTGTTAATATTTCACAAAAAAAAATATGGTTGTTACTGTATTTTTGATTAAATATTGTATATATATATATATATATATATATATACATATGACAAATACTGCACTCTGCTATCCTGACTAAATCCTAATTACCACAGAATATATGGCTTGAATCCATTGCTTGAATTGCAATAAAGCACCAAGCTTAGCTCAGCAGCAATTTTTTTTTTTATTTTCTTATTTTTTACAATGACCATATCTGACAATCAGATGATACATCTATATGCTTTATTATTTAATGCACCATATGATGTGCCATATGGTAAAGGGGTACTAATTGATGAACAACTGGAGCGTGATATTAGATTTCCTTTACAGATAACAGCTGTTATTCAAAGCAAATATTTTACATGTCACAAAATACCTTGTAATGGCAAATTATAGGCCACCTGGATTTGTGTGATCCTCTGCTGTTCTGGCTAACTGTGAAACATCAACAGTCTGCTGTTGATTCTCAGGAGGCATAGCGAGCAGCTATTAAGGATCATTCAAATATTGCAAGAGACCTCAAACAATATTCTGACAGGAGGTATAAACTACCAAGTTTTGCTTATAGGTTGTTATTTTTTACTCCAATTTCACAGATGGACAAATACCACAGCTTCAGCATTTCTTTTTTTGAAAACAACACTAGACAAGACTACATATCCAGATTTTCGATGTTCTAGCACAGCTAGGATTTTGACTTGTTGCAAAAGTCGGTCCCTTTGGTTACGAACTGCTCACTGAGACAGGAAGAGGCCATCTGACTGAATATGCTGTTCAAACACAAAAACAGACTGGACAGAATGGAGGGATGTCAGCTGAGAGTAGCATCCCAGCTAACAAAATATGTGCTTAGAACATTTTTCAAACACATTAAGTTACGAAGATGTCATTTCTGAAAAAGTTTTCTGAACTTTCAAAACATTCAATTTTTTAAATGTATTAAAACATTTTTTTCTTGGTTATGAAAACGTAGAGTTAGATGTCCAAATAAAACGTTCCATGAAGGTTGTAAAAATTATTTTTATGTTACGTTTTGAGAATGTTATCAAAGGCCAGACAACTTTGAACGAACATTATATTTCTGTTTCTGGAAGAATGTTTGTTCATTACATTGAGAGCAACTTGCCAGAACATCAGCCAAAACTTCTTTCATGGGATGGATGGTTTTGCTTCAAAAATATATAACAGAACACAACAGATAATTCTCTGCAAAAGAGTTTGTGTCTCCCTGCGGTTACAAATCTGATGCGTTGTGTGTTTCAGAAGCTATTGCTGCTATAAATTCAATTCTGGCTTGGCTGATCTGGTATGAAGAAATTGTCAAATCATGAGCAAAATGATCCCCGCCGATTGCAGAATGCCTCGAGATTTCACACATTAGACAAACAACCTGGGCAGGACCACAAAGGTGGGATAAAGCCTAACTTTGTAGAGTGCTTCGCTCCTGTGTTTCCCTCTCACAGTGCCAGCATACCACCACACTAATAGGCTTTTCCAATGAAAGGAAACGGTGCCCAGTGGGGGGAGCTAGAAACCTCATTCTCTACTCCAGCTCTGTTTAATCTGGAATTCATATGGAGAAATGTTCGCCGCTGTCTGTCCCGTGAAATTTAGACATGGGTCAACGCCCTGCGGAAATGATGCGTGTGGCAAAGGCCCCTGCTGCTTCTGTGATTCATTCTCTTGCCCGGTTGGAGCTTCACCGTCCTGCCTGGCAGGCTGCTTCCGTCACTCACAGAGCTCTTTTGCTTTTCTCACCAGCAATGGACAAACATTGCCTTGACACCTGAGATCTGCCCTCCCAACTGTAATAAAACCGTCTAAGCTTTGCAGCAGTTCTGTGCTGAGGGAAAGCACTGTTGTATATAATGGGATGGGGGGTGGTCATCAAAGTGTGGTCTGGAATATATGTGTCAAACAGTGTGCTGCTGTGATACAGCAAATGTCTGTTTGGGGGATTTGTACAGCTTTGTGTGACCAATTTTAATGGCTGTCAGCAAAAGTGTAACAGCAACTGCAAGAAGTGCATTGAATGAATCAATATACCGTATATGACAAATATGAAGCATAAAGCTTTCTTTGGGTATTAAAATGAGTTTGTGCTGACATGTGAGGATTTTTATTATCTCTATATAAATATTAAGAAAGTAAGGCATGGCATGGCAAACATGATAAGACGTAATAAAGAAAATTATATTAAAAATGGGCATTTTATTAAAGTTATTTTGTTTTATGTTCACTTATTGATGAGCCCTTTCATGAAATACTTTAGGGAAAAAATATGTCCAAGTGTTATTTTTAATTTTCTTCAATTTATGTTTACCCCTAGTTTTACAGACAAGTCCCAGACTAAAATGCATGTTTCATGTCTTATTATATATTCAGTTCAATAAAAGCAAGCAATATATGCATACTTAAGTAGTAAAGCAACTACTTCAGAATCGAACTTAAGTATTGCATCTTAAGTATCGAACTTAAGTATTGCATCTCGAATTGCATGATACAAAGTCACAAAAGTGAGTTATAAAGTTAGATTTGCTTGATATTAAGTCAGAATTGTGTGTTATCAGAGTCAGAATTGTCAATCTTTTTTGTAGAATTGGACATTATAACTCACAATTGCGAGTTTATGTACAGTATCACAACTCTGAGAAAAGATGTCAGAATTGCACGATATAAATCTGCTATTTCAGACTATAAAGTCAGAATTGCGCGATGTCTACTCACTATTTTAAGATAAAAAGTAGCAATTGTCTTTTAAAATGTTTAAACATACGGAAACAAGCTCCCATATAATACAGAAAAATTAGGCAAAAATACTGCTATGCAAAGGCAAAATGCAGTAACCAGACATTTTGTCAAACCTGAGGACCAAAATCTCTTAAACTCTCATCGGCCTTCTTATAGAGAATAACAGAGTCAGTAAAAACTCTTTGACAATGTGATAATTGGGCAGTCCAGTAAGTTGTCTGGATAATTTACTAAAAACTAAAGCCCTTTTAAATTTCAGTGCTGCAATATTTACTGCAACACCGAAACAATGCCATAAACAACTGCCTACTTAGCATCGTAGGCCATCTATAAATCTCATTCTTGAATAACATGTACATCCAAAGCTAGTTTTCCTCTCACTTCGCAGAACATATACAGCAGTGAATAGACATCTCTAGATACCCACTCGTAGCATATGACACATTCCATAGCAGGATCATGGCAACAGGGATAGTGAAATAAAATGCCCTTCGCTACACTGTACATTATTATTCTTGAGGAGTTGAAAGAACGAAGCTGTGGGCTCTGACTTGACTAATGACATACCTTGATGGCAGTGGAAGCAATCTGGATGTGATGCAGTTTTCGCAGAGTACTCTCTCTGTCTATGAAATAGGAGGCAGCCAGCTGGTGCAGGGCCTCCAGAGTCACGGCCGTGCTGTTACTTGTGTAGTCACTCGCCTCTGCTTTCTTACTCAACTTCCTCTTGTCCACAAATATAGTCAGAGCCTCCTCTCCTAGACAAAATGAAAGAAACTGATATAAAATTGTTTACAGTAAGAAATTATCTATTTTGTGCACTTGCAGAATCTATTATGGATTCTGATGCAAGCTGTTCGTCTAAGCTGATTGATGACAGGGCTAAGCAAAAATCACGATTTTCTAATTAACCATGATCTTCATTGATATTCATTTGAACAATCCTTCATTATTTCATTACGTTGATTATTAAAATCCCAAGATCATTCCTTACAATTATTTTCAGTGGATGTGTGTATCAAGTAGCAGTGTTTCCAGCACTACTTTTCACCATTGAAGACTCCAGTTGAATCTTCGGCACCATGGCACAGGAAATCATAATTTATCTTGGGTTGAGTTTAGAATGTGAGTTGACAGTTTGTATTGACTGTAAAGCAGTAAAAAAGTCCTTGTACTACAAATAAATGGCAAGAAATGTTCTTTTGTTGATTCAGAAACAAATGACTCAGATGAACTGGCTCTTTTTAGTGAATCATAAACTTTGCACGACAAGTGTAGCCTGATTCCCAAAACACATGACTCTAATGAGCTGGTTATGTTAAATAACAGTTAAAAAAAGACGAGTTACCAGATTGAATAAACCTAAAACAATGTAAGCATAATGGATGTTTTAGCTATAAATAGATCGCAATCGAACTGAATGCTTATAAAGTATAATTAAATCAGGAAATTTGTATCAGTTCCCAGCCCTATAATATAACACATATCAGTGTGATTCTGGTTATATGCTCTGTGATTATCTCTGCCAGTTTGTATTCCTGGCAAATCTCAGCAGCAAAGCCATGACTTGCATCTCCATTTTCATGCTCTAACCTTACACAATATTGCTTGTTTTCCAGAGCAGTGAAAGCCACATCAGTTGTGTACAGCCTATACTGTTTGCATTACGTGAAGTAACTTGTAAGCGTGGGTTTTTCCGAGTTTGAGAACTGAGCAAAATAATGTGTGCAGATTTCAGAAAGATAACCTATTGTGGACAAAGACGCCGTCTGTTTACACCTGCCTCCCCCTTCAAAACACTGGAAGAAGTAATACATTATAAAGCTGTAGGAGGCAAAACATGCAAGTGATTTTCCTTGGCTTTATAACTGTGGAAATTGAGATGTAAATATGCATGAAATCTATCAGTTTCATTTGGAAAAAAAAGAAAAGAAAACACGAGTTGGTCCAAGCTCAGGCAAAGTATGTATAATGACCTTTGTGATAAACCACCAGGAGGATGTGTGAACAAAAAAAAAAAACATTTCTACCTCCTAGTGTAGCTGACAGTAGAAAATGGGTCCCATATTTCTTGATCAGGTTGTCAGTAATTAGCTGGGCAGTGGGTCTGCGTCCCAGGAGTCGAATGTTCCTTATAAACTCCGAGGTGAGAGGCAAGGGGGAGTTCAGGAAATCCCGTCGCTCCACAGCCAAGTTATTCACTTTCCATCGGCCAAATTCCCTGCATGAGAAAAACAGAGACAGTAAACAGGCTTGTCCCAAATGATCTGTTTACATTAACATTTCTCTACTGTTTTGGACATGATAGAAGGAGGCCTGCAGGGCAACCAGTGCCACTGCCAAGCTGCATCTCTAGCCTCAGGTTCTCAGAGCATGTTTCATTTTGGGGGTGAATGCCATGCGTCGTGGAGCTGCCTCCGAATGTGCAGCTGACAGGTGCTACGCTCAATCAGCACTTCGTGACAGAAATCTGCCCCGACAGAAAGACTCATAGAAGCCTGCCCTCTGGTTACAACCAATACCTTTTATAAGAAAAGAGGAGAAAAAAAAGTTAAATGATAAAAAAGAAAATACTTCCACAAAGCTCTGAAATCATTCAAGGCAAAAGACAGACAAACAATACCCCAGGGTTTGGTGACTCATGCATTTTTATATTTTTTGCCACTCCTATAGGTTTCATCCAGAGCAACACATGACATGTAATTGACTAAATATAGCATACATATGAAAAACAAATCTTTATAAATCGATATGAATGTTTTTTTTTTTTAATGAAAAGTCAATCGGCTGATCCTTGTCTACATATTAAGTGAATTAATTCAATTTGTTATATATATATATATATATATATATGTGATTAAAATGTATTTTAATGGAAAGTATGAAAGTATACTTCTGTGCACCAATGTTATATGTCAAATTAGTTCACAGTTTTATTTGAGCCGACTGACGCAATCCAAACTGCTCACAATGAAAACAAACAAGCCTTTAATTCAACTGTAGCTATATATCATGTAGACATACATTAGAGCGCCAAGTCACCATTTAAAGTGGACATAAATTGTTGTTTGAAAAATGGTGTGAGCTAATAAACTGGAACCGGTTGTTGACGTAAACACAGCCTAGTAGACCAATGGATCTTCCTTAGAGCAAAATACTAAAATCATTTGTGCCATTTATTGCAAAATGAGTAGCTGATGAAGCAATTAAAAAAGCGTGTTTATAATTAGCCCAGACAGAAACTATTTCGTTTCTTAAGCAACAGGTCAAGACTAATGCTCTTCTTTGTCTCACCAGCAGTAACTTGCAATGCACAAAAATAACAAATTTAATTCATGCAGTTACAGGCAATTAAGTATTCAAGCCTTTTTTTCTCTATAATTCTTTCAACCCCCGGCCCTTATTTTAAAGCACTGCGTTATGTAATTATGCATACACTAAAATAGGCAGATGCCTCAAAAGGCATTGGCACAATCTCACACTCAATGTATTTCAAAACACCCTCCGGTCACTATGCGCCTTTCTTCTATAAGAGCCTGTCCTCTCAGTTAGCTGAGAAATAGTGAGTAACCTCATGCACAGGTGATGGATGGAGCTGGGGTGGCCTTCTGAAAGGGGATCTATCACATTAAATCAGGAGTAATGACAGAGGCCTCCCGACCCAGATGTTTGATTGATTCATTCCGGCAAACGCCCTTAATTCCATCTGCTGTTTTGCAATTCATAAGGGGCAAAAGTAATAGAATTATGTCAAAATTATGTCACAAAAACACACATTATTAATGTATGGCTGAAGCTGTTGTTGAATTTATGTCAGAACATAATTGTCGGTAATTTTATAAGCTACGCCCTCGGCTGCTGTAAAACATGGTAATATTGCATTTGGCATGTGCTGTAGCAATTGGGATGATGACTGCTTGCTTGAATTTCGAATGATCTCTCTCAGTTTCACATGGCGCCATGATAAACCACTTTATAAACTGGCCAGCTCTTTGGGAACTGTGATGCGCAAGCCATCAGGAGTTCAAAGGTGTCCACAAAGAGGAAAGTAAAGACGGAAAATCCTCCCTGTCATTCTCTTTCCCGTCACCGCTGAGCAAGATAAGCTTGGATTGTCTTATCAGGTAAGGCTTTGTGAGAGAGCAGTTTATAGTCTTCTCAAGGAATCACTCTTTGGGACTTCTGCTGTGCTATATGAAACACTCATTACAACCGTAGTCATCATCAGTCTTCTTCTTCACACCGGCACTAAAACCGACCCTGCATTCTGTGCTTTGTTTCTCAGCTTTTTGTTCCAGATCAAAAAGTACTTAAGGTGAATGTCATAAGCTTTTATCTCTGCCTTTAGAATGAGTATTAAAAATATGATTTGAATTTCATACAGAAGGAAGTGGACCAAAAAAAGAGAAAAAAAATTAAATAAGGGCAGCTGTCATCATGAAAAGAAATAGCATTTTATGAAATGACCTTTTACAAGCAATTTCAAAATGATTTTCCCACTTACATTATTAAGACTGTGTGAGAGAATAGCCTTAGTCTGTGCGCACATCAGCATCTCTGGAAATTATCCCATGGAAGTGGTTCAGTAAAGCAGGTGGTATTCTTGGACCCCGTCTTTGAATGTTATGACATGGCATTTCCCCAATATTCTACAAAGTGAAATCTCCCAAATAAAAAAGGAGCTATTTCCAACAAAGAACTCATTAAAATTCTTTCAAATTCAATCAAGAAGAACGTGGAAAATTGAAGGAGGGATGAAATGGTGCACTTTCATTACCCGTACGACAGTGTGTTATACACACCACTGTAAGGAGAAGAAGCACTTCTGGTAATTCATCTTCTACATGTCATTATGGATTATTTGAATCGAGCAACGCAACAAAGCTGTGCTTGAAGGAGGAAAAGCTATCCCCAATTTAATATTGCCACTTTTAATCTCTCTAGGTCTGCTACATGCATGTGTTGTTATCGGAAAGAAAATGCACTGAAAAATAGATTGTTTGAATAAAATGCTCTAGGCTCTTCAACATATTACAGAGAATCTGCACTCGCATTTAAAGATGCGATCTGATCTAGGGATGTCACAAACGTAATGGGAGATTTAATAGACACTAAGCTATGCCACATTTATCTTTTCCGTGCATTATCTTGTTTACAATTCTCACACTTCAAAGAACAAGCAATGGATATCCAAATCATCAATGGATAAGCTTAAAAATTACTTTATAAAAACATGTGGTAGATCTGTGTGAAAGTGATTTTAATCAAACTGCGTGCGAGCTTAATTCAATTACTTAACAAATATAAATAGATGTATTCACTGTACTGAAAATGTCATCAACAATTGAAATTAAGATTTCAAAATTTGTTTTCTTTTATTTACATTTTTTTTTTAATTTACCCAATATGTTAATCTCATGTTTTGTTTGGTTTTATTTTAAGCAATGTGCAGTACATTTACTGTATAGCAGTGTAAGTGCTTTTTCTTATGCCAGGTTCAGAGTACACAATATCTGCCAGATTATGGCACAATCTGTTTGATAGGATGTTGTGGAAATTCGTAAATGACAATGGGTGTCAAGCCGCAAAAATCGATCGATCGTTTTTGTTTTTTTTTCTTTTATAGTGTGTCATGGCGGATGACAACTGACCCAAAGGGTTCCATCACATTTGTGACACTGACCAATAGGAGCTCAGAACAAAGAAGCTCTTCCGTACAACTTTTAAAAGTGTCTTGTGTGTAAAAAAAAAAAAAAAAAAAATTCCAATCATACTCCATATTACCAGATGGGGGCAGTATACCTCTAGAAAGTGAGTTATCTCATAGGCAGGCCGCAGGTCTTTATAAAATACAATATTGTCTCGAATACAAGCCGGTGCATTTCGACGTTATGGGAAAATAAAAGCCCGGGCTATTATTTTAAGTTTTACGGTATTCGTTTTGTTCATATTACATTTTTATTGTTAGTTTGAATTAATTTGACAGACAGCATTCGTTGATGTTAACACAGTCTCATCCCAAAAAGTCATATAACTGACATCTTGGGACGTCTTTTGACCATACGTCAATATCCGTCTTTTTAGGGCCCCCTTGAACGTTGGTAGATGGCGATCCCGGGCCGTCACACAACTGACGCTTTACCTTTAATGTCAGTTAGGTGACGGGTTAGGTGACGAGGTAGGTTTAGGTCTGGGGTAGAGTTAGGATCCCATAACCTCATCTACCGACGTTTAAGGGGGGAAAGCACAGAAAAGGACACAGAAACCAACAGACGAGAGAGAGCAGGTTATTTAAGATATAAAAAAAAATCTCAGCTCTCAGATTCTGTCAATTTTATTACGCAATTCAAACAATAAATATCGTTTTGGTGCTTGTAAATGTTGCACGACAGATCCCTGGCGCACATGAACCGATCATCTCCACAATAGCTTATGGTAAAAGAACACGAACACTGTTGAAAGATACATGCTACAACTTACCAAAATGTATTCCTCATGCATAATATCAACCAATCATTTTTTTAACTCTTCCCTGAACTGAATTGTAGTAGTGGGCTGTAGCCTACTTTCCACACTATTGACTTCAGGTTCAAGTACACCCTCAAGCCGTGCGAGTTAATCGCATCATAGATTCGCATAGGGTTATTCGTGTATTGCAGTTTGGCTGGTGGTTATGTTGCCTGCCCGCATACCACCTCCCATGGCCGAAACTGGTATTATGACACCTTCCCGGCCGGGGCTAGTAATTTAGCATGCTAATTCAGGTTGATATCTCTGCAGCACTATAACTTCATTTTTTTAATGACATCATCAACCTTATTTCTTCTCATTGCTGCATGTAGCTCATTTTTTGGGATATTTTAACCCCAATTCTTACACATGGCACCTTTAAACATTCTAAAACAAAACAGAGACAATGGTATTGGTGATGCTAGGTGGAATTAAGCAATGGAGGAAAGGTTCATGGAGCTATGGTAACAAAACACCTCCCTTTATGATGTTTCCATGAGGAAGTACCATGGTAAAGTAAAAAAGAAAAAAAAAGATAGCAGAGGTGCTATAAGCATCCCAGTGAAAACTGGAATTAGCATAAAGCTAACATGCTGCTTTGGTAGCCATAGTTTGTTTACACCCTTGTTTCCAGAAGCCAGTTACTAATTCCACCATTTCATTGACATCACACACGTCATTAAAGATGGCAAACGATAATTGGTGTAGGGAAGAAACGTGTAGTCTGACATGATTCTTGTCCACGACACTGCCAGAGACTGACTTTCGTAAAAGACAAAAATATTGTGTACTCTGAATTTGGCATTATGCTAAATCACAAGATAACATCAAATGAAACATGAAACCCTCATAAAACACTTGGTACATGAAGCATGACTAGAGTAATTAGAAACAAAACAATCTTTTTGAGTGAAGGAACAAACTCGTCTCGACATCACAAGACAACAAATAACTAAACATGACAACAAGATCAACAACAACTGTGTGAATAAAAGTGGCAAATTGTCAAACAGTGCAACTGTAATTATTCATAGCCCAGTGCATGTTGGGGAGGATGTGAATGGGACTGAAATGAAAAATAATTATCAGGCTAGGCCTACTTGAACAAAATACAAAGTATATCATAATAGAAATAGTGCTTTTAGATCCATTACTTATAGTCCTAAGTTGAAATGCATTTTGCAGTAATAAAATATAATGATTGAAACATTGGCATATTTGTACTTAAATAGTCTGTCTTTTTAATGAGAAATTAGTTTATTTAAACATTTTACTTAAACTCTGGCATGCATGTAAAAGCTGCACCTTTTCAATTAGTATTTTGTTATGACACACTTATTTAATCAAGGAGTGGTTGTAATCATCCCCTAACACAGCTTTGCCGCCTACAGTAGTCATCTCAAGGGAACAGGTGATAATGCCGAGTAATAAGAATTAAGAGCGCACTAATCAGTTGGCCACATGATAAGACTATTAATCTTGCAGAGGGTGCGCTTGAGCCTCAGATGCACCAGGTTTAGCCAACAGGAAAAAAGAGAAGAAAAGAAAAACTCCAAAGTTTTGATGAAGGGCCATTTTAGAGCAGCCATGAAGTAGCTCCCACAAATTAGAAGATGTCATCTGTGGTTTCTGAGAACTGATGAAAATTCGATAACTGTCCCTGCAATGATGGGAATGATGTATGAGAAGTCATCAGTAATTTAAGAGCTGGAATGTCTACTCACCTTCTAATGGACCAGAAATGCAATTCAACCTACAAAGTATTTTATATAATGTTACGGCTAACAAGTTCACTTCAGCAAATCTAAGGCTTTTACAATATATTACCATTAGCCTACTGTTTGGGGTTGGTTAGATTTTGGCGTACAGTGTAAAATCAGTAATATTTCAATATTATTACAATTAAAAATAACTGTTTTCTATTTTAATATATTTTAAAATGTAATTTATTCCTGGGTTGACAAAATATAATGTTTCAGCATCATTACTTCAGTCATCAGTGTCGCATGATCCTTCGGTAATCATTCTAAAATACTGATTTGGTGCTTAAGTAACGTTTCTTATTGTTATCAATGTTGAAAATAGCTGTCCTGCTTAATATTTTTGTGGAAACCGTGATAGATATTTTCAGGATTATTTTATTATTAAAAAAAAAAAAAAATCAAACGAACCGTGCAAGGATGCAAAAAAATAAACATTATTCATTTCTTTAAAAAAATAATAATAATAAAGAAATAAATAAGTAAATACTGACCCCGAACATGCTTTTGACGTGTTATTTTTTAATTGCCAGATTATTCTTGACAAATTGTTTTTTATTTTATTGAAAGTCTGGGGTGCATTTCCCAAAAACATCGTTAGCCAACTATGGTCGCAAGTTCTGTCGTAATCAGCATAGTTCAGTGAGTCGGTGTTTCCCGAAAAAATCGTTCCAATGAACATTCGCAAACAGCATCGCAAAGTTGTGTGGTTTGAACAACAGTTCTCGACCTGTGGTTAGAGACATCGTTTCTATATTGCATGACATTTAGAGGTAATAAATCCTTATCTTGAGCAAAATAAGCAAGCTGATATTCAGTACAACCGGTGCCTTTTATTTAGAATACATACAAATGGAATTGTTTTAGTTTGTCAAAAGATTTTAAGTAACGTGTTTTAAGTAACGTGTTTGAACGTGTTTGAAGAGTTCGCATTTGCGAACGTGTTCTACGTAAGAACGAGCCAAATATTGAGTATGGTAATAAAGCAAAATAACTGAGAACATTTAGAATTAGTCCTCATATGATATGTTTATAAATTATATTAAAAAATCTAGAGTTAATTGGATCTTAAACAGTTTCATTAAAAGTAGTTATTACTCCACCACGTGCGAAACCAACATGGTTGAACGATACTTTGCCACAGTGGGTTTCGGGAAACAGTCGCGACTAGCTAGTTGATTTCTCCAACGATGCATCTTACTATGGGAGTGAAGCAGCGAACTACGTCGCTGTACGGGAAACGCACCCCTGAAAGTGGGTCGTGATCAAAACGTATGTAAAATCTATCATACAGGCCTCAATTCAAATACAACTAACCTGTAGATCTTGTATCTCGTGGAAAATCCCTGCCGATTCCTCTCCACAAATTCAGTGTACTCTTGTGAGTGGTGAAAGGGGCCCTTATCAGAGAGAAGCCAGTCCAGGGGGCCTGCAGGGCCTTCTTCAGCTAAACTGACAGAGCTTGTCAGCCAGCAGTGGAGGCTGAAAGTCAGCAGCAACAGCTCCCATGGAGCCATGGGGGAGCAGCACAAGGCTTCAGCTCTGGTGCAAGACCACACTCCACCACCCGGCACTGAAGATCAGCATGGCTTCGGCCCCACAAACACTGACCTAAACAAACACAGCAGGCAGATTTTCACACAAAGGACAAAGATACATTAGTAAACAATTAGTCACTTTCACCACCAACACACTCACCAAAACAACTGTTCGTGTAAGTGAAAGTGCACAGAGAGAGAGGGGAGACAAAAAAGAGGCAATTAACAGGAAATTCTGTTTCCTTGAGGCCACAAAAACGAAAGATCTTGTCAACACAGACAGTGGAGAAAAGTACAATGATTCTTTGTGGGAATAATCTAGCAATTGTCTGTAAGTGAGAAGTGTAATGAATTCACATAAAAAAAATGTTCTCTGAATGTTAATGAGTGTTTTAGTGCTTCAGAGGAACAAATTCTCACCAAATTAACAATAAAAGTGTGTAAGTGAAATAATAAGATCCTCATGTGCACATGCTTCCAATTTTAGCATCCCATGTGCAACTGCGGTGGTATATGAAATGGAGAAGTTCTTCCAAAAAAAAAAAATGTACTGCTTGCATTAATCCACATTTTGTATAAAAAGGCAAGAGCACCAGTTACAGTTTAAATGCAGACACTGAAATTCAGTGCCATGGTAAACAGATGCCATGAGAACATTTTCGACATCTCTTTCAGTAGTTAGTTCTCAGCATCTCCCACATTCCCGCCCCTTGTTCTAACCCTGTTATTATTTCCATATTTCCACCAAGTGCTGTCAATCATTCTTCATGTCCGTGACCAAACCAGATGTTGGAAAAGAGTCTCGTTACTGTTTTCTGATGACAGTCTGTCGAGTCATGCGTGTCATGTGACCATATGTGTGGGCAACGTTCAAAAATACTCATGTCGAATAGTGTGAAATGCAAGAAATGCAAATGAAGATGAAAATACAGACCCTAATATAACATGAAATATAAATGCACCACACTGACTTGTGCGTCAGTGCTTAGTATAGCCTAACCTCTAATTACTGTGATGTGCATATCAAAACAGAAGCGGTATTATTGCCTACATTTTTTCCAGTGCAGATAGTGATGGGATAAGCTGTTGGTTAGCATATCAGCTCATTAAATATTTTCAAGCTTAACATTTCAAGTCATGATCATTAGATGTCCACCGTTGGCATTTATTCCTATGGGAGGCCTCTCTCGGATGATGCATCTACACCCTTATCTCCCACAGAATACATGTTACATGCTGTCACACATTCATAACGGTGTGAATACAGCTCCGATCCGGGCTACAATGCTTTCTGCTGTGATTACAGCAGATTTAAAAGCAAGGCTTTTGCTGCATGACATCTAATTCTTCAACGCAGACATCCGTACTTCTCCATGCATATTGATGAGGAAGTCTCGGCGGAACACAGTAACCACTCAGTAGGGATCCTACAATGCGCTGCACTTCAGCACCACAGTGCACCACAAAAAAAGAGCCTTTCAAATGCCACAATCTCCCCGTTTCCATCAGCAATTCTTTTGACTTGCTATTTTTCTGCCTTGAGTAACACGCGCTTTGCCTTTGTGTAAAATCACTGTTTACATTTATCCCAAGAGCAAACCATTGTTATATGTGTTCTAGTTCTTTTTTTCCCATCTTTTTTGTTTTGTTATGAATGGTAGCTCTGGTTGGAAAGTGGCAACATAAAAAAAAAAGTGACGATTAAAATGTAATGTACTGTAAGTCACAAGGGCAGAGCGAAGCTTTGAGATGGATGGTGCTTCTGGCTCATGTTCTCTTCAAACTGTTGAGCTATTTCAGCTTAGTTCTTTATGAAAAAGCAAAATACACTCATTCAAATGCATTTATTGTAGTTAAACACTTCATTCAAAAGCAAGGTTGTGATCTCTTTAACTATCCAGTTCTTTGAGATCTAACCTGCAACCTTGAATCAACAGCTCAGATCTTTATCTGAATGTTATCTTCAAACACCAAACACATGTAAACTATTCATTGAGAGCAGTGTTCATGTCAAAGCAATCTGCTGCCAAAATCACATTATCTCCCCCACCCAGTGCAGTAACAGGATTTTGGTTATTATCTGTGGGAATAAAATCAGGTATGTGTCATTCCATTTTTACAGGGGCATCATCAGACACTATATGTGGTTACAAAAACAATACACTTCATCTAATACTGTTAAACTGATCCACCCTGAAAGAGGAACCGAGGTATACTTTTATACCACAAATAAAACATCTAGCCGGAGAGATAAATGCATTTTTTTTATCATCAACTGCGGACGCATGAAAAGCACCAATGGTGCCACTTAAATATAATTGAACACCAAACTGTCCTGAAATATCCTCAGGCTGGTATAAAATGTCATAAAAGTGACAATTCTGTTGGTTCCTACACAACTTTATGTTGATTAAACCACAGCTTGGAACAATATGTAGGAAAAGCGCTTTTAGAAATAAAACTGATTCGACTTGACTTGACAAGTGTGACGTGTGGAGGGAACGAAAGAAAATTGATGTGTAAAATGTGTGGGATGAACAGAGAAATAAATGATGGAGGAGAAAGTGTAAACACGTAAATGAGGATAATTAAGAAATGAAATAAGTATCTGCATGAGTCAAATTAAGCAAAGGTCTGGTGGGAGAGAACATCAAAACATTAGCTAGTTTTCTGGGGAACGAAGAGAAAACAATTATTTATATTGGATTAAGATGTGTATTACCACTGTAGAATTTTAAAAAATGGTATTTTAAGCCCTTTATAGAGAGAAAATTATGTATACAGTTCTAGACGATCATCTTAGCCTTGCTACATGGCATGGCAATTTTTCATTTAAACTAGATGCTGCAAGAGTATTTGTATCATAACCTGCAGGGCTTGCAGTAGCAATACAAGCACTGGTATTGTAATTTGTCATGTAAATGGTGAATATGACAAGGTCCTGAGTATTCACCTAGAGGGACGAATCATTTTAAAACTACAGTCATGCCTAGTAGAGAAACAGACTGGACAAAATAGCTGTCTGAATGACAAAAAGCCAATCTGTTTTAAACGGTATACCATTTTGCTCAAGCACATTGAGTCATATTCATTAGGCAGTGGCGCAACTCATTTTAGATTATACTCATAATGTGATTGAGAACGGATTATAAATAAATAACTGACAAACCAAACAGATAATACAAAGAATATCCATTTAGCAACAAACAGATTTTTTTTTAAATCCTTCCCTTTGTTGTCTAAAATGAAGATGAACATTCCTGAAAGAATTGTATCAATTTCTACAGGTGCACTTTACTGACCTATATTATCATGTTTCCATGTTTTGCAGTGGAGGTGACAATTAATACATGTAAAATTAATTTGAATGTTGAATTGTAAAAGCAACAACAAACTTAGTTTGAAGTCCACATCACAAGTGCAACACAAGGGCTAATTTAGCTTGTTCAAAACAAGTGTACGCTTATCAAACTGATATTAAAGTAATATGCCAGGTTCTTTACACTTAAAGCTAGGGTAGGCAGTGTTTTTCAATCAACAGTTTGTGTTAAACAGGGGTGCGTTTCCCGAAAGCATTGTTGCCAACTATGGGCGCAAGTTCCGTCGTTTTCCAATAGAGTTCAATGGAAATTGCGACCAACTTGCGACCATATTTGGCAAACGATGCTTTCGGGGAAACGCAC
>JAOTRC010000004.1:20153197-20167288 GCA_027497675.1 Cyprinella lutrensis
CCCAAACAAAAAAAAAAAAAAAAAAAAAAAAAAAAATCACAATGTTTAGCCTCATGTCATTCTATCGCTTCCTTTCGTCTGTGGAACATAATTAAACTACACTGTTTTTAATTATCTTGTTTTGTGTTCTGCAGAGGAAAGAAATTATTTGGAAACAAGTGTGAGTAAATGATGACATAATTTAAATTTTTGGTTGAACTGTCCACTTAAGAGCCAGATGCTTTATAGCATGTCTGTTGTGGATAATGAAGAGTCATGAAACACTATTGTGCCCAAATCACTGGCTTTTTCTGCGCTCTCTCCATTGCTCAGAGACAGGGATAATGGCACAGTGGTTTCAAATGTAGTGTGCACTAAATACACCACATATTTCTTCATCAGAACACTCACAACCCGACTGCTCATGTAAGGAACGTTTTCTTCTTTTTCTTTGCATTATGGTACTGGATTTTGCTATAATTAAATGTAATTTACTTTTAAATAACTTATTTTAATAACAGGTGCAGTTGATAGTGTCACAAATTTTAGCAATATATTAGCTGTTTTACCTGCAGCAAGCATTCATGTCTTATGATCTGTAAGAACTTTGTAGGTTATAGTAAATCAAGCTTGCTTAATTTTCACACATTGACATTATCCCTCACTGCAATTGTAAACTCTTTGGAAAAATGGATCATGAGTATTTTATGCATCACTGGCAGTTACAGAATCAGCTAAAGACTCATTAGTGTGTAAAATATCAATTAGACGAAGTAGCCTGTAACCCTAATAACCTGTAACCTGCATCACAGGTGCAAAAAAATATGTAATGCAAAAAAGTAATCAGTATTTTTGTCTTCTTTCCTGGAAAATATCTGAACACCTCCCCTCTTCCATATTTACTTTAATGAGAAGCAAAAATTTATAAAATATGACTTGTTTTTAGAGAATATATTGAATTAAGTTTTCTTGCTTCAAACATATGTGAGGAAAATAGTTGTGCTTAAAGATGACGAAAAAGTTTAAAATAGATAAATAAATTAACATTTATCTTGTTTGAGAAAGTTTTAAGACGTTTTCAAAAAAAATATTTCTTCAATATTGCAGAAACACCACCATACATTTAGAGAGAGAGAGAGAGAGAGAGAGAGAGAGAGAGAGAGAGAGAGAGAGAGAGAGAGAGTCTGTTTATCCCATGGCATAAATACATGAATGGTCATGAGGGATCACAGTTGTTACTCGTGTAAGGAGTCGTGAAGATTTGATGGGCTGCTGTATTCTCATCATTCATGAGAACGATGTGACGATCATGTGGCATTTCTTCAAAGTTGCCCCGCTGCAGTATGAGGCAACGATTATATTTGCATTGCATAGTCAACTGGCAACAATTTATACCATGTCCACGCGACCAGCCCAGCATTAAAAAATAAATGCAAATAAAAAACTACTCACCACAACTAGATCAGTGTTGAAACTTCATCCGAACAGGTCCCATTATTTGCTGAATCTGTTTTATTATTATTATTATTAGGGAATATTTCTTCGATATATGAGTATTTATCAGAGTCTACGGAAGTAATGAGACAGTTTGGCGAAAATAGACGAAAGGTCGCTTGGGTAGCACCTATTATAAATTGGTGCTACTTCACTATAGTCCAACTTCGGTAACAAATCATTCCCATTATAAAGCGATGGTGAGGTTATCCGTGTAGTGCTCTGAATTGTTCCTTG
The DNA here is from genome assembly GCA_027497675.1 of Cyprinella lutrensis. Classification (NCBI taxonomy): domain Eukaryota; kingdom Metazoa; phylum Chordata; class Actinopteri; order Cypriniformes; family Leuciscidae; genus Cyprinella; species Cyprinella lutrensis. Next base: position 20,154,908 of record JAOTRC010000004.1, read on the forward strand.
AAGAAGAAATAACCGTATTTGCCTAATACAATGCCGAATACAAATCCACTAGCAGCACAGACAGTTTGAAACAGACCGCAGCTATCAGTTAAACGCGTGGCTCAGTTTAAAATCCGCCAACGGACTGCGACACGGAGGCTTCCTAGTCTCTTTTTGAAGTGCCTGCATATATTCCTCTATAAAGTCAGTCCCATCACATAGCTCTGCTTGACCCTCCTACTCTCTGCATCGTTGTTCAGGAGTGAGAGAGACAGAGCCAAATTTCAATGGATAGACGCTGGCAGACGCGAGCGCGCGCCCTCTCTCACCAAAGTCACATGCTTAAAACACAAGTAGCCCTCTGTAATGGCTTTTCGGAGGACATGCATAAAACTCGAGACGAGGGTGGAATGATAAACAGGCTGTTACCAAATCTAGAGATCCCTGTAAGTAAGTCTTTAAAGAAAACGATTTCCTATTTTATTCTCTCTTCTTCTTTAAAATAATCTGTCCGCATAAGTTTAAAATGCTTATAAGCTACTACAAATAAAGAGTTCTGCTCATGTCCACTGGGTCAGCATATTGGAAACCCATGTCACTTATTTATGCAGGTAATGTTGGGGAGTTTTCCTTTTCTAAATTAACAATATAATATAATTATTTTTTATATAAGAATTGATATTCGTATAAATTATAATGCACTGTAAAATAATGTTGTAAATTATACAGCTAAAAAGTGCCACCCATGGTTGCCATTGTCATAAACATGCTGAGACAATGTTACAAGAATTATATGACATTTTTGTTACTGTACGTTTTATAGGCATTAGTCATTAAATAATATAGCTTAATGTTAATTCTGTAAAAAAAAAATAGAGCTGTAAAAATGCATTTGTTATTGTAAAATGAAGTTTTATAACACTTTTAACAGTAACAGTTTTATAACTGTCCAATAGAAAGCCAGAAAGTTTATCAAAATTAGCCTCTCCATCAAATTTAGTTTATCATAAAACAGAGCAGTGTTATGTCAAAATACCAGTAAACATGAACTAAATAAAATAACATGCAGTAACATGCAATAACATGCATTCTTACACGGACGATGGTGTCAGCCATGCAAGGTGCCATCTAGCTCATTGGGAGCAGCTGGGATTAGATGTCTTGCTCATGGACACCTCAACACTCGGTCAGGTGGAACCGGGGATTTAACCACCAACCATCCAGTTTGTAGACAACCTACATGAACCACTGAACCACTGCTGCCCCATCCATCCACACTGATATGGTTATTTAGACATTCTACTGACTTTAAGTAACTTTGTAACACATGTCAACTAATTGTCATTAGCGAATTAGTAGGCTATACTGTTGTAGACTGTTAGTGTCACGGATGGAACAGGAGTCAGACAGGTGGTAGTGAAATTAAATGTGTTTATTTACAGGTTGCAGATCCAGACAGAAATATGGTGAGTATGCAAGCTGACTCTATTCAGGTTGTAACTTAGCTGAAGGATAACCAAAGTCTTTGTTTACAAATGCAGATGGAGAGTCACTGGGAACAGGCTAATGACTGGAGACTAAACTTCCATGTGAAGGTTAGCAGGGGATGGATGGATGGATGGATGGATGGATGGATGGATGGATGGATGGAACTCAGGTCTGTAGTCTGTAGTGTCATGTAGATACGAGCCCAGACAATGAGAGTGTGTTTAATATAGGGAGGTGAACTGTTGAGGTGATGGTATTTAAAACTCAGGGGGTTATGGGAGGAGTGAGTGAAGCAGGTGGAATCCTGACAGTTTGGTTATGGTTGGTTTAGGTTAGTAGAATAAGCTGATTTGTATTTACCAAATTACTTCTAGTCAGAAGAATTTTTGTTGGGGTACCATCAAAATAAAGTGTTAGCAGATATTAAACATTCAGTCTCTAATGAGAGTTAGTTGACATAGTTACTTAATGCAGAATGTCAGAAGAATGTCTAAAGTTGGACTATCGAAATAAATATATAATTTACTGTATGTGGTAAGGTAAAAGTCAGCTAATTAACAGGTCTTTGCTGTGGCATTTACACTGCATTTTCCAACTTTTTTTTTTCTTTAATAGAGTGGCTTATACATTTATCGCCTGATTCAATGTTAGGTTATTCTGAAATGTTTGCTGCATGTGTGGGTGCTGAAGTCTATCCCTGGCATAAAGCCCTGGTATATCTGTGCAGTAAGAGTGATTCAGACTGAAGTGGCAACTAATAAAAATCATACTTCTGATTCAGTCTGTTGCAACAATGTCCACATTTTACTATCAGGATAAATCAGAAAAAGAAAAGAGACATTTAAGCAGCAGGAGTTCACTACAGTCATGCTTTGATGTAGAGCCCATAGGATTTCAGACTAGGAATAACTTATTTTTTTATTGGTGTTAAAGTATTGGTTAAACCCAATGCTGACTCCAATAAAATGTCTCACTAACCATGGACAAATGCAGCACAAATCCATTACAGAGGTTGGCAAAGTGAGATTGTTTGTCTTCTGGCAATCTGCTGGAACACGCATCAGTTCTGTGTGTGTTATCAGGGAGCTGATTGTGATGGATTAGATACATGGGCAATGTCCAGAGTGGACATTCTCTGAATGCAATGCGGTACTGGAACTGTCCGTGGTGCTGAACTGCCACAGAGCCATTGGATTACATACAGAAACTTTTGCCATAGTCATTCATTGTATTGTATATAGGTGTATTAGCCTAATCAACCAAAATAAATATTTCTACTGATTCAATAATTGATTATGCATGGCCAGTACATAAAGACATCTGTAGACTTCAAGGATTAGAGTCATAGCTCTTGGGAAGGCATCTACCAGATGGAATGTTGTATTTCTGCCAATCCATTAAAGGCCTCTTAATAGTGTTTCTTACATTTTCCTGATGGAGGGAACAAGATGTTGTCTTGATGTACTGACACTATGGGTGGCACCTCCGATACATCAGAAAAGGCCAATGAGAATTGGCAAGTGGAATTTGCATGCCACTCTTTCGTAATATGGGTATAAAAGGAGCAGGCATCCACTCATTCAGGTTTGTGCTGAAGAGTTGAGAGAGTGCCCCAGCCATTTCAGTTGGTAGCTCATTGCTGTAGCAGGAGGGAAACAATGTCTCATTCTCTCCATCAGAGAACAGAGATCTCATCAGTAACTGAGATGTTCCCTAACTGTCAATCACTTTGACGCTGTGTTAGTGTTGTCACGATACCAAAATTATTGTTGTGATACCGATAACGATTTTGATGCCCCATTCCTGAGAAAAGAGGTATTTGAGGAATTTGCCATGGATGGGAGCGTGAGCTCTGAAAACCAGGTCTGGGTGAGCCGGTAGAGCGCAAACAACAAGACCTGTCCTTAGTTGCTGCTGATTCCAAAGTAAGTAGATGTCGGGCGAGTTGAGACATGCAAAGGGAGCGTAAACTGGCGATTTAAGTACGTGACTGTCGGCATGTTATCAGTCTGAACCAACATGCCCTGGATCAATGGTCGAAACCTCCACAGGGCCACCTACAATGCCAGAAACTCAAGGCAATTTATATTCTAGCACATGTCAAGGTCCTGTCCAGGAGCCTGAGGCTGCATGTCCATTACACACGGTGCCCCAGCCTAACTTGGATGCAACTGTTGTGATAACAACATGCTGGACACTTAGACACTTGTTCTAAAGGAACCCCTGCCTGTAGGAGATCTGTCCAAGGGCTGAATGTACAGTTCTAGATCGGTGTGATAGCCATGCAATGCTTACCTCAGCGCCATGCCCATCTAGGGATTAGAGTCTGAAAAACATGCTTGGACACTTAAACACATGTTGTAAGGGAACCCCTGCCTATAGAAATACAAGATCTGTCCAAGGCTGAATGCACAGTTCTAGATTGGCATGATAGCCATGCCCATCTAGGGATTAGAGTCTGATGCCAGTGCTAAAGCAGCTTCATGTGCATCAATCCGAGTGGCGTTACCACTCCCGAGGATGCTATGCCCCAGGAGCCTCTAAAGTTGTTTCAGTGGAAGTGCTGTTTTTCCACTGAATGAGTTTGGGTAATTCAGCACAGACTGGTGACGTCATCATTGCAAATGAGTTCAACTCAGTCCTTAGAAAAAAGCTTCTCTGCACTGGGGAGAGCTTGCTCTTCTCCCACTTGACCTAAAGCCCCAATTGGCTGAGGTAGGGGTGTAGCAATATACTGCTGTTGACAGTAATTGTGACACGGAATAACAACATCGTGTTAATTTAGAGTGCGGCAATATACAGGGATTGACAATAACCACAATGTTTAAAATGAATAGGATTGTTATTATAACAATTTCAAGACATGTAAATACTCCAGCTTGAGTACCTGGTTGACCACTCAGGTAGCTATATTGCACCCGCTGATACCAAATAGATCTTGGATCAATATCTAAATTTGAAATCTACCCTTTCTTTTAACGATATGGAGAAGGTTGTTCATGCCTTTGTGTCATCCCATTTGGATTGTAATGTGTTGTATCTGGGTTTGAGTCAGTCTCTTTCCCATTTACAGCTCGTTCAGAAATCGTTCAGAAAGAGTTACTAAAGTTTTAACGGGTACTAAAGTTGAGTTGAGTAAACATAGCCTACTGCTGCTGGCCATAAAATTATAAAGTGTGGGTCCGGTGTGTGATACCTTGAGTTGTCCAGAACGCATTCGGCACTGCATAATGTGCAGCCACCAACCTTTTTACCCATCTCCGTGTCCATCACCCTACAGATAACACAATTTTACAGAGAATAAATTGCATTTATTTGCCCTAGTCATGGAATGGGAAATGTGGCATTAACCACTTGGGGTTTCTTTGTTCATACATGTAGTAAAAGGTGATTATTAACCCTGTTTTTTCACAGATTTTTTTGTAATTGTATTTGCACTTGATTTTTTATTGTTCAAATCTGCTATCTCCATGACGTTATTGGTGCCAGCGGCCCGGCGCAACAACAGGTTTAAGAGCTTTTCAGTTCTTCAGGAAACATTCAGAAAGAGTTTCGCTTCAGTTTGAAACCAGACAAACTTCACATGCTTGTCTTCCTAGACCCAGGGAGTGCGGAATCTGTTCTTACTTTGAAAATGTGGGTACCACTGTCCTTTGGGACAGCAGCAAAACAAAAACATAAGGGAACCAAATACCCTCTGCCCGGCCCTGCGCTGGTGGAAGGAGCAGTGTTCAACAATGCGAGCAACTCATGCATCCCTGGGTCGCCCATCTCAGGGACACTTTTAATAAGCCTAATTGGGGTTCTCATGCATCTGATGGGCCTGTCTGATGCTCTCGGTGGCCCGGGCAAGCATTGCCACCAACTTGGCATCATACATACTCTGGGCCACCTCACCCATAGGTGGGCGCCCAGCCAAGTCTTGTAATTTAGAAGCATTAGCCCAACCTCTGTTGCTGCTTTCATTAACCCAGCCAAAACAGCCAAAACACTCACGTTGTTGCCTTCAGTGCTAGCTAATGAGGTATCGGGCATTGCAACAGGACCAGCACAGGAAGTGGATGAGTTGACTCTCTCTTTAGTAAAAAAAAGAGAGGCGTGATCGCAACGTTGCAATGGTCATGTTCTTGCAGTAAGAACATGAGCCATCCACAAAAGCTTTCTCCACATGGAAATGACCCAAACACGTGAGGCCGTCTGATGACAAGACATGTCGACTGCACCCAGAAACAGACAATCGAAAAGGCATCTTTAAATACGGTATGTACAGTACTATCGGTCTGTGTTTTGCTCTTTTAGAGGAACGCTGTTGTTTTATGTTGTTGAAGCAACCAGGGGAACTCTCTCAGCACTTATCCATGCACTGCCTAGAGACAGACCGCTTAAATGCGGCACAACACCAGCAACTCGCTTCTTCTATATGTAAATGAAATGAGCTTGGCTCCGAAGAACAAATCTGAACGCCACTCCTTTTATACTAATATGACGGGGGAGTGGTATGCAGATTCCACTCGCTGATTATCATTGCCCTTTTTCTGAAATATCAGAGGTATTTGGGGTTCCCAAGACCCCTAGTGTCAGTACTTCTACAAAACGCTGAAGTTACTGACAGATAGGGAACAAACTTTATTTGGGTACTGCTGAAGAAAGAAATGCATAAGGCTTTGAAATGGCTGAAGGTTTGAAATGGTGTAAGGGTGAGAAAATTATGACAGAATACTCATTGTGGGTGATCTATTATTTTAAGAGTATGAGAAGTTAGAATTGCATCAGTCTTGTCATTTTATACACTGAAAACTATTTCTCAGTAAACCAAACAAAGTCCTGAAGGACCTAAAGGTCCCTGTGTGGTCACATCTAAATTAACTTATTTTATTTAGGTCAACATATAATTTATTATGACTGAAAAAAAACAAAAAAACAAAACACATGTTCACTTTATAGTGTGCTCATGGTAGACCCTAAACACTACAGGCAGCCATGAAATCTTAAAAGCAAATTATTTGAGAATCTCACTGCATTTCTCCTGTTAATCAAACCATCTGTTTTCTTGCCTAAAGCACCATTTTTACGTGGTCTGAGGATCCTATCAGTTTCTTAAGCTTTTTAGTCCCCGCTGAGCACAGTTGGAGATTGAGATTATCTCTGACTGAGTTAGAAAACTTTCTCTTGCAATGGAGTCTAATGCTCTCAGATTTTGTTGTAATTTGACCTTGGCCTTCCTCAATATCCTGTGGTGAATATAGAAGAGCGTTGATTCAGATAACTCCATTTCGTGAGCTTGCAAAATGAATTTAGCTCTGTTGGACTAAGCACTGCTTCACCCCAGGTTTATTCCTCCTGGTTTATCACTTTCAAGAATAGAACAATCCAGAGCTGTTATCTGCTTTACATTTAAACAGGCAGAATTATTCCGTACCATCTGAGCTGGTGAGAAACACACAATACCTCCGACAGATTAACACATGCTATTTATTTTATGATAGACCCAACTACTCAACTGGGTAGAGTATTGAAATGAAAAGCAAATTTTGGTCATTGTAATATCAAAGGGTGAATTACAGCTCCATATTATCTGTTCCTATCACTTCAGAAGGTTTTTAATATTTATTATTTATTTATTTTAGGATATAAGTCTCCCTATTTTTAATGTACTCATACTGTTTTTGATATTACCTCAAAGGAGATGTCCCTATTGATTTTGGCATTGAGTTTCTCTTGCTGAGAAAAATCTGCAGACACTTTGATTGTAAATCATATTTCCCTATTCTTTCGCATTATAAAAGGTTGTCTCTTTGTACAGTGACTTACTGCTAGAGCCCTGCTTGTGACTGTAAAATGTCCCTATGGATGTATGTTAAATATACTAAAGATGTGATATAATGAAATTTATTTCAACTCAAGAAAAAGCATCACTATATTAATTTCATTAGTCAGTGTGGCAGCTGATTTTTTTTTTAATCTCTAATTTTCTGTTCTCTTATGATGGTTTATTTAATATTAAAAGCTATTATTAAAGTACTCCATATTTAATTTAATACTGAATGTTTTGGATTTTTTTAATAAAGTAACAAATTAGTTATTTTATTTTTTCTATATTTTGTTATTTACAGCTTACATCACGCGTATGATAGTTCTGGCGGGTCACGTCAATCAAGCTCGCATGAGCTGACTCTCAGCTGATCCATGTCTACTGTATCGGAAAACGACGCCTATCACATAAGGTCCATTCAGTATTATCAGCAGCTTTATCGGGTTGCTCAGGATATAATTACCCTCCTCCATCCTCAGATCCTCTTCTCATCCAATCAGGACTTGGCCATCTGATATTCATTTTGAGACTAATTTCTTGAATTCTGTTCTCTTATGGGAGGTTCTCTAGTACTGCATAATATCTTGCGCTAGGGGAAATTAAACCTTTTTTCCACAAGATATTGAAGCCAAAAATTATCCTTAATTTTGAATGAACGTAAATCTCGTTGCGGCATCATACAGACATAGGCAAGGCGTCACACGTGCCTATTGGCTGTCCAATACCATACTTCTGTTAGAAAAGTTTTTCTGTTCAATTTTGAAACCCGGCAGGCAACAGTGTTCCTAATCTGGAGGCGAATAGTCTTGAGAAAAAAAAAAAGAAAAGAAAAAGAAAAAAAAAAACATTACACAGTTCACTGCCTTCTCTCAAACAACCACACGATCAATAGTCTGAGTGGTTGCCTGACAACTGAACAAACAAATGTTATTCTAGATTTATACAGTTAAAACATACCCCGACTAATGGTTCTGAAAATGCACTGTTTTAACAAACATAAAATTATTTGGCATTGCTAAATTAAATCTCAACTGCACGTATTGCACATGGAAATCGTGTGCTGTGTGCTTCAGAGGTTGTTTGGATAAATCTTTGAAGTCTGCAATGACGGAAATAATTCAGGGTCATAAGAATGCCTGCTTTCTGACAACGTTGGGAAGAGAGCTGGCAAAAAAGTGCATGGCTCAGCATATTATATGGTGCCATTAAAATTCAATTTATAACCAGTTTCAGGCATTGCCTGTTCTTTCAAGTAATATGAAGGCAGCTCACCTTCCAAGTCGAAGATGTGGCAGACATAGCAAATTGACATGGCATTTCAGTGCCATGGAGCTATTTATTAACCTTATCACTGCTTGAACTTTCTTAACAATTCCCTTCTAGTGTAGAGACCAGGTCAGCATTGTCAGCCGCTGAAATGAAAGTGAAATTCATTGAAAATAGGTTGGCTGCATCTTCAAATTCAAAAGTATGAAAACCTGCCAGACTAGTGAAGTGCATCTTTACGGCAATGGCAATAACAGGTCTGGAAATGCTGCAGGCTGAAAAGATTAAATACACTTGTTAATCACTTTGACCTGAATGTTGAAGATGTACTTGACTGTTTAGGGATTTTAGGGCTTTTCACACTCAAAATTGTTAAGCCCGGGATGGGTCATTCTAAACTCTGGATTAACAGAATCCTGTGTTATCTTTCTCCGTGTTCACACAGTTCAATCTTTACCAAGGGTTATCTACGTAAACATACATGTGTCCTTATTTGCATATATACAGTGAGGATCATTGATTGGACAAACACAACACACTGGGTGGGTTAAATGCTTCTTGCTTGTGCTCATCATATGGGCTTGTAAATTCCTTTTGTAGTCTTTCAGAATTTTATTTTTAATTGATAAACATCTTCCGGTCTCTTCTTAAAGTCAGCATGAAATGAAAGTTGCATAAGTCTTTTGTGATGCATTGCATATATGAAGTGAAATTGGGCAAGAAATAATGTAAGACAGGACTTGATTTTGTCCATCAGGAATTGATTAGATATTTGGATCATTGTGGTTTGCTATTACTGTGATTTCATGCGAGTGACAATTTGTCCAAGTGCTGTATCGGGAATAAGTCATGGCTTCGCATCGTAACAACGCCCTTCATATGTGACTAATTCACGATATATCACAGCCTGTTGTACCTTCTTGCTAACACATAGAACTGTTGGGTGAAGCGGTCATAGTCGTGTTTTATTGTGAATAAAACACAGCGTTTAACCAATCAGAATCAAGGACTGGAACGAACCGTTTTAGAAGACTGTATAAAGCACAATATTTATCGAGGCAAGTTGAGTGTATTTGGTCGTTTTGTGCTAAACAACTGTCCTTTACTTGATGTACTATGCAGTATTTCACACTCTTGAAACATTTACTAATGTATATTTTAACATACACTGTTTAAAAAATAAAAGTCAGCTATGGCTGCCAAACAGAAAACGTTAAAAAAGTAAAATATCCTAATTTAAATTAAATGCAAAATACTTTTACAAAAATCTTCATTAAGCTTTTTAACAGAAACAGTTATTTCCCATATATTTCCAGATTTTTATTTTTACTAAAAAAAAAACATGCATTTAACTACATGCATGATTTACTGTAACTATACGTCACTGCATTAGCAACTACACAGTTACTGTCTGTTAAATAAAGCAAGACACAGTATTTCGTCAGTGTTTCTCTGCTCAACCTAGACTGAAACACAATTACTGTCTGTTATATAAAGCAACACGCAGAATTTCGTCAGTGTTTCTCTGCTCATCCTGAAAGCATAGGCTCTACTCTTTAACACAATGGTGACGCACAAAACAGACAATACAGAAACACTTCACATCCCAACAGAACATTAAACACCAACAGATCTCTCAAGATCTCTGCATCCTCACTTATTACAATCCATATTTTATTTATTTCATACTAACATTCTTATTGAGAATTAACAAAGGTTGAGAAGTTGACTTTTTATTGAAAATAATAAAGATTGATGCCACCATGATGGAGATCAGCGTTTGGTTTGGGCTCTTAGTTTTAACATTACATTTTCTCTGGCTACTTTAGTTGTGTTTCTTTGATACATAATTGTTATGGTGGGAATCCTGGAAAAACTCACGCTGGCCATTTTTTAATGATAATAGTCTACCCGATCTCACAAGAATTCGTATGAATTTTATGAGGTGGCTTATTCATAACAATTCGTACGATCTCGCTTGTACGAATTAGTACGTTTTTGCTAAATCGTACATATTTTACAAACTGGCAAATTTGTATAAATTCGTATGAATTACCTACCCCTGACCACGACCCTAAACCTATAGGTTTGGACAAATCGTACAAATTCGTACGAGTGAAGTCGTATGAATTAGTACGAATTAGCCAATTTTTAATCACTCGTACGAATTTGTACGAATTGGTCGTGAGATAGCGTAGTAAAAGTCATAATAGTTACCTGTTTTATTGATACCACATGATATCTGATTAAGTTGTCAAATATTAGTTAAATTTGCACATCAATTCTGAAGATCAATTCTGCTATCACTTTAATAATCAAAATATTTGGCATTTCTGGAGTTTTCCAAATATGTTGGTGTTTAAAATACCACATCAGGACAGAACTGCATCTCATCCAATTCCATATTAAGTTGTTGGCATTAGGAGGGAGACACCTGTTCTGCTATTGGAAATGTGAGCAATGACCATTGTTTCCTTTTCCCCATCTCTGTTATTCTCTTTTCCTCTTACTGCAGAGACATAGAGGGACATTGAGCAAACCGTGATTGACAGCACAGTTAAATTACTGTGAAATTCCAGGAGAGCCTAAGCCACTTGGGAGGACTGACTGCATTCTCCACAAATCAGGCACGGGCATCCCCATGTTCCTCAGCCCTAAATTAACAGTTCTAAAACAGACCCATGAGCCTGGTGCTAAACAAAATGAACGTGGATAATGCCAAGTTAATTAACACAGACCCAGATGCTCAGCCTTATGAATACTTGGTCTGCCAAAGAGGGAATATTCAGCACTAGATATGTTTATTTTGACGTCAGTGCCTCTGTGTCAATGGGACAGGCTGTGTTAGCCTCTCTCACTGCTTTGCTAATTTAGTTTTACTCAATTGTTTTTTCGTGAGATGTGTGATTAATTCCTGCATCCTGGCATGTGAGGACACTGATGGAGGCTTGAAGCTTTTAATGGAAGAGCTGTTGTCAGGGGTGAAATTAAAGCCACAACTTTGGCTGATGTTAGTGGGAATGGAATTGGAGTCATCTTTTTAAAGTTATAACTGTGATAAACGATCTAGTGGGTGAAAGCATATTATATCTATTGATTTTATTATAGCATTTGTACTTATTAGTCAGACGCAACCTGTCAGACTCTGCAACAACAGGGTCAATGCATCTGAGATCATTAAAAATCTCATGCAAAAATTAAATCGCACAGCATGATTCACCTTCAAAGATACACTCACTAATGAGGGATTCACATGCATAGTCATTGCTTTGTAATCTAAAAACCAAGCACTCTTATTTCAATAAAATTTGCAGCTTATGAATCAGAATATAATACCTTATATAAACTTACTATATAATATGTTGGCAGCCACTGGAAGCATTTTTGAAAATTTTCCCAAAACTTTAACGGCTTCCAAAATATTTTGTTGTATTAGTATCTAAAAATCATGCAATATATTAAAAGAAAGAACAGAAGTGCTGCTTTTAAACAAAAACAAACCAAAAAAAAGAGAGAAATTCCGCTTTGTCATTATCTCTGTTCGAAATCTGCAATTGCAGTCATTCACGGAATTATCAACTTTACGTGGGTTGTGCCTCGGTTGAATCCAATGTTTTAAGGAGAGTGTCACCGCGCCAATGTGGATACTGTCATTCAGAATCACAGATACTACTTTTTTGGAAGTATGACCAACGAGCCCGTTCTCATCCTTTAACGTCATATAGAACGCGATATGCAAAAACGGCGCTATACGCACACGGCACCCTTTATCGTTTATATAACACGCGAACCCAAGTCGTAATAAATCCTTTAGCGTAATATGAGACTACCCTACC
>JAOTRC010000004.1:20184979-20202485 GCA_027497675.1 Cyprinella lutrensis
CTTGTACCGCTCAGATCAAGGGAAGTATTTTTTTAAAAATAAATCAAAACTATTTTGCCCACATTTGTCCAGAATACAGTTTTAGGGTTAAATGATTCGCTTGCGTCTGTGTTCGTCAATAGATCACACGCAGAACTTTCCACTCCCATCAATGCTTTTATAGGATTGTGTTTTCATGCTAATTTGCCCTGTTAAGTAAATCTGGCATCTTTTTTTGCCAATGAATGTATAGAAATCAGACTCTACTCTTTTGTGCTGAATTTGCATCAGTCATTGGCCTTTTTTCAATCTGTGCAGGTCAGGATTAGTATTGGTTGTGCACATTTGAGAACACAATTTCAAATTAAAATGCCATTTATGTTATCATAACGGAGGCGTGTAACATAATTGCAGTGTGTATTCAAAGAAACAATGGCATATTTATTTAACATTAGACTGTATTGTCATACACTGCATCTGCTGAACTCTCTCGGCGTTTTTAAGAAGTGTAATACAAGCAAAAAGAATTAAAGTAGCTTTTGTTTTGGGTATTAAAGACTGATTAGTAGCACAAATTATGGTGTGAATAGTGGCAATTAAAACAAGAGCTTTACTGAGTGTTGCTTTGTTCTGGTGAATTTGATGGCAAGTGTTCTGAATCTGGATTGCTATAGAAGCAACTTTCTGGTTAATGATAGGGCAGGACTTTGCATTTGTACACGCTGAAGGTTTAAATAACATCTAGCGACCCTGATAACAGTGGCAACACTTCGGAGCAAGCATGATAGTTGAGATGTTATAATCAGGGGGTATCAAGCAGACTCAAGGGCTTTAGTGCTCACAATCCACTTCCAGAATGTCAGATGTCAATGTCAAGTCCGCACAGAATTTCTAGGGAGTAAAGTTTCATGTTTTGACCCTAGAAATAGTTCCTAGGGCAGTGCACTTACTACTGAACTAGAGTCGATTGAAACGCTCCCAAAAACATTTCTTGCATATGATGAAAAATGATTATGCTCTGTTATTTTAAGTACAGCTTCTGCCCACGCTTTGAGCTCTTGATTAGCGTATCTATCTGGGCACTGAGTCAGACTCGCATCGACCTTGCATGAGTCTGGAGGCCTGCCCAGCCTTTCTTCTCCACATATAATGGCAACATGAGCCAAAAGTGGAGGTACACAACTTTATGCTCCATTATTTATAATGACCCCCGTGTGCCTTAAATTAGACTCCTTGTTCCTCACACAAATAGACCTTTGTTTGCTGCCCTGCAAATTATGACCGTGCCATTAACTCGCATTGAAAAGTCACCAAAGTGAACTTGAATAACTTTCATTTAAAAATGTAAAATAGCACAAACAAGATTGCATGACAAACCTAAAGTAGCACGGTAAATGAGACGTTTTTAGCTTTAGGCGGCAGTTTATGGATGGAAGTTGTTTGTTTGAAACATGTAAGACAAAATGCCATGCATAATTCATAATAATAACACAGTCAGCTTCAAAACCACCTCGCAAGGACATGATGGAAATGAAAGTTATGAGGGTAGAAACTCTTGCCTAATCTTTAGACAGTTTGATGGACATGCATTGCCTCAGGAAAGCCACCGTTGGGCCTATGCGAGTAGTAAAGCAAATTAAGATGAATTTCATTTTAACCTGCTACACACAGGTGTATTTGTTTGGCTTAAGTTAGTCATGCGAGTAATATCTTTATTTTTAAAGACTTCAGTCATTTTTCTTCTGTTCTTTCGCTTAAGCATTCATCTCTATTTGTGTATGCTAGGATATGTCACCTCTTGCTGTTTGTTCTCTGCATTATGGGGTGAGACAGCTCGATGAATACTTATATCTTACTGTTTTCCTCAGGGTGTCCACACTGCAAGAATGCCGTCCCTCATTTCACCACAGCGGCCGAGCTGTTCAAAGAGGACCGCAAGGTGAGGCTCAGTGCCATTAAGGAGATTTCCAGACACTCTAAATAACAAACGCTTTCAAATGACTACCAGGTTCTGTCAAGCGCAATCAGGTTCTCTCTCTCTCTCATTCAGACAGCCTTCACACATCCCAGAATTTAATCTCTTTTCATCTCCAAAACATTCTCAAGGACTTGAATGTCAGAGTCCCTTTGCTGTCTGATGCAGTCAACCTTCAAATCTCACTCGTTATACTTTTCCTCTGTCGATATCTGCATTGTAGTGTGTAGCAGGTTGTGCTGTCTTAGCCATGTTTTGTCAGACTTTTAGCTTCTACCCCATGTTTAAAGGGGTTGGTGGCGTTGTGGGGGGATTGTATTTGGACATCCTAGTCCAATACAAATTGGAAAAAAGTGGTAGCACTTTATTTTACTGTAACTATTACATAGTAAGAGGAACAAAACAAGACCTGTAAAATAAAATCCTGTTCCTCATACTATGTACTTGCTAGTTGTTACAATAACTAGGTACCAACCAAGCACCAACCCCTAAACCTAACCTTAAATCACATAGTTATCTTGTATTACCTAGAACTTCATTAGGGAAGTAGACTGTAGGGCTGGGTACCGAATTCAGTACTTATTGCCTCGGTACTACCGAGTATCGAAACATGTCTTGTTTTTCGGTACCAAATTGGTACTTAAGTGGTTAATCTCGTCAACGTCAGTAACGATAAGCATGCTTTATGATTGGCTGTGGTGGTAAACACTAGTTTACGCAGCTGGCCAGAGACGTAGCTCGTCGCACGTGAGGCTGTTGTGTGTGTGTGCGTGTAAGTGTCCCAACCCATTTAGATAGAAAATACGTGGAAATGATCTAAAGTGTACCTATGTGCCAGACTCGATGCCAGAAGCACGCGATGCAATATTTTCGATAAGATAATTGCCGCCAAAACAGGTAACATGGTAAATCTGATAAGGCACTTGGGCACACTTGAGAGTAGAAAGATTATCCGTCTTCGACTACAAGAACTGGAGCGTGTCACAAATGAACCGAAACTCAGCATACTGTATAGGATACTTGCCTCATAGACATGAGAAATAGGCCAAAATATGTCTACTTTTAAACAAAACAATTAGAAATAAATAGTTTGATTACCTAATCTATACAGGCGCGCACATTCACTACTGCAGGAATGACGAGTCAGCATCGCCACAATCATATTTGCAGCCAGCACACTTATCAAACACTTTAAACAATTAAAATAAATCCTTGCTATTGTTTCCCGACACATCCATAAACATTAGGCTACTTTTGCCAGATCTTTGCGTCAAGCCTCATGTGTGCTGAGCGCGAGGTATATATCCCGCCCCCCAGTAGCCTATATTTAATTTAATTGACATTTATTTGTATAGCATTTTTCACAATACATATCGTTTCAAAGCAGCTTTAAAGAAAGTGCATGTTTCTAAATTACAATTTAGAGTGATCTGTTATCAGAGGTGACAGTGTAATGCATTTCAATTCATTTTCATTCAGTTTCATTGTTAAACAATGCATTAAGATGAGGCAGAAACAATTAGCTCATTGAAGTAAAGAATACATGTTGTTCAATGATTAGGAAACATAGAAAACTTTAGCATTGGTGCTTTTTTACATGCTTAAAATATGAGTGTGAAAAAAGTCAACAAACTGAAAAAAAAAATGTAGGTAATATTATATTGTTAAAACTGGTTACATAAAATTGGTATCGAAAAAAGTATCGTTCAGGAACCGGTATCGAAGTCAAGGTATCGGTATCGAACATTTTGTTATGATACCCAACTCTAAGTGAGTGTGGGTATTTGAAATAATATTAGCATTGTTTTATTTAACACGTGTGAGCATGTCAGTAACATTTAATCTATTGCTCTCAGGCAATGAATTGATGTAGTGGTTTTGTTTGACTTCAGATAATTATTTGGTCTAAATAATAAATGTATCCATCAGTTCAAAATCTGTCACAGATGCCAAAAGAACAACCCCGTAAAGACTGTGTCTCCTGCCCTTCACCCTATTAAAGGGATAGTTCACTTTGAAATTAATTTTTGATATGTTTTAGCGTATCTCAAGGGCATCCAAGATGTAGGTGTCTTTGTTTCCATAGTATTTTCAATTTTGACATTTTTCGGCCAAACCGTTGTTGTCCGTCAGTCATATAATGCAGGTTTAGGGGGTCCATGTCAAAGAGCAAGCACAGAGAAGTCAAAATCAAACATGATTTAATGACTTGTTAATGTAAGTACACATTGATGGCCTGAGACACGAAACGAGCGGTTTATGTGAGAAAACGAACAAAATTTATATTGTTTTTACCTCTTGTTAACAGCCATGTCCAACTGATCTGAATCAGATTTCTAACTGAAACGAACTGAACCATGTCAGAGCGTTCCACCGGAAGTGATCGCTTACGCGTCGACGCCACTCAGTGTTTACACTGAGATTTCCTTTCTTTTTTACCTTCAAAGTTTTACCTTTCACGAGACATATTTAGATATTTTGAAATCGTCTTCCATTGTGATTTCCTGTATATCTAAATATGTTTAGATTTCACAGAGAAAGGTAAAACTTCCGAAATCTCTGTGTAAACACTGAGAAACCTACACACGTAAGCGATCACTTCCGGCGGAACTTTGGACACGGCTCAGTTCGGTTCAGTTGGACATCTGATTCAGATCAGTTGGACATGGCTGTAGATAAGAGGTAAAAAAGATATAAATACTGTTTGTTTTCTCACACAAACCGCTTGTTTCGTGTCTTAGGCCATCAATGTGTACTTACAATCATGAGTCATTAAATCATGTTTAATTTTGACTTCTCTGTGCATGCTCTTTGACGTGGACCCCCTAAACCTGCATTATATGATTGATGGACAACAACGGTTTGACCGAAAAATGTCAAAATTGAAAATACTGTGGAAACAAAGACACCTACATCTTGGATGCTCTTGAGGTAAGCTAAAACATATCAACAATTGATTTCAAAGTGAATTATCGCTTTAAGGTAGAGCTTACCTTGGTGTACCACTTGAAGCAACAAGTTTGAAGTGTCGCTCCAGCACTGAGGTGGCTGAGGCACTTGTCAAAGCTGCACACATTTGGTATGGTCCTGAACATGATCACTGACAGGGGCCGTGCATTTGATAACGAGGTATGTGTCCTTATTACCCTCTCCCTTCACAGAGGACATATGACATCATCACAATTCACACTGTTTTAAGGGGTCATTGGTCATTTCTGAGACCAATATATCAGCCTTTCTCAAAGTGGGTGCCACCAAAAAATTACGTAGGCTGAAAAAAAATTTGGGGAAAAAAAAATGATTTTTTTTTTTTACATATTTACATTCTTCTTTTTAAACATATGAAGATATTAATAAAATTGTAAATTCATTTTAGATAAATATATAAAATTAAGGATAAAAATCCGTCTCACAAAACCGGAGCAAGACACACACACAACTTGACGCAAGTGACGCAATCCATAGCAACGCGTTATAGCAACAACACCTCAGACTGACAGAAACGTAAAAATAAACGTGAATTTAGGCCACTTTAGTTACAGCATCATGGATCGTTTTTTGAAAAGAAAATCCCCACAAGAACCTGATATTTTTTCTGTGAAATGGAGCCTCAGCCTACTACTTCCTCCACCAGCTTTAAGTCGGCACCAAAGGTTGCAAAGGTAACATTAGACAAGGCTAAAATGAGAACATACAACAACAGTTAGGCTAGGTTATGCAGTGTTTTTAAATTATATTTTACACTGGGGTGCCTTGAGATTTTATGCACTTTTGAAAGGTGCCCTGACTGGAAAAAGTTTGAGAAAGGCTGCTCTAGGCAGCAAACGGCAAACGTCCAGGAAGATTCCGATGTAGCCAAGCCAGTCTTACAGCAGCGCTGGACTCAACACAAGCTGTGTGTAGCGGAGGGGCCCTTCAGGCGACGATAGCGAGCGTTGAGGGAGTTCCGAGAATACCCACACAATCTCCAAGGAAACGCCAGACACTGGAACCACCAGCTGGGTATAGCAGGGGCTAGAAGAAAGCAACCACAATGACCACCAACACCACAAGTACCAAATGGCCACACACTCTCACTGTGGGGAAGAAAAATATAATTACGGCCCTTCAGGCAGCAATAGCGAGCGTTGAAGGAGGTTCGAGGATAGCCACACGATCGTCAGGAAAACGCCAGACTCTGGAGCCACAAGCTGCGTGTTGCGAAGGCTGGAAGAAAGCAACCACAATGACCACGACAACCACAATCATCAAATGGGCACGCACTCACGCTGTATTGAAGAAGGAATAGGATTACAGCCCTTCAGGCAGCAATAGCGAGCGTTGAGGGAGGTTCGAGGATAGCCACACGATCGTCAGGAAAACGCCAGACTCTGGAGCCGCAAGCTGCGTGTAGCGAAGGCTGGAAGAAAGCAACTAGAATGACCACGACAACCACAAGCATCAAATGTGCACGCACTCACACTGTGTTGAAGAAAAATAGAATTACGGCCCTTCAGGCAGCAATAGCGAGCGTTGAGGGAATTCAATTGTAGTACATCAACGTTCCGACGGAAAGGCTTGGAAATCTGGACATCCCTTGCAGAGCCGTAGAGCACCAAAGACACAACCGCAGCACAACAGCAGTCAGACAAAAAAAAGTCCCCTTTCCCTTCCAAAGAACCAGCTTTTATTTCCTTCAACCAGGCAGGAGTGGTTATTAGGCCATTAGTCTACTGATTAAAATCATCATCAATTGCGAGGCCTAGGCAATAATCCATTCTCTTCTATTCAATCAGTGACAGGAAGTACAGTCCAAATATGGGCAGAGAGGAGGAATATAGTAATGAGTACCAAATAAACCAATTAAGTCACATTATTGGAAGAGGAAGTGGTCCAAATATGGGCATTGTAAAAGAAACAGGAAGTGGGTTGCCAGGTTTGTACATAAACAAATGTCTAAAAAGAGTCAAATAGGGCAAAAATAATAGAAACAACAAACCCACTACAAATTTTGATGCTTACATACGGTGAATCCCCACTACAATCAAAGTGCAAATACGTTTCCACACACAGAAAACACCATCACACAGTAAGGCCCTAATGTCTCTAATTAGGAAGCAAGTTGTAAATAAAATTCAAAACAAAAAGGACTGGTCCAGCCTGTGACATTTCCCCCCCACTTTCTATTGGTCATCCCGACCACTATCTATATATTCCTGTACCTGGTTGGGGGCTGCCCCCGGGTAGATCTTTGCGACAACCTTACTGCCCCACCCATTGGACTTTTCCTAGGGAGGCTTGGCAAACAGGACACGGTTTCAGGCTGCACTCGGTGCTCCAGTTCACCAGTCGGCTCTTCGGTCGATGGGCTTAGGTTCGGTGTCGTGGGGTCTACTCCACTAGCTGCAGACAACAGACCTCCCTCTGGGTTCGGTACAACGGAAGTGGCGGTATGGCCAGTTAGCTGGTGCTGAGGGACGAATGAAGTAGCTATGACCAGATACCAGGACATGCCCTGTGGTTGGCTTATAGACGGTTCCCCTTCCAAGGGATCCTCTCTGGATATGTTCACTGGGCAACAGCGCAGATTATTACGGTGGATGGTCTTAGTGGGGCCTTCATGACCTTCTGGACAGATTACATAAACCGGTCTATCTGCTCGAGGTCGGGCTACCACCACCCAGACATCCGGGCCCCAACGCGGTGCCAGCTTGCCCTTTGCACGTCTGCGAAAATTCCTTGGGAGGACGCGTTCCCCTGGCAGAAGTGAATCCACCTTGGCCCGTCGATCATACCTTCGCTGGTCCTTCTGTTGTTGTCTCTGAATATTCGCCTTTACCACGTTGTAGGCTTGTATCAGAGTTCTATAGTGTTGCTTCACCCAATCCGACAGGGAATACCTTAAATTGGGAGCAGATGAGGTTACGACCCAGTCCACTGGGAGGCGTGCATGCCGGCCGAATACGATGAAATGTGGGGTCATACCAGTGTAACTATGGGTGGTGTTATTATAAGCCTGTAGTAACGCAGGGAGACTCTGTGGCCAGTGGTTCTGATCAGCTTCTGAAAGAGAACAAAGGAGAGACAGCAGGGTTTGATTAAACCTCTCACACACACCATTACCTTGAGGGTGGTAAGGGGTGGTTCGGGACTGTTTACATCCATACAACTGGCACAGTTGTTCCATTACCGCTGACTGGAAAGCACCCCCACGGTCAGAGAGAATTCTTTCTGGGCACCCCACCACCTGAATCACAGCACTGTACAGGGCTTTGGCTGTCGTAGTCGCAGACTGATCTTTTGTTGGAACTGCAAAGGCATACTTGGAGAAGAGGTCAGTCATGACTAAAATATAGGGGAAAGGGTCCCCTGGTCTTCCTAATGACAAATAGTCTATTCCCAATACCTCAAAGGGGTAGGACGTAGGGATCGGTGCCAGGGGGGCTCTTAACCCAGGTCCAGGCTTCTGTCTGAGACAACGGGGACAGGCCGCAGTCCAGGTCTCCACACTTTTCAGCATACTTGGCCAGAAGAAACGTCTCCTCAAAACTGACCAAACCTTCTCTGCTCCTTGATGACCCAAGCTTTCGTGATACTGTTGCCATAACTTTTGCTCCTCCTGCTCTGGGACCAACACTTGCCAATATACCTCGCCAGTCCTTGGGTCAGCGCATCTGCGTTTCAGTAATTTGTCACGAATTACAATGTGTTCCCAATCAAGCAGGAGTCGCTTTACTTGATGAGGAGCCCCTTTTCGTTCCTGAGGGGGTGGGAGCGTGTTCGCAGCTTTCCAAGCCCACATGAGTCGCAGCCCTGGGTCCTGAAACTGACAGTTATACCACTGGTCCGGAGTCTGACGGATGTCGTCTGCAAGATGGGCCGAATCAGCTGGTTCAGCCACCACCCTTACCACAGCATCAATGCACTCGCCTGGCAACCTGGAAAGGGCATCAGCATTTTTGTTAGTTCTACCAGGACGAAACTTGATGGTATACCGATAGTTGGCCAGCTGATTCACCCAACGTTGTTCCACAGCTCCCAGGTTGGCAGTGGCTAGATGTACAAGTGGACTGTTGTCTGTAAAAACTTCTATGGTGGCCCCCCACAGGTAATCTTTGAACTTCTCTGTTATAGCCCATTTCAGAGCTAAAAGTTCGAGTTTGAATGAGCTGTAATTTTGATCATTTCTTTCCGTGAGGTGCAGACTCCGGCTGGCAAAAGCTATAACTCTCTCTTGTCCATCCTGTTCTTGGGCCAATACTGCTCCCAAGCCTTCCAGGCTGGCATCAGTATACAGCCGAAAGGGGAGCTAGAAGTCTGCATATGCAAGAACCGGGGCACGTACCAGGTCTTTCTTAAGCCTGTCAAAGGAGTCCTGGCAAGCTTCAGTCCAATTCACCTGGTCATTTCCCTGTCGAACAGTGGCCGTTCCTTTCAGCAAGGTATGAAGAGGGGCAGCAATTTGTGAAAAGCAATGAATAAATCTCCTATAATACCCCGCAAAGCCCAGAAAGGAACGCACCTGTTTGATGGTTTGGGGGACAGGCCATTCCTTCACCACAGCTGTCTTTTGGGGGTCAGTGGCTACTCCTTGGCTGCTGATGACATAGCCCAAGTAAGTTACCTGTTGCTGAAACAACTTGCACTTCCTTGGTTGCAACTTCAGGCCATGCTCATGCAACCTCCGAAACACCTGTTCTAAGTGGTGAAGATGGCTGTCAAAGTCAGGGGAAAACACAACCACATCATCCAAATAGATTAACAGAAAGTCATGCACCATGGACCCCAAGCACCTTTGCATGAGCCTCTGGAAGGTTGCTGGTGCATTACACAGGCCAAAAGGCATGCGGTCAAATTCATAGAGGCCCATGGGGGTGGTGAATGCGGTCTTCTGCTGGTCTTGGGGGTCCATCTCTACTTGCCAGTATCCACAAGCGAGGTCGAGTGTTGAATACCATTGGGCCCTCTTCAGTCCGGTGAGGGACTCTTCAATGCAAGGTAGCGGGTAAGCATCCTTGTGCGTGACTGCATTCAGCTTACGATAATCCACACAGAACCTCCAACTGCCATCCTTCTTTTTAACCAGGACTACTGGAGCTGCCCATGGACTGGAGCTTTCACGAACCACCCCACTGTCCAGCATGCCCTGGAGAAGGGTCCTCAGTTCCGGATACAGACTTGGAGGGACAGGACGGTAGTGCTCTCGACAAGGCGGAGCAGCACCCGTGGGTATCTGATGTTGTACTGCATTGGTTCTGCCAAAGTCGTCATCAGGTGAGGCAAACACGCTAATCCATTTCTTCAAGAGCTGCAGGAGGCGTTTGTGTTGATCTGGGTTTAGACCGTCTCCCTCGATGGCAAAGCCAGGATGGAGATTTGTAAGAGCAGAAGATTCAGAGGGGTTAGTCACAGCTCGAATTGCCACTTCCACAGCTCCAGAGCCATCAGGCTGAACTACTAAATTCTGTCCCATTTGTACGTCACACTCGTCAGTCTGTGTCACCTTAGCCAATGGGCGGCGCAGTGGAACCTCTACTGGGTAAGGATTTGGGTTGCACATCTGCATGGGCAGCTTACCTCCACTCACCACCACTAGGGACCGCGTTACATACCATTCCCCATCCTGGTCCTCGAGGGGTTCTATTAGTGCATTATGGACCACGTTGGGGGCTCCTTCCTGAAGTTGAGCCCATACCACCATCTCAGACTCAGGGGGGATAACCACTGGTGGCTGCCGAGGCAGTCGAACAACCCCTTAGAAGGGAATGGCAGGCCCTTCAACTATCACCCTCTGGCAAACGGAGAAGGCTTGTTCCCAACCATGACCTGCTACAGGCGACACAAGAGACTTAAAAGCTGCCAACCCAGGGTGCTTACCCTTGGTCAATTCGCTCCAACAGTGTGCGATTACATTCATGCCTAGAATGGCAAGGTCTGCTCCCATACATCCATCTTCAACCACCACCATCCCCTTCTGTGGAATCTGGACACCGCCGACTGCAAAATCCACAATTGCATAACCAATATACGGTATCTGCAGTCCATTAACCGCTCGTAAGGTTAGCCATGGAGAGTCATGGGCAGAGTTCAGGTCAATATCCCCAAAATGTCTTATAAAAAAAGCTTTACTCACCAAAGTGACTTGTGAGCCAGTGTCAAGGACACAAGGGATCATCTTTCCATTAGCCTCCACCTCAACATGAGGACAATCTCCTACAAGCTGGGAGTGCCACATGCCCCTCAGTGGCAGGGGGCACTAAAAACCCGACGTTGACCTACGGCGAGTTGGATAATAC
This sequence comes from Cyprinella lutrensis, assembly GCA_027497675.1. Taxonomy (NCBI): domain Eukaryota; kingdom Metazoa; phylum Chordata; class Actinopteri; order Cypriniformes; family Leuciscidae; genus Cyprinella; species Cyprinella lutrensis. The sequence goes on from JAOTRC010000004.1 coordinate 20,196,209, forward strand.
CTCTGGATGTGCCCAACTCCTCCACAGTCCCTGCATATGGGCCTCCCCTCAGCATCCCACTGGAAAGATCCCCTGCCTGGTGGTGTCTGTTGAGGTCTTGACTGTGCAGTTGGACCAATGGGCAGCTGAGCTGGGATGGCAGGTAGGGGGGGAACACTGGGCTGACTGGCCATTAGGGGGGTAGGTGATATTTGTTTGCGGATTTCTTCAACAATGGAGGCACTCAAACCCTTCAGTTGCTCTGCCACTTCTTTGCGCAATTCTGCCTTGAGTTCACTTTTCAGTTGACTCAAGTCGGGTGTATCACAGTGCAGGGTATTAACTGGTGAGGTCGCTGCGGTGGGGGTCACAGCCCGTCTGACCCAGGTGTGGTCTTCTCCATGTTGCTGCTCCTGCTCAAGGGCCACAGCCTCAGTGCAGACAGCGGCAAACGTCAACTCTGGATTGCGGCGCACTTGCCGATGGATCTCCTGCTGGATTGGACCTGGTCTTAAGTTCAAGGTGAACTGATCTAACAGGTACTCACTCTCTTCCTCTTGGGTCGGTTCACGTCCTTGCCAGTCGAAATAAAGTTCCTGCAATTTCAAGATAAAGGATCCCACTCCTTCATCCTGACTTTGCCTACAGCTGAAGAACCTGAACCTCCGCTGGGCTCGACTTCCTCCATCACCATACTTCCTCTGCAGGGCGCCCAGCAGTGCCTTGGTGTCAGCCTTCTCCTCGGTCTTGAATAACCGTGCCTGACGCCTCGCCATCTAAAGCTGCCAACAAAAAGTCCACACCTTGTTGTGTGGTTAGCCCTTGGGCCCTCAACATAGCTTCTACCTGAGATCTCCATGAGCTAAATTTTCCCCTCTCCCCACTAAAACGGGGTATCCATGGCCCCCCCATGTACCATGGTACCAACAATTGAGCTACTCCCTGACTACCCCCACCAGCCACATTTCCTTCTGCCCCTTGGTTAGCTGCACTACCTGGAGGGTCAGACATGACTGTGGTTTTCCGCTGCTGGGACCCTGCCGAACTACGCCAGAAAAAGATTGTCACCTAGTGACCAGTGTAGAATAATCAATTACCCAGGTCCCAGCCGCAGAAACCAACAGACAGTCAAAATCAGGTACCAAAAATACACTTTATTAAAAAAAATACTGATACGTAGGAAAAATAATAATAATTTAAAAAAAGAGTTCACTAAAATCAAGTCCGATTTCTCTATGACAAATGCCGAAGTTGCGCGGCTTCTCTGTAATTTGCTCCGGCTGTCCTCCCTCAAAGCAGTCGAGCAAACACGTCCAAAGAGTCACGGCAAGCGTCAGAACCGCAGAAGATATTCACTGTGCTCTAGGCAGCAAACGGCAAGCGTTCAGGAAGATTCCGATGTAGCCAAGCCAGTCTTCTCAGCAGCACTGGACTCAAGACAAAGCTGCGTGTAGCGGAGGGGCCCTTCAGGAGACGATAGCGAACGTTGAGGGAGTTCCGAAGATACCCACACGATCTCCAAGGAAACGCCAGGCACTGGGACCACCAGCTGGGTATAGCAGGAGCTAGAAGAAAGCAACCACAATGACCACCAACACCACAAGTACCAAATGGCCACACACTCTCACTGTGGGGAAGAAAAATATAATTACGGCCCTTCAGGCAGCAATAGCGAGCGTTGAAGGAGGTTCGAGGATAGCCACACGATCGTCAGGAAAACGCCAGACTCTGGAGCCACAAGCTGCGTGTTGCGAAGGCTGGAAGAAAGCAACCACAATGACCACGACAACCACAATCATCAAATGGGCACGCACTCACGCTGTATTGAAGAAGGAATAGGATTACAGCCCTTCAGGCAGCAATAGCGAGCGTTGAGGGAGGTTCGAGGATAGCCACACGATCGTCAGGAAAACGCCAGACTCTGGAGCCGCAAGCTGCGTGTAGCGAAGGCTGGAAGAAAGCAACTAGAATGACCACGACAACCACAAGCATCAAATGTGCACGCACTCACACTGTGTTGAAGAAAAATAGAATTACGGCCCTTCAGGCAGCAATAGCGAGCGTTGAGGGAATTCAATTGTAGTACATCAACGTTCCGACGGAAAGGCTTGGAAATCTGGACATCCCTTGCAGAGCCGTAGAGCACCAAAGACACAACCGCAGCACAACAGCAGTCAGACAAAAAAAAGTCCCCTTTCCCTTCCAAAGAACCAGCTTTTATTTCCTTCAACCAGGCAGGAGTGGTTATTAGGCCATTAGTCTACTGATTAAAATCATCATCAATTGCGAGGCCTAGGCAATAATCCATTCTCTTCTATTCAATCAGTGACAGGAAGTACAGTCCAAATATGGGCAGAGAGGAGGAATATAGTAATGAGTACCAAATAAACCAATTAAGTCACATTATTGGAAGAGGAAGTGGTCCAAATATGGGCATTGTAAAAGAAACAGGAAGTGGGTTGCCAGGTTTGTACATAAACAAATGTCTAAAAAGAGTCAAATAGGGCAAAAATAATAGAAACAACAAACCCACTACAAATTTTGATGCTTACATACGGTGAATCCCCACTACAATCAAAGTGCAAATACGTTTCCACACACAGAAAACACCATCACACAGTAAGGCCCTAATGTCTCTAATTAGGAAGCAAGTTGTAAATAAAATTCAAAACAAAAAGGACTGGTCTAGCCTGTGACATTAATACAACGTATAAAAAACTGGACGTTTTGAACGTTCTTAGAACATTCAGAAATAACGTTTTTATAACTTATTGGGTACGTTATGAAAACGTTCTTAGAACCTAAATTTGTTAGCTGGGACAGCAGTACATAAACTGTATATGATGATTATCAGCATGCATATAGGTAAAATCTATTTTCTGCCATAACACTGGCCACGAGCTGATATGATCCAGCCCTCATAGGTCACATAAGGACGGTTGGTAAAGACCCCTTGGCATCAGTTTTAACATGCTGAGTGCGTTTTATTGTTCAACCCAAAAAGTATTTTTAACACTTAGCTTTGTTACATAGAGCTAAACTAACCTAACTTGTATACTTTATCACTTTACTTCTTCTGTTATGTGTCTTTAACTAAAACTTGTGTTAATATTAAGACAAGACACCAAACATCAGATGCACTTCATAGCCAAAAGTATGTGGACAGCCCCGTCCAAGTGGAAGTCAAAACTGAACAAAAGCAGCTATAGGTCATTAGTTGTCTCCAACTGGTCTCTCTGGTGTTTTGACTTTAACTTGTCTCAGTTCTGCAGGTGTTCTGACTCGGAATGGACTTGTCACATTTCATGGGTGTTTTGATTAATACTTGTTAGGGATGCTCCGATCGACCGGCCGGAGATTGGTATCGGCTGATAACATTTTATGACTCGATCGGTACTCACTAACTTGGCCGATCTTACAAACCGATCGCGATTTGATGACGTCAACAAGTGAGGATGTACATGATACTTACATTGGAGAATGATTAATTAAACCTTATTTGTTACATCAGACTTCTCCATGTTGGAGTATAAATGTTTCTATTTATTTTATTCTCTTTTACATTGAACAATGTTTAATTAAACCTAATGAGTTGTATCAAACCACTTCAATTTGTTCTTTTAGAAGTTTAAATGTTGTTTGATTTTTTTTTCTTTTGTCCTGCTCAGACTTGTATTAGACGATGTTTAAGTTACATCAGACTTTTTAGGAGACTAAAGTTTATTTTGTCCTCCACAGTATTGGACAATGTTTAAATAAACCTTATGAGCAGCATTAAACTGTTCCATTTTGTTTATTTGTCTTATATTAAGTCAATTAAGTATCGGAATCGGTATCGACCGATCACCATGACAAGAAATCGGTACTCGGTATCGGCTGCAAAAATCCTGATCGGAGCATCCCTAATACTTGTGTTGGTCTTGTGGCTGTTCTGAGTCTGACTCACTGGACCACGACCTGTAAGACCACGACAATTCAAAACACAAAGCCAAGATATGTTTTAGTCAAAAGAATCATGATGCAGAGACAAGCTCAAGTCAAAATTGTGGGAAGCGTAGTCAGAGTCAAAACAGCCACAAGATCAACATGAGTTGGATTGAGAAGTCCATCGAGGTCAAGACAAAGTCTGAAAAAAACACACCTGAGAAACAAGACCTGTGATACAAATTCCAGTCTAGTCGACTCAATTATTTGCTCAATCCATCATCACCAGGAACACCTACAGAACTGGGACAACTTCAAGATAATAACAACATATATTGGAGACCAGGACCAAACCTGAGTACTACAGCCCTGATGAAAATGCTGCTGTGCACAGAGTCCTGGTTCTGAACCACATGTTGAACTGTCACATACTTGTGGTCATGTGGTGCATCTCCTCAGGTCCATCAGCCTCTCAGTTGATATTAAAGGAGCCTGTTAGATTAACCAGCTTCTGCAGGTTCTGGTTTACGTCACTGAAGTACTGCAGAGTCTCACGCATCTGCCGGCCGTACCTGTGATCATAATAAGCCTCAAGATATTTATTATAGTTACCATTTATTCTAAACTTGTTTGCATCTTCATCCACCAGATAGTAATCGAGACAGTACTCTGGGTGTGCCATCTCTTTCCTCCTGCACTTTCCTTTTATCACCTCCTCGTGCTTGTTGAACAGCAGCTCCAGGTCTCTCCGGTAAAGAGAGAGAAGTCTCTCTGCAGGGTCACAGGTTGGAGTCCCTTCCAGTCTCACCAGTTGAATCATCATCTGAATGTGGAAGGCCGCCCCGTTCACCCAGGCCTTCAGAGCCTGATTCGACATGTGCCCGTCCCTCAGCATGGAGTTCTTCAGTTTGGTGATGGCGGTGCTCAGATGACCCTCGATCCGTGTGATGTCGCTCATCAGCCCGACCCTGTTGTTGATGTTTATCTCGCATCTCTTCAGGCACTCGTCGATCTGATCCCAGACCTCGGAGGCCTTCTCCTCAGCAAACACGCTGCGCAGCTTGTCCTTTGTGCTCTCCTCAGGCGGACTGGAGGAAACGGTGTCGATAATGATGGCGATGACCAGCGCTAAGAGGCCCGTCATTTCAGGAGCTGGTAGCAAGTCGCCCAGCTTATCCACCAGTTTTTTGATCCACTCTGCAGCGTGGTCGCCCGCCTCCAGTTTCCTCTTCTCATAGTAGTGTTTCAGGTTGTCTGAAGCAGACAGACTGGTGAACATCTGGATGCCCTGATTGACTCTTATATCTGGGCCATTGCTGACTCTACTCAGAAAACTGTTCATTTGCTTCGTCTCACGCTCTTTTACAAACGCTGCTCTGCTTTGCGCATCACCCATCTCTCTCCTTGTTTTCAGGCTCAAATCAAAGATGGAGGCTGTAGTTTTCTGCGCAGCACTGCAACACACAGTAAACATTTTCCTCAAGAAACATTTTAGAACAACTTTAGTGAATCATGTCCAGAAAAACAAAGTTTTAAACCTTTTAAGCCTTTTTAAACTTGTAGTGACGTCCTAAAGTCACATTGTGACATCTGAGAGTGAAATCACACAAGTGGGAAAAGAATAAGGTTTGGTGTATAATAATTTTCTCTAAATATATTGACCGAAATACATATTCACTTACAAAAAAGTATTTTATACCCGACTATGTGGAGGTGGCTTCAGAAGTCCATGGCGGGAAAACCAAGACGACAAAATCAATCAGAATAAATCAAATCTGAGGGTTGGAGTTCTGTTAGTATGACATCATAACCTCTTAGTTTTAGCCAACAGGATATCAGCATGGATTGTTAAAGTTGTGAAACGTTGCAGTTAGGTTGGGTTTAGGCAACAAAACTAGTACTTGGTTAAGGTTAGGAAAAGATCATGGTTTGGGTTTAAATAACTACGTATGTCAGTTAACACGTAAGTTAACCAACGTCATTTATGTCGTAACTTGCCTAAATAAAAATATGTAATGTTGACTTTTTGTTTCACACGGGACACGAACCCCGGTCTCCTGGCTCAGAGTCGGGGCTATCGTTCATCTTCTGTGACCTTTGACCTCTTGGAAACAATAACTGGCTCAGAACTACAAAAGACCCTGAACAGGAAAAATATCATCAGGGAGTGAATCCACAAATACCCCCTTTCCACCGAAAAAGAACTGGTTCGGAACTGGTGCTGGTTCAAAGTTGGTTCGGAGTTGGTTCAACTTGCGAACCCATTCAGAACCGGTTTGTGTTTCCACTGACTAGAGCGCCCAGGGAATGACGTCGTTACGTCACTGTGTACGTCACTTGCAAGTACATTGCTTTGGGATTATCTCTAACTCGT
>JAOTRC010000004.1:20216205-20232694 GCA_027497675.1 Cyprinella lutrensis
GAGCATATATGATGAGATCAGAAAATCTATTTATTTATTTATTTTTGTAATTGCATTTTAAGATCTGACTTCCAGGAAATACCTAGTTCTTCACCTAGTTCTTCAAAGTGTCATTCAAAATATAAAAAACTGATTAAACGTGGTGTTTATAAAAAAGCTGTTAAATTGTTGTTTGTCTGACGCATCATCTATACGCCCTCATCTCATCTGCTGATGAGGAGCATTCAAAACACCTCATGATGTTGATTCATCTCTGTCCCAGTGCTAATTAGGGTCATTCTCAACATGCTTTCAAAAAATGACAGGATAGACACTCTCTCTTCCTCTCTTTCTCTTTCACACACACTACTGTATATGCGGTTTATATGGACTTGCATAGGCGTAATGCTTTTATACAGTAAAAACTTTATATTCTATCCCCTTACACAAACCCTACCCATCAAAGAAAATCTTTGGGATTTTTTGAATTTCAGTAAATATATAATAATGGATGTGTTATATTTCAGTGCAGGGTGCCATATATCTGAACTCATCGCACTATTTAAGAGAATTGGCATTATTAGTAACTATTCTTTTACAGTTTTAAAGTGTTGACTGGTGCACCCAAGGAAGTGTGTTATTTTTTCCATCACATAACAATGAATGATTCATACTTAAAGGCATTTTTAAAAAGCCCAGTAAAATGTACATTCCATTATTACAAGCAGAATATTAATGCTTTAAAATGAGTCAGATGTTGTGGATAAAAAGTATAAGAACAAGCCATCAAAAAGAACCCTGAAATATTACCATTAATGCACTGCTGTGTAGTTAAATGAGATGTCCTGTTACATCTAATAAACAATAACATTACTGAAATGGCCATGCATTATAAATCTCCTTTGGCATCCTCAGAGCGTATGCTTCGCGAAATGAGCAGACACGTGTTTCCATTTTGTGTATTTTCAATTCGCAATTTCAATTTGCGCAATTTAAAGGGTAATGGAAACGCGGCTAATGATGTAGAGCTGCTCTTTATATTAATCAACCTTCTCTACTGGGTGAATCTGGAACACACAGAGAGATCAGATCTAAATCGCTGTAATCTTAACATTAGATAACAGAAGGCATTCCCACTGATGTTACTGTGATTCTGTCATCTCTGCAATAATTCCCAGATAATGAGAGGGCTTTTGGGATTCGCCATTCAGTGGCTATAATCTCTTAATCACTTCTCAACAGCAAGACTTTGATAAACTTTACTCTTTCTAACCACCTAATAGGTTTGTCTTTAAGTTAAGTTGGCAGTTTATTTTCTAATAAAATCATAGTTTTGGAAGCTTTCTCCAGTGTTATGCCCCCCTAGAAACCTTCTGTCGCTGTGGCTTCTGAGAGGCTTGAGGTTGCCTTCTTTATTATAGTGTCATGGAATGAATGATAACCTCACTGCAGCACTAGACTTAATTGCTTGCCCTCTCTGAAACCTGGACGTGTGAATGAGGGGTTCACTTTTACGACAACCGTCATTATAACTTGAACTTAAAAAACAATCATAGGCCTTGCCGGAGAATGAAGCCAGAGCATGAATTGTTTTTTAATGTCAAAATCTTAAAATAGTGGTGCACCTCTTTTCCAGTTTAACAAAATATGATTTTGTATAATAAAAATGATTATTAAGTGATTCATTTAGTACAAATCTGTTCATTGCTGTTTCAGAAACGTTCTTCTGAACATCTGAGAACCAGGGAGCATCATTTTTCGATCCTTGAAGGAACTCCCACTGTGAAGAGCTCATTAAACACTGCCTGTTTTAATATGACATGATATCCTGTGGTATACAGCGTCAACAAATATTGGTCTGGACACAAATTAATCTAATTTTCTATTATCTGTTACATGACAGATAGTGTCAAGTTGGGTAATTGCATTTATAGAAATGGAGAAAATACTTTTTCCTACTAATTTGCAGGAGTGGCACTCTCATTCACCATGAGGGGGAAAACAGCTATGGCTAAAAAGTGTACTCGGTCCATAACATTAGATGTGATTACAAAAGATGATTTATAGCAAGCTTTTGTGTGTTTAGGTCCTATCCATCAAGGAAAGTGATCTCCTATTTTTTTTTTCCATGATGTGAAGTAAAGTCCTGCATTTGAGCTTTACACATATTTTGCATTTGTTTTTTGATCACGGTTTCCACAAAAAAATGCTAAGCAGCACAACTGTATTCCACATTTTCTTCATTTCTGAAGGATCGAGTGAACACACCCGCAAAAATACGCCGTCGAGCGCCATCATAACTAAGCCAAACATATGGGCAGCAGTGTAGGAAGAAGGAAAAAAACCATGCAAGCCAATCATAATCTTCAGAATCGACAAGAGAGAACCTAAAACCCATTTTCTCAGTTGACGTGACAACACATAACTGGCATTTTCAGAAATCTTCTGTGGCTGGAGTTTGTAGAAATAATCGTTTTCTGTGATAAAAATGGGGCCAAACTGCAGGGAACTATCGTTGTTTTTCCTTCATGTAAACGTGGTCTGAGTGTGATGATGCTAAATGCGAGATTCATTTATGTGGCAGTGCGAAAAATTGAATTAATGTTTATAATCACGAAGAGTGACTGTTTTCCACCAGCCTCACTTTGTTGCCACAGCTCTCGGCCCCGTCCTGCTTCTCGACACGGTGCGCATAAGAGACTTCTTAAAAACATTTAAAAACCTTACCTACCCCAAACTTTTGAACAGTAGTGCATACATACTCTGTCTCCCAGTCTTTGACAAACATTACAAGGATGGAATAACACACAGGATGTTTGTTTTACATTTTAATCTGCTGTCCCTCTGAAATGCTAAGTGTTAGTCAGAGTGCACATTGCAAACAAGTCCGCCACAGCGATCTCATCTACCCCACTCTTTTTTTTTCCCTTCATGCTCACACCTTCAGCAATAAGGGGCAAATTGCTTCAGTACAGTACAGCTGCCTTGCCCGACAGGTTGGATGTTGTTCTTTTTACGTTTTAACTCAAGCTAAGCAAAAATTTTAGGCAGTAGCATGTACTATGGATTTATGATATAATTCAAGAATATAAAGGGGAGACGAGGTGTAGGACACCAATCACCGTTAAATATGCATTTCGTTTGCTTCACATGCATGGGAAGAAATTACATTTAAAATTCAAATGATTTATTTGACTTTGGCATAGTACTTAACCCATACAGATTTGACACAAAATCCATGGCTAAAATTGGCAACATCCACAAAAGCTATTTGGCTGGTGATGGATAAGTTATCACTCTGTTTAAATACTATCTGAGATTTTGTTGGCTGATACTTCATTCCAACAGAATGCATACTAAATTGTAAGCAAGTTTTGGATTATTGTGTCCATTGGATCCATTGGATTTTCGGAGTGAGGATCTGTGTATGCCTTTGAGTTTATAATGCCCACAGCCCCTTGTACTATGGATGAGGAGAGATTCTCTGTTGACCTTTTCAGTTGTATAAAAATGTGAGGAATGTGAGGCTGAAACTGCCACTGCATTTATTTAAATGTATGAACCTAAAAGTTAAGTGTAGGAATAGTTCACTCGAAAATGAAAATCATTTTTTCACTCTCATGTCGTTCCCAACCTGTATGACATTCTCTCTCTCTCTCTCTCTTTTTTTCCCTGAAGCAGAAAAGGAAAAAATACAGAATAATGTGCTGGCCATATTTCTACATGAAAATGAAAGGGACTCTGGGTGAATTCTAAATTTAAGAAGAGTACCACAGAATTATTATCAAAGTAGTCTATGTGAATTGTGTGCAAAGTCTTTTGAGGTTGTGTGATTACTTTGTATGAGAAACAGACCCCAAGTCATTAATCTTTCCCTTTACAGAGCTCTCAAATTGCATACGGGTTATGTCACATTGATGTCAAATATTCTGAATTGCTTTTCATTTAGCGCTTATGTTGTATGAAGATACTTTTTATTATACTTTGTTTGTAATTTTAGATCATGATAGCATTTTCTTTTTTTGAATGAACTGTTCTTTTGAGCAATAATGAATTTTAGGGCAAGGAATTTAGCAAAATGTGACGAAGTAAATGTAAGTGATAAAAAAATTGAAACCATTGTGATTGTCAAAATGAGCAAAATTTTAAGAACCGTTCACAAAGATTGTCAGATTGATCAGGCTATTTATTGTATACATTCATGTTTTTAACCACTCACATGCTAATAATGTGCACACTGAAGCTGGAAAGACCTGTTTTTTGTAAAACTCAAGTTTACTGACCTTAATTATTTGCACATTGACAGGCGTGACATCCAGTGCTTTTTCTATTGGGGAAATTTTGACACGTCATTACCTAGACTATAAATGAGCAACTAAATGCAATACGGTAAGGAAGTGGGAAGGTGATAGCTGTGGGACGTAAAAGAAAAGGACACTATCCTCCTTCCTTGTGCAGTGAAAAATGAGCCGAGATTGCTAATGACTGTTTTTATCACATACCTTCATTTATCCTAGTCTGGCACATTGTACGAATGCTTTGATTAATTGGTCTCTCTGACAATAGGTTTAATGAACATCAGGGTTCGACCATGAGGTATATTCATTTGATCTTCATCTGCAAGACGCGACTAATGGAATCTTTGTGAGATACTTCAATTGGAACATATAGGCTTCCACTATCAGTGTGTAGATTTCAACAAGGCCATTTGAGACTACATCTGAGTTTGCCTAAGAATACTAAGACAGAATTTTTGCAAAATGATACAAAGATGTGCAGGAAGTTCATAAAACACTCTTTTTAGGTGCAACATGAAAGAACTTGACATTTTTGAACAGTTTAATCATTAGTAATATTCTATTTTTTCCATTATATATATGAGTCAGTTCCATAAATTCTATGACACTGTCTTTTCACAGTTTGTTTCACAGATTACATATTTATGGCAATGACCACTGATCTATATAAAATGACATTATATAGATCAGTGGTGGTGACATGTTAAAGTCTTTGTGTCATGGATTCATTCAGTCACTGATTAGTTCACCCATAAAAGAAAATTAGCCCATCATTTACTAACCCTCAAGTCATTCTAGGTGTGTATATGACATTCTTCTTTCTGTCAAATACAATAAGAGTTTTATTGAAACAAACAAAAAAAGCTTTATAATGCTTTAAACAATTGTTTTTTTAGTCCATCAAAGTGCATCCATCCATGATAAAAGTGCTCCATGTGGCCCTAGGGGGTTAATGTGGGTGGTGATGGTGCAATGGAGACACATTGGTGTGAGAGACCCGGGTTCGAATCCACTGTAAGACACTAATGTTTCCCCGAGAAAGACACTCAACCCTTAGTTGCTCCAGAGGCATGCAACCTCTGACGTGTATAGCAATTGTAAGTCGCTTTGGATAAAAGCGTCGGCTAAATGAATAAATAAAGGCCTTCTGAAATGAAGTGATGAGTTTGTGTAAGAAAAATATCCTCCTCCACCTCAACTCCTCACCCTTGTTTATTCCAGCCATTACAAATTTTAATTTTTACATTAAATGTTCTTAGAAATTGCCCTGCAGTCTCATATTACTATGCACTCATGGAGGTCTTACAATAATGCCTGACCCCAGTGCCAATGAAAAGGATGAAGAATCTCCGTTTCAGTTCAGTTTCCCCCTGAGACTAACTGTCCACGAAGACATAATGCTTTGAGAAAAGTTAGTCTCTGTCACTGCCCGAGAACAAAGCTACGGGATATGCCAAACATCACATATGGCTCCCATTCCCTGTGCAGCTTTAAGGTGAATACATATTTGTTTCTGAAAAAAAAGTCACTGCTACTACCCAAACTGCCACTACTTCAAGCCACTAAACCAAACTAATCACCTGTGTTGGCTGGAGAGCTATGGCCCATATGTCTACACCCATCCCAGGCAATCCCAGGACAGGTAATCTAATCCAGAAAGCTCCCTAAGGACTTTGCTGCTGTGTTGTTTGATCTGACAAAGTCAAGGACACTGCCCAAGCATGGCTACATCCACTAGGCCATACAAGGTCATCTCATTCCTTTCCTCTGCTTACTGTGTGAAAGCTCCCTAATGCCTGTTAGATTGTAACAGATCCAGCGAAAGAGGTTATTTTCCGAGAAACGCCGATGCAGCAGGTCATCTCAGCACCAATGTACTCCTTAGTGATTAGGTACCTAGAGCAATGTATCAGACCATGTCGGTCGACAAACTTATCATTGGGTAGATTTTCTCTATAATGTACTGTTAGCATTGCGAGAACTGTTCTTGTCGCCTTTTATGATGATCAGTCTTTTGTATAGGTTTACTAGATACATATTACATTATGCTTCAGTGAAAATGTCAAGTTGAGCTCCTGTCCTGGGATCAGTAAAACGCTGCCCAGCATTATAGTGGAAAACTGATGATGAGAGATGGGGTCCATGCTAATCTCTGTCAGCTTTATAAACACATGGAAAAGCTCACATAGGTAAGTTCCCTTAACATTTGTATGTTTTATTTTCGTGTCAAGTCTTTTTAAATATCACTGTTTTATGTAAGCAACTTATTTCAAGCAGTCAAATATTGTCTTAATCTAGATGAAATTAGAGCATATGCGATTGAATGACATGAACCTGAAAAAATAATGGCAGCTAGGTAATAGCAGCAGGAGTATGAGCTCTGCATTTGCGGTGGAACAGCAATCTTCTATTAATATCAAATTCTGTGCCCAAGAGAGTTCTCCTTGTACAATACAGGAAAACACACTCTCTCATTTTCATCCCCTTTTCTGAGTCATTACCTGTTGAAAATGGATCTTATTAGGGACAAATTTCCTGCCTTTTTCAGACTTTGCTCATCATTTACATTGATAGGGACTCAATCCCAAATTCATGGGTGTTATTAGGAATGAATGAATTATTATAGTACAGCTTAATCATGTGTAGAGTGGAGGTATTGCGGGTGCCGATGTCTGGACTCGTTTTCAATGTCTGGACTCGTTATCACATGACTATTTCCAACAAACATCTGCACTCAATATCTGTGGGGTTTGGATTATTAAGGGAGTTTATATGGAACCTTGGAAAATTTATCACTATTCAATTTTGATTACCGCTGTGTTCAACTTGGATCACGCATCAATATGGACAAAAATAACACTGGTGAGAACTCTTTTTGGGATTGTCATTTGAATATACTTTATTCTCTCATATAAAGATTGTAGACATTTAGAGACATTGATTAACAGGCTTGTGTATATTATATATTCCAGCTTAATGTGAATGTGCATACGTTTGTTGGTAAAGGGTACAATTTGTAGGAGTCACTGTGATACTGTTATATATAAACCACTGCTTTGATGTGCCAGCACACATGGTACATTGTCACGGATGGTTAATGTGTGTGTCGTTTGCCTGTTTTGGACTAGGTCGGGCGTAAACTTCTTGCATCTTTTATTTTAGATGAAATCCAAATTCTAAAAGCTATAAGCACTTTCAACAGGCAGTCCAGCTTGCTGTGGCAAAACCGTTTATCTATGATGCATCTACTTAGCTATGTATATAAAAACAATAGTAGCCTGTGGTATGCTCCCTTTTTCCAGTTGAAACAATAAATGTTTTAGAGAGCATGTGTTTCCCCCACACAAATAAAAGAACATTGTTCCATATTTACAAAGTGAGCACTGCCATTTACTGTGCAACTTTTGACGTTGTTTAGAATCTGTTGGTTTATGATAGGGTCCCAAGGGTCTCTCTATCTCTGTATTTTAATTCATGTTGGCACATTTGAGAAACATATGGGATGACTACAAGCTACGGTCTCTATGTAAAATTCTGGCAATGCAAGCATTATAAACACTGCACTGAAGAAGAATTGAGTACAAAGAGTACAATGCTGCCACCGGCACATTCAGACATATCCATGTTTCTCACAGTCTGCATCAATATTCAGTGAAAAGCTTGTGTGGTATTTTTACAGATGATCTGAAAGGACAGCATTGTACACCCAGTTAGCTTACACACTTTTAGTGTTCAATACTGTAACCTTTTACTTTTTATGCAATGTACTGCATTTATTATAATGATTAAATATTATAATTTATATTATATTTCATTTAGTGCTGTGTTGTCACTTGACATTTTTAGTCACATGATATGCTGATTAATTAATCAAATATTTTTGACCTTTTATTATTTATTATTTTGCATCAGCCTTTTTCTAAAGTCCACAACAATACATTTCGCCAGTCTGGTTTCAATAGTCAGTGATTAAAAATAAAAGTAAATTAATTTGTTAAATTGACATTGGTAATGTAATAATACTAATTTCATAATGTAAGCTTATAAATAACTATTAAAAAAATAACGATAAATAAATGTTTTACTATTAACTGCTGTTCATCTTACTGTGTGTGGCTCTCCTTGTCATAATGAAACTCTGGGTGTTATAAAATCACTGAGTCAGATTTTATTTAGATAAAAGGTGAGAGGACAAGTTGGTTTAATATGACTCTCAGGGCTGTTGTGGAATATTAAATCAATATTGAGATAAAACAAATTATTTTTATCTGCTGTCACCAATAATTCATATTAAATTCATATCAGGATACCCTACTATCTAAATATTACCATACAATATAAACAGTAATAGTGTAATATAATTATGTGATTTTATTGTCCCAAAACAGCCATTTACAGTTTACAACTTTATTCAAAGCTTTAGTTTGCACGTAAATAACATTGAGGGAAAAAAATGATTTGGTAATGTTGCCTTCATTTCATGTTACCTTCATTTCGTGTTTCATTAACCCGGCCCAATAGTTATGCAGTACCGTATTATTAGGAGATAAAAGCAAAAACCCAGATGCACACAAATTTGCATAGGTCCCGACAACATATCCACAATTTAACTAATTTGGCCGTTCAATATATTACACCTGTGAGAGAGGGACAGACAGATAGAAAGCCAGACAGTGAAAAATTACGCTAAAGTCTTTGTGTCCATGTTTAATGCTGTCAGCGTTTTCTGCAAAGTATAATGATCAGCAGGAACCTGGCTTAAACGGCATGATTTGAATTCTGCCAAGTCAGTAATTACCATTCCCCTTTTGTCGAGAGTTTATGTTAGTGGAGGGATTGGACCTTGACAAGTGTACAATGCTTAACATTACCCACAGAGATAAAGGTTCAATCGATGCGGCTAGTTCTGGCCCTTTAGGAGATGCAGATATGTTAAAAATCAATTTCTTCTTGTCATCAACTTTTTTTATTCAGTTAGGGGTTCAGATATGATGGAATGGACTCGTGCAAAAGATGGCTTCATGTCTGCTTTGTGTATATTAGCCCAATGGTGCTATTTCTCTAGCTGTTGGACATAATTACACTTGGCCATTGAGCTAAAGCCATTAATGAAAGGTCAATGAAAGGTTCAGAGCCTTTAGTTTCATCGAGCCTTCTTTGAGTCTTTGGGCTGTGAAAGCACTCTTCTGAAACATGAATACACTTAGTTTAGGAAAGTATGTATTATTTATTTATTAGCTCATTTACATTTTATTCCTAAAGACATGACTTGGAATTTTGAGAAATATCATTAAAATGATGTAAAAATAATGATACCATTTCAGTGTCGTGTAGGAGAGCAGGTCGCCTCCACTTATTTGAGTAGCAAAAATAAAGCAAAGTGGATCAGATATTATTTGGGTAAAATATAAACAGCTTGTGTTTTTGCCAAAGAAGACAATAGGTTTTATTTATTTATTTATTTATTTTTTTGCTTGAAGGCATGTATTTTTTTTATCAGAACAAACAGCTTATGACCCATTTCTCATGGGTTGCATTGACTATTCAGTATACCAGTAGCATACTTTTCAAGCTTGACATTAGATGACTTTTGTAGTCCAATAGTCAAATAGTTGTTTTACATGCAATAGGCAGTGGGTGTGATTTGAATATTAAACACTGTTTGTTTGTCTTTGGGCCCTGGATAGGCAGAAATTGGTGGCTTTTATCGACTATTTCTGACTATTTCTTTGTAATGGTCTTCTGGATAGGGACTCAGCTAAACTATGAGGGATTTCTATGAAGTTGTGTCCAGGATAAAATATCTGAGAACAATCCTATGGACTGTAATGTGATCCTTGCTACATTTTGCCATCAAAAAGCATGTCAGCATAGTGCACGTAAATATCCACATTTCACTTTTATATTCTGCCTAAATCAAACCATATGTTTATGATTTTTTTAAAACTAATGTCAGCGCTCTTATCCAATAAATTCTATCTTAGGAACTCGTCTTTCATTTTATTGACTAAAAAAACACTTAGAAACAAAGCTGTGTCAGAGTGAAAAAGTAGCAAGCGTCAAACACTGTTTTTCAATGATGGATGGATTTAGCTGCAGGCTCCTAGTTTGGGAATTTAGAGAAATTGGTCTGTTAAAGTTCCAAAACAACCTTTCTCTAGATGGTACTTTTCTGTCCAGCCAAGCCACTATCGTAGAGTACCCGATGCATTTTATTTACAAGCTTTACTTGGCAACTGCCAGAGGAGAACTAATGTTGACCCTCAATCCTCCATAGTAGATTATGTAAACAGAGACAAGAAAAAAAAAACCCTCCTTAGAAGTCCTATAAACTGTTGTGGCTAAATTCTAGTAGATAAGCATTGGTAAATGTTGACTAGCAATTAACATAATTGTTTAAATGTGTGGAAGCTTTTGTTATAATCACACACTGATGTTGCAATTTAAGGATAAAGAATAAAGGCACGGATATACAAATAATGCAGAGCAACTCTACAGGTCCACTTTACATTGATCTGTTTAGTCAGTGATTCACAGCATTATACCAATCACAATAAATCCCAAGTTTCTCCTTTTTTTTTTTGGATCCTGGACCATGAGTAATAAATCCTGTGCATAAAAGAATTAACAAGGAGCTGTGATTTAATGGGGTTTTACTGACAGCCATGAAATGAATTTCACCCTGGGCGAATATGCTGACCTTTTTGTTGGGCACATTGATTGTTATTTCCAAAGTACATCTTTTTAAAACGAGTCTTAAATATGAATCTTGCGATATTGTATGCATCATCATTGAGCTGTGTTTAAAGATCAGTCATTTTTGCTTGGCTGGAGATGCAATGCATCAGCATGTTGAGCAATTATGTACGCTTTCAATGATGTTTCAGTCAAAGCAGAGATTTGTTTTCTTGCGAGCTCTTATGTTGCAAAACCTTGAAGAAACCCTTGAGTTACAGTTTTGTTGGCAAAAAAACATTATCTGTTTTGCAATTTTCCAAACCCATTAAGTAACTTTTATAAGACCTATGTTCATCTTTGTCTTGCATGGCAGCAAATGAGCTGTGAGAAATTAAAATAAATTTGGCAACCTAATTAATGCACAGTCCAGCAATATTTTAAGTGGCATCTCTGTTTGGATTTTACTGTTGAGCTCCATAGGCCACTCTTGAGTGCGGTTTCACGTTGTGTAGTTAAAACAGTCACCTACTGTTGGACTCTGTTATGTGTGACTTTATTGAAAAGTACCATTATTAACCATAAAAAAGTTTTTTTTTAAAGGTGTATTTATCACAGCAGCACATGGTTTATGAGCCATTTTATAAGAGCTGGTTCTTTTATTAAACCAAAAAAAAAATCTAAGCATTAAGTGTGTCCATCGTACCCTGTTCGCCTTCCATTAGCTTGGTCTAAAAGGCACTCCTTGACCACCAATGTATTTTAATGGCAGTTCAGAGGAATTGAAAGGTGCCTATTTCTGCCAAGCCTCTATGCATGTGCACAAGATCAAGACACTCTCCGTTTTCTACCCCTTTGAATGTAATGGCATCATAACTGAAATTGAAAACAAAAATGAACCAATAACGTTCTCCATTGAATTTACAATGATGGAAGCTGATGAAACTTTTATTGTCGTCGTACCCATTATGAAGGTTGAAATGCGGCGCTCTGCAGTTATGAGTGTAGAGAGAAAGGGAAGAGGGAGACAAATGCGTGCTACCAGAATAAAGCTGATTTACAGGCTAATGGACACAAAGACGTGGGCCTCTAATGCGTCCCCCTCCCTCTGCCAGCTCATCAGTGTATTCAATAATTCCTCAACCCTGTAATCAATGTGTTGTCTCTATGTAAATGGCCATAAAGCTGCTCCCAGCACAGAAATTTATAGATCAGACTATAGGCTCCCCTAGATATATGGTAAAAACTGCGTGAATGTATTGATGTTCTCATCAGGTCAAGTTCTTGCCCAATAATTAATCGGATGCCGACATTCGCTTTGAATGCATGCGAGCAGGTGGACGGCTAATAAGACACTTAGTAGCTATCCGTCATTCAGCATACAAACATAAGGCTGTGTGAGATACGTCACGTATTCTTGGATAATTAAGTGATTTAAAAAAGAAAAAAAACACTGGCTGTTAATCATTATGTTAAAAAGTGGAACATGCATTAGGTATCTCAAACGTGCAAAAA
Organism: Cyprinella lutrensis; assembly: GCA_027497675.1. Classification (NCBI taxonomy): domain Eukaryota; kingdom Metazoa; phylum Chordata; class Actinopteri; order Cypriniformes; family Leuciscidae; genus Cyprinella; species Cyprinella lutrensis. The sequence goes on from JAOTRC010000004.1 coordinate 20,228,673, forward strand.
TCTAACACGGATGGCTCTCTACCTGTCGCAATAATATTAAACTATCCTGAAGTTAGAGTAACAATTACAGAAGAATGAAATTATGCATATTTTGTTGAGTTTCAAGCTTGAGATGGTTCAGTTTGAGGAGATGTTTCTTCACTGTCCCCGCCAGAGCTCATTTCCCAGTACATTCAGCATCTTGCTCAAATTCGCAAACTCATATTCTCAAAACTGTAAGTTTTAACATCTTCAAAATCAATATTTTGATCACTGACAGCTTCTTTTCCATGATCCACCATCAAGTGACAGTGGCACCAAATGTCATTGCATTACTCGCTCTGCAGTAAATCCCTGAGCCATTTCAAGTTTTGCCGATGATACTTCTTATTCTTTTGTTTTCTGCCTGTGGCAACTATGAGTGAAACGTCACTGCACTATTGTAAATCAGACAGGTGAAAGGTGAATTGCTCTTAGTCAGTCATTAAAGATTAAATTATTGTTGTGCATAATGTATCTTCACACTGTTACACACCTCAGGTCATTAGCGACCCTATAGATTTTACAAAAATAAATAAATAAATAAATAAATAATAATGGAAAACCAGGAATTCTTTTTTTATGGTTTACAATGAGTTTATTAAGTTAATACTAAAAAGGTTGATATCTAACTTTAAAAAATGAATCAGAAGGAGGGTAGTGAATAATGTCCCAGGTCTCTAAAGACCAGGGGTATGCATTTAAGGGTTAATAAATGCTATAAAATCAGTGTTGATAACTAATGCCATAACTGCATAAATTCAATTTGCAACTTGGATGGAAACATAGCTGTTGTGAGCGTTGTTGTCATTAAGTAATGAACAATTCATATGAGATTAATATTCTTTTAAAATTTAATTGTAAATCAGTCTAAACCAAACTTCTGTAGCAGTTTGGTTGTATGCGGTATTTAACCTTACAAACTCTGAATGTATTGCAATCAAAATGAAGAAAAAAAAGCAGGTTGTAAACTGTCATTTGCTCCAACAGCAGTGCTTTGTCATGAACAGGTTTCTGAGCATATTAACTGCATTGCCCAGCTGGTGTTGGTAGGGACCCTTCCAGAGCTGCCTCATGTTGCCTCATTAATTTAGAGATCTAAAAGCGGGCCCGACATAATGGAGCAGAACTTGTGAAAGTCATTTGTCCATCGACTACAGATGATTGTGGACAACATTATCCACTGGAATTTAACGCTTTAGCTCATTGTCAGTGTTTATGTTCTAATACCCTTAATGATTCATTAGAACAGAAATGTTAGTGCTGTGAGAAATACTTGGGGATGATATTTCAGTGAAGCAGATTGAAATTTGCTTATTGAATATTCTTTCGAATAATTTCACTTGCTCCGTGTCTCACAGAAATATCCTAACATTAATCATTCTCTAAGCAATTTACAGGAAAAATGGCCATGAGTAGAATTGCTCTTTGCCATCTGCCATGAGAGAATGCTATGAACTTCTGTCAGAATGATTCTTTCTCCACTGAAACTGTACTGATGAAAGCAAGCATAAGCACAGATCAATTCCAATATAATACAGAAAAAAATATGCTCTGTTGGCGATTCACTCAGTTACACTATATACATGTTCTGGCCGTACTTCTTAACGCACAATTGTTCTACATTGTGGCCTTGTGTGGTAAAGCAAACAGTCTAACTTGTTTATTTAGTCTCTTTAGAGGCTGGCACTGACGTAAACCTAACATTTACACTTCACCCATCAATATCATAAAATGTCACCCACCAATTTGCTTGCCTCATGCAACACCCAGGCAAACATCCCAAGGCATTCACAGGCGTTAAAGAGAGATTGATTCCCATTTAAATGGAAATGGCATACACTGAGTCAAGTTGTCATTTTTTGGCAGAATTCTCGGATATAGAGAACCCACTTTTCCCCGCTTTAGAATCAAACAACAACAACAACATCATTTGACGGACAAGGTAAAAAAAAAAAAAATGCAGTTTGGTGTCCCTGTTATGTCATTTGAAGATGACGTGTATAATTTCTGTGCCACTAGCAACACCAAAAAGAATTGCAAAAACAATGAATATCTTAAAAGGGGTTTAAAAACACCCCAGCCGTCTGCCATTTATCAGACAAACAGGTACTCTAATCCCGCCCCAGCCTCACACTATTGATTGAGCCAAACAAGCAGATTGCAATTCCATTTGGTGTCGCTAGTGCAGAAGAAACAGCACCTTTAACGCTGTATGCTTTCCAATGCAACAGTATGCTGAACAATATTAATCTGTCCAGAAGCACTGCATTGCCAAATCATTTGGATTACAATATCATAATGATGGCTGTTGCCCAAAGTGGAGAGAATGATTCTCTGAAACATGCATAGCAAGTGAATATGAGGGGAGAATCACTTGCCAGGCAAAGGATCACTCGCTACACTTTAAAAACCATGAAATGAACAACCAAATAAATGTGTTATAATTCTTTTGCTCATTAATTAATTACAGGAATACAAATGTGATTGACACATGTGTGGGAGAGTACAAATCCCGTACAATGGCGTAACTCACTGCATAGTAAGATGCATTGTTGTAGAAACTAACAGGCTAGTCACGACTGCTTCCTGAAATTTGTCGCACATCTGTTGTTTGAACCACTCTAGTTCACTGTCTCAGAACCCAGAAGACTAATTCACCACAAGATTTTCAATGTATGCGTAAAAAAAAGCCTAAACAACTTTATACTTACTTTGACATTTTGTTCTAAACAACTGATAATGTTTAAAAAAAAGTGATCATGATTTCATTCTCAAGAATATTGTGATTTGTAATTGTTTTATTTAAACATTGTTTTGAAAATTTGCTGAAACATTTTTTTTTTCTGTGTGCATCTCGTAACGTGAGCGAGGATGATAGAGGATTATTTACTGTTCTGAAAAGAACAAACAAACAAACGTCAACAACAACTAAATCCATATATAGACGGGTAAATAAACAAGTCATTTTTAAGAGCATTACTGTCCTACATTTTTCCCATTCAACCTTTAGTCTGCTCAGGACACAAATGAAAATAAGTGATTTGATGTGATTATTAAAAGGCAGAATAATATATTCAGATGTGATTAGCTCTTTGGGGCATGCAAGCATCTTTGGACTAATGCTGTAACAAAAATACAGACCATGATCAGAAAACTATGCATTCAAATGTGGTATATTCGAAAAAATAAACACTTAATCCGGTGTTGCTAAAAAGTGAAATGTACTGTTGATTCATTTCTTTATTTGAAAGGGGACAGTGTACATTAACCAACATTAGAGCAATGCAAATGTACCCGAGTTAGCTAAAAGAGAAAATTTTCATTGTCCCCAGCTAGCTGTAAAAAAGGAAACCTTAAAGATAATCAAAAATATAAAATCACAAGATAAAATTGCATACAAAACATTATGAATAATAAATACAATTCATATAAAATAATTATATAATGGTTAATTGCACACAGATCGGTAGATCAGTGTCCACAAGTTTGGCTCTCTACAAGCCATTTTTTTAGCATTCTTTTTGAATGAAAAGAATGATAAAGTCTCACTGATGGTTTCTGGCACTGTGTTCCATTGCTAAGCTGCTCTTACGGAGAAGACAGCCTGAAAGCAGTTTTTTTTTCTCTGAGGGATGATGCAGTCTTCCCTCATTCCCTCACTTCCCCTCTGTTTACCAGAGGAGTTGCTAAACCTCCATGTCTGATTTTATAAATTAAACAGATGTTTTTGAATTTAATGAGATTATCCCAAGTAAGTAACTGATATCTCCTCAGAATACTACAGCGGTAATGTTTTTTTTTTTTATAAATCCAGTATTTTTAATGCTTGCTTGTATAATGTTTCTAATGGTTTCATTGTTGTAGAGTGAGTATTGAACCAGCCAACCCAATCTCACGAGAATTCGTACAAATTTGTACGAGGAGGCTAATTCGTAACAATTCGTACGACCTCACTCGTACGATTTTTGCTAAATCGTACATATTTTACGAATTGGCCAATT
>JAOTRC010000004.1:20249041-20259267 GCA_027497675.1 Cyprinella lutrensis
TTTCTTTCTTTCTTTCTTTCTTTCTTTCTTTCTTTCTTTCTTTCTTTCTTTCTTTCTTTCTTTCTTTCTTTCAATTCTCTAAAAAAAAAAAAAAAATGTTTCTGGCCACAAGCTTTTACTCTGAAATTAAATGAAATAATAATAAAATAAAATAATAAAATTAAATGAAATATTTTAAAAAAGGAAATAATGAAATGAAATAATAAATAAAATTAAATCAAACAAATTGAAACCAAACGATAAAATAAAATGAAATGTAACGAAATTGAAATGAAATAAAGGAAAAAAAAAAAGAAAATAATGAAATTCAATCAAATGAAACTAAAAGATAAAATAAAATGAAATAATGAAAAAAAAAACGTAATTAAAAGTGAAACAAAATTATGAAATAAAAATGGATATTAAGGATGGACTGTCGTATACTCTCTCTGTATGTCTCTGACTCCATCTCATCTTAAATAAAAATGCATACACACTCTCTGCTAAGGGTTCTTTCCATCAGACTACAGTCAACTACGGTCCATGGCAGGGCTGAGGAAAGAATAGCAATGCATGTGTCACCCGGTATCTGCACAGGGCCTGTGAGAGGTACAGTATTGCTGCCGTCGCCCCACAACCACTAGCACGCAGCCGTGCAGCCATGCTTATCTGCTCTACACCTCCAATGCATTACCTGTCTGCGGGCCGCGGATCACTTCGGACAGTATCATTAAATGCCTTGTCATTACCCGTTATGGAGCGATGCCCCTATCCTTGCCGTCTCATGAGAAAGCAGAGAGGGGGTTGTCGAGAGCTTGCACGGGCGTGCATTTTGAAGGAACGCTGAAGAGGTGGTCGAAGCTCGGGACGGACAGCGCGAAAGACAGAATTGGCATTAAATTGTTGAGGGGAGCTGTATTGACTTTGACTGCTGCAGGAGAGGGCTGTTAGTGCGTGCGCTAGACGATGTTTGTCACTGGAGTGAGGGCAGGCTGAGCAGACGTGCCGGGCTCAGGGAGAGAAGGCGCGGGCTGAGCGATATGGATAGGTGAAGTCTCCCGGTGGGACGAGCTGCCGGGTTGCACGGAGCTGGGAGGAGAGGCTAAATTGAAGGTTTATTTATCCAATTCGCTGTCAAGGTCGGCTTGTCGGGAAGCTGTCCTGTGTGTGCTCACCAAATGCCAAAATCCCGACGAATTGTTAAGAGAAAGCTGAGGGCCCTTGAATCAATGACCTTTGTGCATCAGGCATCAACATGCCAGAGTCTCTTAAGGCCATTCTTTACTGGCTATTACACGTGCCTTTTAAAACAAGAGGGAGGCGAGGAACCGTCTAACAACACTCTCACACACACACACATAGATATATACACAAACATACAGACACGCACACATACAGGTGAATGCCGCAGGGCTGACAGACTACACACCATGCTGATGGCACACGTTTGACTGAAAGAAAATAGCATGAAGATCCTGGTTACGTTGAATCCCATCATGGCAATGCTGTTAAAACTCCCTTCCTGCTGCATTGCATTTTGCAAAGCTCACGAGCATCACGTTTAATTTAATAAAGGATGTGCATTTCATGATTATCACTGAGCTTAAATTAAACAAGGTGGGTTGAAAAGGGTCAGGCGTTTCACTTTCAATTAGGGTAACTCTCCATTGTTTATCATGCAGTGTAAGATTAGGTGCAGATGGCTACAATGATGACGTCTATGTAGATCCTGTTTTCTTGTATTGATTCCCAAACTGAATAGAGAGCAGATTTTATCAGGTTTGTTTACATAATATGTTCTTATTGCATGGACATAAAAGATGACAAAAACTTTATGTACAGCATCATGACAAAAAACACCAATATCTGTTGACTCTCAATCAAAGATACATGAAAATGTATAAAGTCGTCCATAATTGTTGGTGCTCATGAGTTAAAAGCGTCTTTAACCACCAATGTACATATTGAAATGTGAATGTATATGAAGATTCACATCTGCTGATATGAAGGTAATGTTATTCTTGTGGTTAGGAGTGTGTGTAAGAATTTTGCATAAAAAAAATCTTTTCAACAGTGCTACCATCTAGCAAGCAACCTCCCTAAATATAATGTAAAAAAAAAAATGGTATGTTTTTATTTAGATTCCTGAACTGTTGTTAAAATACTGTGCTGCTGTTATGTTTGATATATTGTCTATTAATTATGCTGTGGAGAGATATTCAAATTGCGAATATTTGAGATGAATCAGGTTCAGGAGTCTGTCTACAAGTTCCCTGCTCTTTTAATGAGGTTATCGCAATGTTTCCGTAGTTTATACAGCGTGGTTTCCTCCCGATGTCTATACTGTTTTCATTCACTGAGTGTCTGCTTTGGCTGTCGAGTTGTAGGTCCAGTATTTTCATTTCCGTTACTTGGTTTTCTAATCACTGCACATGAGTGAGCTGACAAAGGTTTGATAGGAAGCTTAATTCCTTTATAGCATGGAAAGACGGTGCGCTCCTACAGAGGGACCACCTCGTCAAAGTTTCAGAAGGCCCTGTCAACATGAAAAGAACATGACCTTTAAGTTGTATCAGCATGTTTGCTGATGCATACAGGGGAGCAAGACTCTTACCAGAAGCTTTGCAGTGTATTCAGACAAGTAGGGTCAGATTTTTCTGATATTGAAAAGTGCAAATTTGCATGATTAGACAGACACTAGAGTAACGGTCTGTAAAGTTTAGCATTAAACGCTTTCCACAGGTTCCTGACAGACCCAGCAGGTCTTTGTGTTGTTGAGCCAGTGGTACGTATGTGGTCAACTGATGGCTGCATCCAAGCTAAAATGTCTGTGAAGCATCATATGTGCTGAGATTGTGGTACAGTGTTACAGGTTGAGTGCTAGAAAGCGATGAATAAGTATAGAAATTTAAAGGGATAGTTCAAAATAAAAAAAAGTATGTCACCCTCATTGTGTCAAACCTATGACTTTCTTTATTCTGTGGAACAAAAACATAAATTTTGAGAAAAATGTCTCAATGAGAGTTTTTTCATACAATGAAAGTCAATAGGCTCCAATGTTTGCAGTATTCTTCTAAATGTGTTTGTTTTGTGTTCTGCGGAAGAAAGAAATGTTTTGAGGTTTGGAAATGAGAGCCTTTTTTTGCTTTTTTGAAGAATTATACCTTTAGTTGAGTCAAGTCTCGAATGTTTTGATTAATTATTTCTTGCTCAGACATCTCGAGTCATATTTCAGGATAGAGAGTAAATCTCTCACAAATTAGGTAAACTACAGCTTCCTTTTCAAGCTGACACTCTGGGGGTCGAGAAAATGAAACCATTCTGTCAGTATGTCATCACTCAGATTCATTCAGGCGGATGTGTGGGAGTATTGTTTTGTTATCTCATTACAAGGCAGTCACATTATACTTTAAATCAGAAAGCAGTTTCAAGAAATTAATCCTATCAACATAGTTTATTTTCCTCAAGATACAATGAAATTGAGCTGCACATAGCAAAATAAGGAGATTCACGACTTTTTCCCCTCTAACCAACCATCTTGTCAACATATGTTTGTGTCCTGGAGGAAACCAATCAAACTGATATAAATTCAATTAGCACATTTGCCTAAAAATAAAACAAACATACAGTTTTTTAATTATATAAAGGAATAGCGCGTACCAACTGCTCCAGTTCAGTGGCTTGAGACTCAATAATCTTCATTTTGACTAGCCACAGGGTTTACTCGTGCAAAATATTCAAATTGACTTTAGAAAGCCAAATGAGTGGAAAACAAGAAGAGATGCTTATCGATCAGCTAGGCTGCACCAGATGTGTATGTATACTATATCTTAAGCCAGAGCCTTAGACAGGGGAATCCATCACTATTGGCAGGTGATGTTGATGATCCAAGAGAGCGTGACAGGTTTATGGACACATTTTAAGTGGGTTGTCTGGGCCTCTTTAAAGCCACATCACTCAATCATTGCAATCGAATATGGACCCTTATATGTCAGTAATGGACCACTTGGACCATTGGGAGAGATACTAGCTTACCTGTATGCACATGCATAAAGCATTGAGACAGAGCTTACCGTCAAATCTCCTGAGAATATCTCTAATGAGCAAATAGCTACTGTTTAATTTCTAGAGTACAATACTGTATTTATTTTCAAAGGCACCAACCTCATTACTTTAGATCACTCTGTTGTCTTAGCACTTGATATGTACATATGAGAGGTTACAGTAAAACAGCTTTTAGTTCACACAGGAGCACTGCTCTCATTTCCATAATTGCAGAACTTGGCCACTGCCAGGTACATTCACCATATTCTCCCACTTGTATTGCCCTGCTATTTAATCCTAAGGCCCTGTCAAACGAGACTGATGAATCTTGTCAACGCAAGAAAAGCTCCAGATTGGACTAGCCCAGCAATTTACCATAAGTACTCAATTTGAGACTGAAACGCAGCCTGGCATTTGCAGATGAGTGGCCATGTTCCATATATAAATATATATATTAAAATCTTCTCTAACATCTAATTGCCTTTCTGAGGCCATATTTTGAAAAACCATATGCATCAAGTTTTGAATAGTACTAACTAAAGTACTAATATCAATTTGAGTATTACATGTTTCAAATGGTATATTGGGTGTAAAGTTGAATTTATGATATGACATTAAAAACGCTGTGTTAACAGGTTGATATATTATATAGAAAGCCTAGTATTTAAGACAGTTATGGTAAACCTGAGTTGTGTATAACCTCACGATCTCACGACCAAGTCGTACAAATTCGACGAATGATTAAAAAAGGGGGTAATTCGTACGAATTCATACGACCTCACTCGTGCGAATTAGTATGATTTTGCTAAATCGTGTATATATTTACGAATTGGCCAATTCGTATGGATTCGTACGAATGACCTACCCCTTACCCCGCCCCTAAACCTACCTACCACGTGGGTTTAGACAAATCGTACGAGTGAGGTTGTACGAATTAGTACGAATTAGACACTTTTAAATCATTCGTCGAATTCGTACGAATTGGTCGTGAGATAGGGTAGGTATAACTTAAAGGGATAGTTCACCCAGAAATGTACCCCACTGACTTTTTGTACACTATTGACATTTATTGTATGCACAACTGTTCAAACTGTTTAAAAAAAGTAACACAAGTTAGGAACAACATGATGAAAGATATTTAATTTGAGGTAAATTGTTAATTTAATGAATTGCTGTTTGCGTCCTATACTACGGTTTGCTCCAGGAAACTTGCAAATTGTTGCATAACATGAATTTAACAGCAATTTGCGATATCAAAAAGTGTCAGCAGCAAACATATGAAGGTCTGTAAATTAGAAAGCCTTATCAGTGCATAACCCAAATACACTTTTATCATTGCAAGCCAAAATCTTTGTACTGTTAGATCATAATGCATTGACAGTTAAATCTCTCAAGCTTTTCAAACTTTGCTCTGGTGTTTGGGATCTATCCATTACCCTGACACCTCATTTCTTTCTGCTAGTGACCTAGAAAGTGGAGGAAGTGGGGATGCATACAGAGATGCTATGCATTCGGGTCCGTACCACCTGTGCGAAGTGACTAACCTCTCCACTGCAGGGGCATGGTGTTTAGTGGCTGCCTTGGTTATTGATGAGAGTCAAATCCTATCTGAATCCCAGAGCTATGCTGCTCTTTGTAACTAGGACAAATGGTGGTAAAGTGAGAGTGCTCGACCAGAAACAATAAGTAAAATTGTTCGGGTAGATCCTCCAGAAGGGTAAAACTCATTTAAATGTAAGTTTGATTAGAAAGTGAATTAAGAAAAGAAAACCTTGCAGTTGGACATGAGAGCTTGCTTTTTAGATCAAACATACTATTAATATTGCTAATTTTTTATGTAATTGCAGCACTTTAATAACAAAAAATATATAAATAAGAAGATAGTTTTATGACTGTATTTTATGACTTATGAGTTCATATTATGTTTTTATTAGAGGCCATGGATTTTAAAATAGAAGTATTAACATGTGGAGATGTGAACGTTGATTTGATAGTGAACCAATGCAACTCCTTAATATCTTCCATGTTTTGATAACCACTAATGGGGGGATATAAGCAATTATTATATCATAAGCAATTACTGAGCCTCTCTCAAGCTTTTAAATGAAGTGATAATGAGAGTTTGCTTTGCTGAGATGAAGCTAGCTAAGGGTCAATTCCTCTGCATATGTTGGCTCTGATGTCACGGGCTGCCCTGGTCTAACATCAGATTATATAACAGTAACAGCCGTTACTGTGCATCTTGAGGAAACAATTAAAAAACTAAAAGTCAGTCAAATAATGTAAATGATTGTGCATTTCAATATTACATATTTTATTTCAAATTTAATTTCATCATTACAAAGATATTTAAATACGGTTGTAGGTGATACGGTAGAAAGTTTCAATAGAATCACGTTTATTTTAGCTTGACATAAATGATGGTAAGCACATCAGCACACTAAAGTGGATTAATTAAGTGGTTCAAAAAAGCACTCTAAAGTTCAGCTAATTGCATTTAAAATGAATTTAAACAGTAGTTAGAATGCAGTTAAGTGCACTCTTGTTTATAAAAATGTTTATACGTTCTTTTTCCCCCCTCAAAGGCTATGAATGGTGGTGTGTCTATGGATTTCAATCATGAATCAATTTTAATGAGGATTTAAAATGATGAGCCAAATGTGACATTAGCATACTTAGTTTAACAGTGCATAGTGACCAGTAATTTGGGAGGCTGTGTTCTAGGAATCACTGAACTGGCTAGCTTCACAGAACACAGAATGAGTCACATCCACCCAAACACTTTCTCAGTGGGCACAATGGGCTTTGTACAAATTTAAAACACTCATTAAAACTGTATAGAAGAAGATTTTGTTAATAATTAGATTATTTCCTTTAGAATTAAAAAGAAAATCCTAAATACAGCAACACATTCTCATCCTAGGGCGTCATCTAACTGACGCTTTTGACCATCCAACGCACATGGCAACCTTCGGCGTCAGTTAGATGACGCGGGTAGGTTTAGGTCTGGGGTAGGGTTAGGATTAGACCAATAGGAGGCGCATCTCATATTGACGCTAAAGGGTGCCATGTGCGTTAGATGTTGACGCACGGTCAAAAGCGTCAGTTAGATGACGCCTTGGGATGAGAACAGACTAAATACAGACATTCTGGCTTTGATTAAAATATCTGAGTGTCATGTCATCTGAGCTTAATGGCAAAATATCTTTAAAGACAAAGTTTGTGTAAGTCATTATAAGTGGTTATATTAAGAGATACCCACAGCTAAACAGTGCTGGTACATGCTGTTTTCCTGATTACAAGCTCAGCTTCAGAGGTGACAAAGTTAGTAACCTACTTTATCTCTAAGATGCTGCAATCAGTGTGTATGTTCTCCATGCTGCTTCCCCCTCACTCAAGACAGTGATTATAAAACATGAATCAGTTGCAGAGGAGAGATTTAAAATGTGATATAGACCATATAAATCAATGTGAGAACCTTCAAGTGGGGGAGGCAAATTATTGGCCTCTCTAGGAAGCCATCTGGTGCGCTTCAAAACTAGACTGTGCGGTAATGAGAGATGTATAACTGGAACGTATGTTATGGTAAATGTCACTTACATAATCTTTTGAAACAAACTAAATGTTCTGGATTTAATATATCTTCAAAGTGAGTAAATGGTGCCAGTTAGTCAACAGAGAGTCCCTTTTCGCATTTGCAATGATGTGAAGTCTTGGATGTGAAGTTATAATGCTGCACGCATATAAGAAATCGATAAAAGCATTGAGGCAAGTTTGTGGGGACAAAGCCAATAAAAGGAGGAACATGTGTGACATGTGTTTTCCAATATATCAGAGATGAATCTTAGCAGCTCAAGGGTGTAACCATTACATTTCTTCATAACGGAGACATTTGGGGAATTTGAGTGCACTATTACATTGCCAGCTTAGTTTATTCTCCCTGAGAAGTTAATATGACAACATATTATTTCTCTTCCTGTTTTTCTGCCATGTGGTTAACTGTAATGTGTGAGAGTATAACAAACTAATACACGTACATTTAGTAACACTTTACAATAAGGTTCCATTGGTTAACATGAGCTAACAAGAAATATTATTTTTATTTATCTTATTAATATTATTGGAAACATTACAATAAGTTTCAGTTAACACAATAGAGTAAGTTAGCATTAGTACATGTGTTAATTAACATTAAATAACAATGAGCTCATTAATTATAGTATGTTTCCTTAATGTTAGCTCAGGTCAAATGATACAACTTTGTGTTAATAAATGTGTTGACGCAAATGTTTAAGAAGTATTTTTCATTGGTTTTATATAATGTAGTTAAATAATGTAACTTTATTGTGAAGTGTTAGCATTGAAATAATTGTGTTGTAATAGACATGAAAACGCACATTCTGAACTTAAATAGTTGTAGTTTAATGGTTGTTCAAGAATGCTTTGGAATATAGACATAAGATTGGTCTAGTTTTAGAGAAGACATTTGGCATTAATTAAGAAAGTGAAACAGAAAAAAAGTTATAGAAGTTTGAGTTTATGAAAATGTACAATGTAAAAATGTAAAAATATAATTGTTCATATTTTATTTGAAATATATATTTTAAAAACACGTTGTACTCTAAAACTGCAAGAAAATCAAAGCCAAACATCTTAACAAGGTGTGTTCCAAATTTTCTGTTGATATCTCATAAAAATAAATAAATAAATAGATAAATGTTTGGGTGCAGTACCAAATTTTTAATCTAGATGACATCGAAGCTCCATTATTGACCACAGGGTGCCTCCATTTCCAAAGTGAGTGATTTGAACCATATATTTCCATAATTTTCATACAATTAATGAAGTAGACATTCTATTCGTAGTATTGGAAGTTTTCCACCTCCAATAAACACTATATGTGTTAGCTTGCTGACACATCTCTAATGACTTTTTTTTTTTTTTTTTTTTTTACATAAAAATTTAATGGTGGGCCGGTGACACTAGTGTTGCCATTAATTCAAAATTTTGAATGGTTGGATTTTTGAGGTGGGGGATATTACATTAGCAAAGGAAAGAATTTGTTTTGCATAGGTTGATGCAAGAAATCCAATCTTTTTTTTTTTCTTTTTTTTTTAATTTTGATTTTGACAGTGTAAAATAAAATATGCAATGCACCAGCATGCAATGGCAGCTAAAATTTCTTCTCACAAAGACATCTTGCCCAAATGCCTTTCTCTGGCTAGACTGTCCACTGCATAGCCCTTCATTAAATGTCCGGCAGCTTAATTACGGGAAATCGAATGAGATCCTTGAATTGTAGCTTGACATTTTAACAGCTTTGAGAGATTTTTTTTTTTTTTTTTAACCATGATTGTACAAGAAACCTTAGAGCTCTTGGAAGGGTCATTATAAAGCGGTAACGAGCAGAGATAAGCAGTTAGAAAAATTCTACTCACGTATATGTGCTTTTTTCTTAGAGGCTTAATCTCTTTTCTTTTTTTTTCTCATCAAAATCTTATCTACTCTGATTTCTATGATGAACTTGCCCATAATGCAAAAGTATGTACAAAACATGACATCATAAAAATTCATAGAACATTAAGCAGTAATTTCAGATTAAGCACATTCCTACTCTAAGAGTTTCTTCCATTTGTGAATGAATTGTAACATCTTTGCAAATATTTAGTTTATCAGTGATTTTGTGTTTTGACTCTTAAGGTAATTTTACGTTGTTGCTTAAAGGGATGCTCCACTTTTTTGGAAATAGGCTCTTTTACAACTCTTTTAAATTTTACAACTCTATCTGCTCAGTTATTGGGATTTTCACGCACAGGGTTTACAAAGAATGGTGTGAAAATGTAAAAACATCCAGTATGCGGCAGTCCTGTGGGCGAAAATGCCTTGTTGACGCTAGAGGTCAGTGGAGAATGGGCTGACTCATTCAAGCTGATAGAGAGCAACTTTGACTGAAATAACCACTCATTACAACCGAGGTATGCAGCAAAGCATTTGTAAAGTCACAACACGCACAACCTTGAGGCGGATGGGCTACAACAGCAAAAGACTCCACCGAGTACTACTAATCTTCTCTACAAATAGGAAAAAGAGGCTATAATTTGCAAGAGCTCACCAAAATTGGACAGCTGAAGACTGGAAAAATGTTGCCTGGTCTGATGAGTCTCGATTTCTGTTGAGACATTCAGATGGTAGAGTCAGAATTT
>JAOTRC010000004.1:20282809-20295505 GCA_027497675.1 Cyprinella lutrensis
AAACACTCCAAATATACAACAAAATGCATTTAAGGGCTTAAAAAGTGGATTTTGCATGATATGTCCACTTTAACACTACTCCCAAACCTAAACATACATATTTTATACAGAATATAAAAAGAATAAAGTAATGGCCAGAGGTTTGTAGAAAAATGTCTTGGTTACCTACATGTAACCCTCATTCCCTAAAGGGGAATACGTTATATGTTACTGACTGGGATCACGCTAGGGAGCCAGTCATCTTCAAGTACTATGGATAATGGTAAGTCCAAGGCAATGGACTTAGCACATACTTGACTTAAACAAAACTTAGCGAATACTAGTCCGAACTCGAGTCCAATTTTGAATGAACTCGGACTTAACATGGAGTCGGACATTTTAGACTCAGAGCATACAAACATCCATTTTTTAATGGTTGTTCTTGAGGAAAAATCCTCCTGCTCCTGCACATTCTTTGCTTTTCCAATATTTTACTCCTTAGTAGTAGTGGCTATGATTGTGAGATCCATCTTCACACTCATACACAATCATTACAAACCCTGCAAATATTTAGTTATGTTCAAGAAAGAAGGATCCATTGAGGATGGAACTGGGTGTAAATTGGTGTAAATAGTTCTTATTTTGTTTTAAAAAATCAATAATTTAGTCCTGCCCTTCAGAGGATAAAAAAAGATATTGGCATATAAAACAAAATAAGAACCATCACCATCATCTTGCTCAAAAGTGTACCCCTGGCTCTTCATGCATCATGTTGAGCATTACCTTGCAGATTCTGGGAGATGTACTAAACTTATGGCTGTGACTATACATTGCAATGATATTGTAAGGTTTAAAATATTTATTTAATTGCTCAGTTTTGAGACCTTCTGACGGAATTTGATTGACAGGCAGTCTGACCAATCATAATGCAGGAACCCCCCAATTTTGTCCGGCAAACAAACCAAATCAGTTAGTAGATTTAAGTCAGTGGACTTGAACTTGGAAAATGGTGTGTTATGATTTATTTTGTAGTTCTGACTTTCATTCATGTTTAATTTGTGTCATACCTAGAAGAGATTATCAGTTCATGTGCTGCTACAACTGAGGCCTACACATTTAAGCACCACAAAACCGTGTTGTTTTTAACTGTGCTTTAGAAATAAATTATTGATTGATTGATTGATTTAAAACAGTATTTATTGCTTAAATTTCATGGTAATTATACAAATTTTGAAAGATGAGGCTTTATTCCATACCAAAAGTAGGCTGTTCTGTCTTGTATGTTGGCGCACTGTCAATATCCTCTTTGCGCACTGTGTGAGAACATATGGGGTGAGAACGGAATGGCTTGTCGGACGTAGGAACAGTAACTAAGATGGGCTGGTCTTTGTGAAAGGCCAATTTCCAATCATTTAACACTTTGTGGACTCGGCCAGACTCGACTCGGACTGGGATGTTAAGGACCCGAACTCAAGTCCAACTCGGCCCTCTTTAGACACAGACTTGGACTCAGACTCGATTGTTAAGGTCTTGTACTTGACTCGGACTCGACAAAGGTGGGCTCAGACCCAACACTACTAAATGGCTTAACTCCCGAGTACTTGAGCGAGCACTTAATGCATTCATGCCTCTTGTCTTGCGATCTCAAAATTCCGGCCAGTTGATAATACCTAGAATATCAAAATCAACTGCTGGCAGTAGATCCTATTTAGCACCAAAACTCTGGAACAATCTTCCTAACATTGTTCGGAAAGCAGACACATTTTGTCAGTTCATATCTAGACTAAAAACCCATCTCTTTGGCCTAGCACACACATAACAGACTTTAGACTTCTATAATACAATGTTAGGCTGCATAGTTTAGATCAGCCGGAACCAGGAAAACGTTCTGTAAATCCTGGTATACTTGGTACATCCAAAGGACCCCTCTATTGTGGACCTGCACCTGGACCCATCCCAACGCATCCTAAAGTGCCAGCATCATCAGCCCTGTGAAGCCCTCATTAACACGACAGCCATCGGCACTGATCCTCGATAACTCGTCATCATACCACCATGATTCCTGCGACTTCCAAACAGATGGAAATGGATCTAAAATGTCTAAATACTCTAAATGTTCCGATCCAATCTGACTTAATGCTGCCCGAATCATACACTGTTCCTTCATTGGCTAGGGGAGAATTGGCCCTCCGACTGAGTCTTCTCCCAAGTTTTTTTTTTTTTTTTTTTTTTTTTTTTTTTTTTTTTTTGCCACTGTTGCATTGGCTTTTGGCTTACTTGGTTGGGGACAATTAATATTCAACAATATCATTATCTGCCTTACTTAAAGTGGACGTTGACACAATTTTCTTTTAGAATCAAACTTTGTTGTATTATTTTCTTTGATACATGTATGTATTGTAAAGAGCGCTATATAAATAAAGGTGACTTCATCAATTTCTCCATTGCTCTGATTGGTTGTAGGTCTATCCAGTTGAGTGCAGAGGCATTTTCATTCCTGGTTCGGTTGAAACACGCCCCATAATCACAGCCCAGTGGAGAAGTATCAAACTCATTTTCTATGACTAAAATCTGAGTATGACAGCATCAGGCTAAGAGCTACCATGAAAATTCACAAGACCATAGCGTGGGCATGACCAATACTTCACCAGTAAGTGGAACAGAAATAATTAGCATGAATGCCTCAGATCGTGTTTTGTCCTAAATTACTCTTATAAATGTTCGATTCTCACGAATGACTAAGATTGAGCATTTAAATGTGTATTATTGCATGTTTAAATAAGTATTTACAAATATATTCTTGTGTTTTTACTCTCCCAATGTTGCCTCTAGGCTATTATTAAAATAGCTTTTAAATTATTGGCTGATAGCTCAAGACAATGTATTTGAAGTGGCATGTTGGTGCATGCTTTGAATGTTGCTTTACACTCAACTGAAAATCTTTTTGATACACAACTGTTAAAGTTTATCATAAATGTTAAGCTTCAATTGCGTTAACAGTTGTTTTATCTTCTCATGAGATCACGTTGTTGAAAACTAACAGTAAAAGTGGGAAGATGAAAGGTTACAAAATTGCAGCCTTTTATTATTTCCAAAATAAATGTGTCTGCAAAGATATCTGTAGATTTAGGGGTTTGTATTATCTTGATTGTTTGATGAGTGAGTTTTTTGTATTTATATATTTGTTATAATTGATATTTGAACTTGTTTGCAATGTGTTTGCCTATTTTTTCACCTTAAACCTTTACACAAGAATACGGATACCATCTCTTCCTTTTCCTCAACTTTTTGTCATAAGTACGTGTTTGTCTTTGTACATCTTTGTAGGAGTGGCTAGCTCATGATGTCCTGACACACCTCCAGACCTAACTATAAAACCTTTATGACAAAAGGTGAGTCACACGTTTCTATTGAAAGGAATGCCACTGTCATCTCCAGAACCTCTCTTTGGTAAAATCGAAATCGACTTAAAATGACCAAAAACACCAATATTCGAATCAGTCTTCCAGCAGTCTGCTTTGTCTGGCAGATTGCTATGATCATCCTGTTTGGAGTGTTCGTTCGTTATAATGAGGAGTCTGACTCCAATTGGATCGATTACAGAAGAAGAAACAATATTTCCTCGAATATAGAGAATGACTTTTACTATAGATATCCAAGTAAGTAAAATCAGCGTTACTGGAAGAGGAGCTGCTGGAGGGGTAATCATAACTGTGGAGCTGAGGGAGTGTGTGTTAGTGTGTGTTCACCTGTGCAGATGTGTGTGGAGTGTGCAATGTGTTAAATTTACTGCAATTTATCTGCTCGTGAATCATGTACATATTCACACGCTAACTTTGTTTTCTGTTTCCTCAGGTTTTCAGGATGTGCATGTGATGATCTTTGTCGGTTTTGGATTTCTCATGACCTTTCTTAAGCGTTATAGTTTCGGTGGAGTTGGCTTCAATTTTCTCATCGCAGCATTTGGAATTCAATGGGCTCTACTGATGCAAGGCTGGTTTCATTACCTTGACAGTGATGACTGGAAAATCAAAATTGGGGTTGAGAAGTAATTGATTATTGTTATCGAATTTTTTACATTATTGATACGTTCACCTTCATGTTTGAGCCTCCTATAGTGTCACATGACTAATTCGATGGGATTCACTGTTCCAATTTAGAAGCAGTGCTTAATATATGCATCTTTAATTGGTAACTAAAGAATTTCACTGTCATTTTTTCCATCAGCCTCATCAATGCAGATTTCTGTGTGGCTGGCTGTCTCATTGCATATGGTGCTTTACTTGGAAAGGTCAGTCCAGTGCAGCTGATGGTTCTTACTCTGTTTGGAGTTACCCTATTTGCGGTTGAGGAATATATCATTTTAGAACTCCTTCATGTAAGTGTCAATCTTCCAATTTTATCCCAATGAATATCATCAGTGCTGGAATTTATCATTTTTTACGGCTTCATTCATGCATAGGCGAAAGATGCTGGTGGTTCCATGGTCATCCACACTTTTGGAGCATATTATGGTTTGACCATATCTTGGATCTTATATCGACCATCGCTATCGCAGAGCAAACATTATCAAGGATCTACATACCACTCTGATGTGTTTGCAATGATTGGTGAGTAGTGGAAAAAGTCTCTTTCTCAGCTTATCCAACACTATCTCACGCCCAATTCGTACGAATTTGACGAATGATTAAAAAGTGGCTAATTCGTACTAATTCGTACGACCTCTCTCGTACGAATTTGTACGATTTGTCTAAACCCACGTGACGGTTATGTTTAGGGGCGGGGTAAGGGGTTGGTCATTCGTACTAATTTATGTAAAATAAAATATGTACCATTTAGCAAAATCGTACTAATTCGTACGAGTGAGTTAGTATGAATTGTTACGAATTAGCCACTTTTTAATCATTCGTCATATTCGTACGACTTGGTCGTGAGAAAAAGAAAAATGCTATTTTCTTTTTCCACCATTCTATGGAAGTAAATGCTTACCATATTCAACAGTTAGGTTGTCTAATTTAATTTCAAATATGATATTTTGTGTTCTGCAGAAGTACAAAAAATCATACAGGTTTAGAACTGCATCATGGCGAGTAAACGATGACGGAAAAACAACATCTCATCCCATTATCTACATATGCAACATTTTAAAAAATGATAAAATGTTAGATTGAATCAAATTTCACACTTTTGGCAATGAGGAAACATGTTTTTGTTGCTATTTTAGTGTTTTGGAGGAATATAAAATTTAAAATGACAGATTACCCCATTGGCATTTGCCTATTGTATCCAATAAGCTATCAAAACATTGGGAACTGTTCCTAATTTCCTCCCATCTCTCTTTATCAGGCACTCTCTTTCTGTGGATGTACTGGCCCAGTTTTAATTCTGCCATTGCAGATCATGGAGATGGGCAACACAGAGCTGTTATAAATACCTACCTCGCACTGGCCTCATCAGTTCTCACTACCATTGCCATTTCAAGTTTCTCACAGAAACATGGAAAACTTGACATGGTAAATTTCCAGAGACTTTCTGGAGTTGATCCTTATTATTTATACATAAAATAACCCTTACATTTCCTTGACTTTGTTCAGGTACATATTCAGAATGCTACCTTGGCTGGTGGTGTAGCAATGGGAACAGCTTCAGAGTTCATGATTACACCTTACGGCTCTCTGATAGTGGGATTCTGTTCAGGAATTGTTTCCACACTTGGATATCTGTTTCTGACTGTGAGTTTTGCAGTGTTTTACAGTACTGAAATTGCTCATAAAGTAAAGGAAACATCCATTATATATTCATTTAAAATATAGGTGGTTTAAATTGTTTGTTTTTTTTACTGTGTAATGCAAATCTAATTGTCAAACATGTTTACATTTATTTGAAGTCTAAATTAGACAGTATAAGCAGGTATGCAACTATAATCTTTTTTTTTTATAAACTTTCCTTATCAGCCTTTTATGGAAAAAACTCTGAAAATACAAGACACTTGTGGTATACATAACCTGCATGCAATGCCTGGAGTTATCGGTGGTATCGTTGGAGCTATTACTGCAGCTTCTGCCAGTGAGTCAGTTTATGGAAAAGAAGGGTAAGTTTGTGGCAGTCAGTCAGACAGACTTATAGATACAGTACATTTACACACATACTCAGAGTCACAGTTGGCTTCTGTTTGCACTGCAGCAGAAAAGAAAACGAAAGCAAAATGACTCCTTAATACTGCATTTTCTGCTCAGGTTGATTAACACGTTCGACTTCAAGGGTGCCGTTGCTAACAGGACAGCCAGCGTGCAGGGTGGTCACCAGGCAGCAGGTCTCTGTGTAGCAATAGCATTTGGTCTTGTAGGTGGAGCTTTGGTTGGTGAGTACAAATAAAGTTAAACAGTAAACTAATTGTTTTGTTTGTTTGTTTGTTTGTTTGTTTGTTTGTTTGTTTGTTTGTTTTTTATAATAATAATAATAATAATAATATGCGTTACAGCTGACATTTTTATGCTGTTTAATTTTACAGGTGGGATACTAAAGTTGCCAATCTGGGGTGACCCAGCAGATGCTAACTGTTTTGATGATGAGGTTTATTGGGAGGTGAGAAAAGTGTTTTTGTAATTAACTACATGTTTTATTTGTGGTTTGTAAAAAGAGTCCTGGGGACAAATAGAATTGTTGGTGTTTATTCTTAGGTTCCTGAGGATGAGGATGATAATATTCCTGCCTCTAGACACCTAAACATGAACCACGTAAGAAGCATGGAAGATGCGTGAGTATACATTAAATCACTTAATCTATTCATAAATCCCTCTTTACAGGATGTGAACATCCCTCCATATTTCATCATCATAATTAGGGTGACAAAATACAAGTAAAAGTAATTTTTGCATGGTACAATACAATTATATTGATTAATGTCCAATGTGGAATTACCAAACTACAATTAAAAATTTAGGAAATTGCTGTTCAAAATTATTTTATGTAATTACTTTTTATTTTAACTGTTGACATCTCTCGTGTAAACAGATATCAACGAAGTCATATGTAGGAGGGAAAACTGCCTAAAAACTCCACTTCCTGAAGAACTTCAACTCTGAATGATGATTAAGTAAGAAGCATAAAGGATTGACAGACTGATTATATAAGCTACTGGAGGGAAATTTTTAAGTCTGTCATGTGCTTTGGGTTGTACAATGACATAGTACCAAAGCATCTTGCCTCTAGCACCTGAATAACCAGAGTTTCCACTGCTGCTTCCACAAAAACAAATTCAAACTGTGGGTTTTCACAAGTTCCTTTTTGAATTTTTACAATCCTACTACATCACAGATGTCTTTGAATTATCTTGTAATGTGACTTTCTGTAATGCTTAGATTTTTTTATTTTTGCATTGTTAATAATTATAATTTAATTAATCTGTGCAGGGTAAAGAATAAGAACAAGATCGATTGACTGCGTGACACTTACGTTGTGCTAAAACCTGTGTAATAAAGTCAGATATTCTTTATTACTTATCGATTTCACAGTTTTTTGATGCTTTTGAATGCTGAAGGACATTGATGTTATGAAGTGATTGACTTTGACAGGTGAATTTGAATACTTGCCTTAGGCCTCTATTTGAAGTAACTTCTTGTGAGCAAAAGAAACATATTAGTGTCTGGAATGTTGAGGGCTACTAATCCATTAGACAGTATAAGATCTCTTTAGATTATATTTTGGAATCATTCTTTGAAATCCTTCTCACTTAAATTGTTGCCTATATATTCTTTTTTTTTTGTCTTCCCTTCATTCTTTCTCAGTATTTCTCAGTCTTTGTCACTCAGATTATGTTTATAACATTTCTTTGTTCATGAAAGTTGTCAAGGGTAAAGTTATTTGTAGTAGTTAGGGTTGCTGTAAAAACAAAACAACAAAAAAGAAAAATATAATAATAATAATAATAATAATAAAGGCTTTATGGACCAGATCAGTTAGACAACATAACACAGTCTCATCCCAAGAAGTCATATAACTGAGGTCTTGGGACGTCTTTTGACCTAACACGCGAACAGGTGTAAACTTGCGCACCTGTTGCTCTGACAGCGAGTCCAGGATGAGCGTTGAAGAACCAAACAATCTAAGATCATATCAAATCGCCAACAATCAAATCCAGCTAAGTAATTTAGCGACATACGAAGACGCGAGCAGGCTTACTTCATGGTAACAGGATTAGATTGCGGCTTTATAAGAGGTGCAACAGTGTACATTTCGAGAGATAATTTGTCTTATGAATTTGTCTTATGAATCATGACGATGTCGTTTACATCATTAATTTGTTGGAAATGCATAAATGATTGGCCTCAAATCTCAGTGCAGGCATGTTACTATTGCGATTCTTATCTAGATTTAAAAAAAGCAGTTGACAGACTAAAATCTCTTAGATGGTGTGTGACTATAGCCTGACTTCTTCATACTCATATTCAAGTCAAAATTTTAATCTGATACTGCTCCATAGGGCTTTGATTATGAGGCGTGTCTTAACCATAGACTGTAAGAAAATATGGACGTAGTATCAGTGACGTCGACCATATGCGAAGAGCGTTTTTTTATGAAGCCTAAAGTGGACGTCGCCGACCGTCGCCATCTTGGCAGGGCGTCACCTCTCGTCACTCCTGGATAAAATAAAATAGGCAAAGAGGTGAGACGCAGGTGGAGCTGAGGTGCTAATATTTTTAATAGCTTTCGAGGAAGAAGATGCAGGTCAATACAGTAATTCATTTTTATACGTATGCTATTTCATCACTAAATTCACTTCTGAGAACATTTGATGCGAGAAATCAACTTTGTAGATTTCAGATATTAGCATTTTCACAAAAATCTGTGGCAAATCGAAAATGTGTTCAAACGTTTTTTTGGAAATGAGAATCTCTATAAGCGCCTGCAGGTGTTAAGTTAGCTAGTGAGCCAACCGGCCAGTTTGCTTACAGACTCGTTTTACCCCACAGCCAAGAGACCATTCTAGCCTGGCTGTTATTGTCAATAATTCTTGTTATGTTTGGGTACTGCAGATGGTGTCTGTGCGGGGGTATTGTTGCGCAATACCAGCAAGAACACATCGTCTCAAACTGTCAGCAGCGTTCTGTGTGATCGTCACCTTGTGAGTTCATTCTTCCAAAAACAACTAGCAAGAGCATTTCCCCAAGAACACAAATACGTTCTTTGCATTCTTGGTTTTGAGAAAGACCCTTGGTCCTAACTCGAAACTGAAAAAAAAACCTCTGCACTCAATTGGATAGACCTACAACCAATCAGAGCAATGCATTGAGTGGTGTATGTTGAGCTACACATAGCCAGGACAAGATCACACAATGAACTTTAGTCATCTAAAGTGTCTGAAAAGTTTAAGGGTTACACTTGACCTGACAGGGCCTGAGACATTGCATGGGCAATGTTACACATCATTGCACCATCAGAAAAAAATATAAAACATTCCAAGTTGTCAAGTATCATCAAAATACTTTTTTTAGGATGGATGGGTAAGGATTTTCTAGGGTTAGGGGTAAACCTTTCAACACGTATGCATCAAAAATTAAAAGTAAAAGTACAACAAGGACTCTTGTCTAGATGCTGAAGACTCATGGAACTCATATTGCATTCAGAAATAATAGGTACATGAACTTTAATATACCTGAGAGGGCTGTCCTGTGCATTGGGGGAAAATGGGCATTACAACGTGTTGTTCTTTCTTCCCTTTTGATGTAGTAGAAAAAGTCTTTCTGCACATGCTTCAGTCACCACTTGCTTGGGAACAGGTAAAAGTGTTGGTGTATTGTTTAAAACGGGGGTGGTGATGGCGCAGTCGATAAGACACATGCCTTTGGTGTGAGAGGCCCATGTTCGAATCCACTGGGAATCAATAACTCATGGCAACATATTTTTTTTACAGTCAATGTAGTTTCATAGTCACATATGTAGACTTTCACAAGTCAAAGCAATTCATTACTACTCAAGGTTTAACAGTTATGACTGGACTGGCATTTGGATTATAGGCCTCCTTAATTTAATGCAGAAACAAATTATTTTACAGTGTACTAGAATCATTTAAAGTACATTTACCTGCAGCGAAGGTGTTGCTGCTCCTGGCCTCTGGCTGTGGGTCTGAAGAAAAGCTGAACCCAGGGATGCCCTCCACAATGGGTAGGTGCACATCCAACCCAAGGGCCGCATTCTTCTGGGTAAAATGTGGGGGTGCAGGACCTGTTTGTCGTAAGTTTTATTGTAAAAAAAAAAATAGGATTTAAACATAATGATGTAGTTGTTTATATTTTTAGCTTCATTGGAGGTGTATGACATTTTGTATAGAAATAAACAATGGTAATTAAAGGGTCATTCCACCTCTGGAAAGATGAATGTGTATACAAAATGGGTAATTTATGTAGAAGAAATCTGAAATTATTTTTGAATTTGGAGCTTTATAGACATAGAAAGCGTAGGCTTCTGTGGATGAAAGGCAACAACTCCCAGAATGCATTCGCTGCCCTAGGATGCCACACCTACAGAGTGCAGTAGCTAGTGAGTCTCCGTGATGAGTCTGCCTGAAAATGTGTTTCGAGATTGCCCAAAATTCAGCTTCTGCATTCTACAGTCACCATTCATCATGTTTACTGTGGTAAGCAGGACGAGTGAGGGCCTTTCCTCAGCGAGTCGTTCTGATGTTTTCTGCTGACTCGGACATCTCTGTAGTGGTTAAACATGAGATATAGTTCATCTTGTATAAACCTAACAGGTGATCTTTGGTCTTGTGAATCTATAATTCGTTTCACTGACCAGAAGGCTATGTGAAGTTTCATATCTTTTAGCGCTGAATTTATTTGACTGACTGAATTGTTTCTTGATGTTATGTTAGCTTTACTATATATTTTTTGTACCTTTTACTTATACTTTTATAATGGCTATTATTGATAAAACTTGAATTCAGCAAAAAGAGATAGTTTTTTTATTTTTTTTTTTTCATTTTTTTTTATTTTATTACAAGAATATTTGTAATGTTTTTAATTGCAATATTTGTACCAATGCGATATGCAATACATTACATTACATATTGCCATGAATATGTTTAATATTTTTAAATTTAAACGAAAAGAGGCAGGGTTGTTTTATATTTAGTTTTGTTTTAAATATAACGTTACATAGCCTACATGCAGTTAATATAATCAATAGGCAATGCTTTGCCTGAACCACATTTGTGTGCTTTAGAATGTTTAAAATGTATTGAAATAAAATCAAAAAGAAACAGAGTGGTGTTTTATAAAATATTTCGTTTTATTGTTGCCTAAAATGTACATACAGAGATAACCGGAGTCGCAGAGTCAGAGCGAGCTGAGTGCCGCGTTCAAGAATGCGCTCTTCCATTAGCAGAATTAGGCCTACTGGACTCGCATCCCCGGGATCATTCTCCTGAGTCGGACTTTACGTTGGCTTCTTGGAAACGCCTAATGCCAGCGCTTGTTTCTAGAGACAAATGCCGAGAAGCAAGAACAAGATCTGCTGTCTGTCATCCATTTTTGTTTACGATGTCGCTTTCATTGCGTGAAAATGACATCGATTGCTTCTTTCCAGCATACCACGCCTATCAAGTAAGGGTGCTGATGGCGGTGGAAACACAAGCCTGTTCATGGTGTACCCGACCCAACCCGTACTGAACTGTATACCGTACCCCTCAGTGGAAACGAGCCATTATACTTAGTCAAAAAGTAAGTGGCTGATTGTTGCTGAACTTCTACTCTAATCTACGGATCTAAGGGATCCGTTTCACAACCGTGTAAAAATACAAATGAATTGCTATAATTTGATCTCTGTTTTGCATCAGAGCTGCAAATCTTCAAAGTGTTTGAAAGTTAATCCTTCTCCTTATTATCCTGATTGGTCCAACATTGTGGCATTACAAGTGAAGAAAAAAAAACTGTGTTCTGTATGAAATTTGTGCCTCATCCTCCACTTCTTCTCTACTTGCCCAGTTTGTGCTGAATACAGTGTATAATGAGACTTTATACAGTAATGTGTTTATAAGCACAACATGTCAGGTCATGTCAAAACTAATCCAGGGCCCAAAAACTTCCACAGACCCCAGGGGGTTAAGTTGTCCTTTCTATTATCACGTAGTGGATCAAAATATTTGTGTTCTGTGCTTTTTTGGCAAATAGTTATGCGTTTACATCATGCATTGTTTTCTTATACTGTCATGGGTCTTATTTATGGGTTGTGGTGCAAGACAAACGCAAAATGAAGAATAACAGGTTTTAAATACACAAGGCAAATTCCATCTCAGTATATAACATTCACACTGACAGGAACCGATGATGAAAACCTGAAATAAGGCACACATATGCATGTAAATGTATATGCATATGTGTGCTTTATTTCAGAAACTTTAATTTTTGAGATATTACTTGCTGTGAATACCTTGTCTGATAGGCTACAATATTGTGGCATAGGATCAGGGCATCTTGGCTAGTGTCTGTGGCGCACGGGACGAAAGGCCGGATGATGGGCCAACTTGGGAGCAAGCCCGGGGCTGTTTTTTAACCCCCAGTCCGCCCCTGGACCCAGGTGGAGGCGATTGCAGAAGATTCTGCAAACTAGATGGTAAGGTGTAATACAGAATTATTATATCCTAACACAGTCTCATCCCAATTCGTCATATAACTGACGTTTTGGGACGTCTTTTGACCATTCGTCAATATACGACTT
>JAOTRC010000004.1:20359002-20374888 GCA_027497675.1 Cyprinella lutrensis
CTGGCGTGACCACCTCGGCTGGGGTCTATTTAAGGAGGCCTCCGCATATCAGTTCTTTACTCCAGAGAAAGCCTATCTATGTTCAATGCTATAGACCACTTACGAAAGAGGCTCAAAAGAAAGCCTATGAGAATATATCTGAGAACAGATATTTTACATATTCTTCAAAAATCGTTTGAGATAAGTTTTCCCTGGGGGCTTCTTGCTCATGTTATCACATCGGAAGATGGCCCCTTTTTATGATTTTCAGTTTTGTGCATGCACTAAATTTGCAAATGTTTATTGCTAAACGTATCCCTAAATATGTTACAATTTAGCAGAATATGTTTATAAGAGTGGCTTTTTTCCGTCATTAATTGTCTTAGAGCTGGAATGGATCATTGTATAATCAAACAATCTATTTCATGGACACGGTATTCATAGCTTTACATTGTCTCATCTGAGATAGATGTTCTCATCTATAGTTTTTTTTTTGTTTGTTTTTTTCTACAAGACAACTTGATTATTTAGTGTCACACAGCAGGGACTCGAAGGCACCCCACTAGGGGTTCTGAGAGCTGACCATCTGCTGGGGGTCTCTTTACCCCCTGCTCTAGTGTTGCAATTGGCATTTTATATGGGTGACAATGATGCTAAGCTATGTGCCCATCTCCAAAATTGCCCATAGATTTAACTGGTGCATTTTACACAGTAGATCACTCTGTACTTATTGCCCAACTGAAACAGTATGCAGACATTACTGTCAGTGCATTGGACTGGTCTACAAGCTTCTCAGCGAAGATTGGCGAATATTCCTCTAGTAAGGCTGTACTATCATGTGGGGTTCCTCAAGGGTCTATTTTGGCCCCCATTCTTTTTTATTTATACATGCTTCCACTGTTCTATTATTATTGCGCTTTTCCATTAACAGTACCAGCTCGGCTCGCCTCGACTCGCCTCGCTTTTCGCTCCGTTTTCCATCGCAGAAAATACCACCACAAATAGTACCCGGTCATCATAGCGATGCCTTTCGTTCCTTGTTGCCCCATCAAGCTCTCACTGGATCCTCTCTTTGGAAACCTCCTCGTTTGACCACGGCTTATTCTTCCGAGTTGCCATAATAATAGTAGTAAGTTTAGTAACTATCTCTGGCCAAAGTATTTAACAATGGCGGGATTATTCTGGATACTCCATCTGGTCCGTGTAATGATTACACAGTGAATGGCGACGATTCTTTCTGACCAATCAGCAGTCGGCATTGTTTTCACGTCATATTTTAGTATCGCCTTAGCTTGCTCAGAACCTCGCCGGAGGTGATACAAAAAAGTAACCGAAAACAGGTACAGGTGCAACAGTGGAAAACCAAAAAAAGGCGAGCCGAAACTGTGTAGTGGAAAAGCGCCATTATAAAATATTTACATTTACATTTATTCATTTAGCTAATGCTTTTATTCAAAGTGACTTACAATTGTATTATATGTCAGAGGTCGTACGCCTCTGGAGCAACTAGGGGTTAAGTGTCTTGCTCAGGGACACATTGTTGCCTCACAGTGGATTCAAACCCATGTCTCTCACACGAAAGGCATGTGTCTTATCCACTGCATCACCACCACCAGAAAACATGGGCTGTCATTCCATTTTTACACGGATGACACTCAAATTTATAAACAGTACTATATTTACATTTATTCTTGTATTATTTTTATACTTGTATTGTTTTATACTTGTTTTTTATGATTTTATGACAAAGTAAATAGCATTTAATTGTACTATATAAGTAAATGATCATATACCATATCAAAAGTCTGTGTTGAGAGAACTTCTGAAGATTGAGTTTGAAGACACAGTTATAAAGCTGGCCACTTTCTGCCTGAAAATAAACAGAGATGTCCGTTCCTTTTATTTTTATAGCCATGAGATTCATAAATACTGTTTTATAGAAGGGGGTTTAGAAGTATTAGCCAGGACTCTTTCATACCCATTACTATGGCTAGAATGGCTACAGTATGACTGTACAATTCACCCAAAAAAAGAAAATTCCTGTTTATTTCCTTCTTTGGAACACATTTTTCTTTTTTTCTTTTTTTGAAATGAAATGAAAGTCAATAGCGTGCAAAATAACCCTGGACCCCATTGCCAACCATAGTCAAAGCATAAGACTAAGTATACTCAAATAAGGCCTACCGAAGGTGAAAATCCATGTTTCACTTTATAGACCATATATCTTGTGCTCTTTTCATTTTTGTTTTGATTAATGGTTCATTTCATCACTGCCTCTGATACCTGCCACAACCAATAAGGCACAAAAACGAGGGGCTGTGGCAGAACTAACTTAATTCTTGTCGTCCGCCCCTTTGCAAGGTATGGGAAAAATAGCGTGGTCTGAAGTTTTTGCGATGAGAGAAGCGATCTGAATGGGGAAAAGGAGAAAGGAGCTGAAAGGAAAAGGAACTCAGTCAATGGAAAGGGGCTGGAATGGATGAATAAACCAATACCCCGTCCACAGTGTTGATATTTCCCTCAATGGCTCCTTCTAAAGTGAGCATTTTAAGCCACCCCGACACACTAAATTTGCCCATTGTGGCGGGAGAGGCCCCTGCCTCTCGAAAGACTAGGTAAGGAGGCACTGGGGGCAGATGGAACCTGCCTATCACCTCAATGGCGCCTTTCTACCCCTGAGCCTACCCTCTATGCCTCCCTGCCATTCACTAGGCCCAGTGGGAATGTCCCTGGACCCTGCTCTTTGGTAGCAGCCCCATACAATGAGTCTCTCTAGCAAGGTTGAATGTGGCCCCATTGTTACACCCAGGGCCATTAAACCACCTCCTGGGCAAACAAGAGCGTCCCTCTTCCTTTATGAAGGCCAAAGAAGCAACAAAGAGAGGAGTCATCGAGACAGAGAGGGGCTGGCCTTTGTTTGGTGTCTTTTCTGAAGGTCTTCAATAGCTGAACTGGGAAGGGGAGGCTTCTGTTTGGTCTTTAGCCTGCCCATATTGCTGGACACTGTTGTTTGGTAAAGCGGAGATGTGAAGTTAATTGACTGAATGGCCCCTAAACGCAATGCCACAAATAATTCGAGAGGGCAGAAAAAAAAAACGTATTGTGTACCAATAAGTTCCCACTTCTCTCACATTGGAGAAATTCTAGCTGGACTCCCTAAGGGTCAAGAAACATTAAAGGCTGTTGAGAGTGTTGAGCAAGTATACAGTTCAGGGGGAAGGGGTACAATGGCAGCTACGAAAAAGGACGTCGTTGACTTTCTTTGCATGCCAAAATTACTATATTAGATACAAGGACACAATAATGAAAATGAAAGGAATATTCCATGCTCAAAAAAGTTAAACCCATTTCTAGCATCATGTATAATAATCTTGACTTGTTCTTGAATCAAGATTATGTTGAGGCAATTTCAATGGAAGTGAATGGGGCATAGCAAGCATAGAAATATTATAATGTTATAAAACCACTTGCAAATTCTAATTGTTTCTGTTATGTGTAGCTGTTTGTTCTTAAAATGTTGCATTTTAAAATTATGAAAAGCAACAAAGATGTAAAAGAAGATATAACTTTCTAAAGAAAAGGTTTATTCTGCGTGTGCGCTAAATTCATGATAATAGACTACATATTGTTTACTTTTTGTGGATGTACTATTATAAACTTGGGTTTTTTGATGCTTATGAATTTATTCTATATACTGTAATCTTGATTTTATTGTATTAGGCCCCAAGCACCAATGGTGCAGGTACTCTCTTGGAAATTCTCAGGGTTTTTTTTAGCTTGATATCGCTAATGTATGATGACCCTCTTTTATCATCCTTTACCAAGGATTACCTGCCCGAAACCAACGCTGTGATCCAGAGGGCACTAGCTTTGAGGTTGCAGCTTTTTTCTAAGTGGAAATACTAGTCTCGAGAGGAGTAGACATCTCCCCATACTGGTTCGCTGCCACCATGCCATCAAGCCCGAGGCCTAATCGAGTTATCATATCAACAAATCTCTCATCAGGGGCCCACGCCTGACACCAGCAGAAAGAGAGGCCAGTCGACGACTAATTTCCAGCAGCAGGATGCTAGAGCTCGCCTGCCAGGCAGGATGAAAAGTACCTGCAGACCCCAGTTGAGCTGCCCTCACCATCCCGCTGGGAGAGCACTCACGCTGGGCACCATGCTGGGGCTGTTATTCGATTAGCTGCAGCGCTAAGTGGGGAGCTCCATTCTACATTCTGAGAGAGCAGTGAGCCTCCCACAGGGCTGACGCTTCTCTCAACTAAGAGGCGAAAGCAGAGACAAGGCGATTCAAAGGGAGTGTGCGACTATAATCTGAATAAATAGGCTGTCTGCGATTCTGTAATGAGCAGGTTCTTGACACAGAAGACAGCTATGATGCGGCTTTTATCAATGACAGCAATACAGTAACATCCAGCAAGATCAAGCCTGGCATTCAAGACCAGACCCTCAATTTTAACTTGGATGCAAATGTGCAAAAAAAAAAAAAATCTTAAAATCAATAAGAATCTATATGAATGATATAATTGAAGTGTAAAAATATAAAATTGAGAGAAATTGAGAACATAAATGTGGTATGTGTACTGGCAGGTATGAACGAAGCTACATTCCTAATTGGTCAACTAAATGCTCAGCGCCGTTTTGCTCTCTTACAACAGTGGAGTGCAGGTCGGTTTCTCTAAGAATGAGTGCACGAAGAGAGGTGGCAAGTGGGGGCCCTCAAGTTGACCTGACACTCTTCTGCTACCTGCTGTTTCCCACAAAGGGAGCCAATCCCAGAACTCTTCAGAAGAAAGCCAAGCAGATAATGAGAGCACTACGGCTCTCGCCTCCATTCGCCCAATGGCCACTTTGTGTGCCATGAATAAGGTTTATACTCCAGGAGTCATTATTCGCCAGACTATTTTTCTTAGATTCACTCTTTTTGTAAGAGTATTCCCTCTCTCTCTCTCTCTCTCTTTTTTTACAAGTTGAATCACTGAGATGCCCGTCAAGCATTACAAATTGATTATAGTCTTAAACATTTATTAGATTACCACGGACGGAGCAAACAATCAAGAGGGTGAGAGCTGTCAAGTGGTCTGGAATTTCACTATACTCTTGTCATGGGGATGATTGTATGTTTCTGCTCTCCTTCCTGGGTTTGGAATTGTGAAATTGTGCAATATCAGCATAAATCTTAATCATTGGGATAAATACATTATGGTAAAAACATACCGGTAAAATATACACATTGCAGTTAAAATAAATAAAAATTAAACATACACACTTTTTAAAAAACTTTGATGTCTTCGATTTGTTTGTAACATTCTAAATCTCTTTATTGCCAGTTTGTATGAAATGAATGCATCCTTTCTTATTTAAAGTATTAATTTATTTTAAACTTGGATGCAATATGGACATATTATAATAGCTGAAGACCAAAAGTTTTAAAGGTAGTGTAGCATTTAGAGTAGACTAGTTTTCATAGTTTGTATTTAAGCATTTCCAAACTTTTGGGAGGCCACTATTAATAATTGTTTCATGATATAAATTAATAAACATTCTATAAACTTGATAGTACATTAAACTGTTTTCTTTTTCTCTCTCTCATACTCTCACACACTCTCCATGGCATGCCAGTGCAGCCGAAGCTTTCAGTGGCTTGCAGAGTGAAATAGATTTTTCTCCCTCTATTATCCACCATTTTAATCCCATTTTCATCTCTCTCCTGTCACACAAAGAGAGCTGGCATGGCAGGAGCTCTGGAGTTCTCCTCTGGTATGCCATCAGGGTTATGATTAGAATGTCATAGCGGCTGTGTGCCGGCCTGCTGTTTGGTGCTGGACTAGCACACACTGGATCTAAGGCCTGAATTCTCTCCGACCTGTCATGAGGCAAGTCCTCTAAGAAAATGCAACCATAAAAAAATACCTAAGAGCACCCCCACCCAAAACATTTAGCTCAGTTCTGAGAAAATGGGGGTGCTCAGATGTGCTCTTCTTTTCAATTGTGATTTTCAGTCACAGGCCAGGGATGCTGAGGCCTGCAAATCTGCCACCTTGAAAAGGCTGAGGGAAATTGATGGAGGCCTGTTTGAAAGGGCTGTTCACAGAGCACATGGAGAACTGCTTCATCAAAAGGTGGCACTGCCAAGACCCAGGACAAGGCTCTCGAAGTTAATCCCCAATTAGCTGATTCAGCAAAAATAACAAAAGCAAGCCAACAATTATTAGTTTAGAGAGTTTGTGATAATAAAAAGCAAAGTCCAAAGGGAATCATTATACATTGACTTCAGAACCAATGAATCACACATAGTTCAACAGTTAAGAAAAGGCAAGACCAAAGATAATTAACCAAAACAAACTATTAATTTCAGAAAGAGACAAGGGGGCAGACACAGGAATGAATAAGCCACGACCATTAGGAGTATTGCAGCTGTCTAGCTTAAAGAGTGAGTTTCCTTTCTTTTTTGCTTTTCAACCAATTGCCATATACGCATTAGCTTATAGACTTGAGCAAGGCATTTAATCACCATTTTCTAACCATTTTCTTCAGCTTTTGTGCCAAAGAATGCTACCATGTGCTCATTCTTCTTACTGACTGTTTGTGGTAAGAATAAATAATTTTTAAATGAAATTACGGAATTATTTATTTAAAACACTATATAGAAAATGGTCAACATGAAATGCTTATTTGAAAACTACTCAATTTATATATAAGTGGTATAGTTGTAATTATAATTCTATAATAATATAGTTATATTAGTAACATTTTATAACATTTATCGTAATGTAGAATATTATAGTAATTATTAATTAATTATTATCAAGTATATAAATAGCACTAGCAAATAGATGAAATCCTGTCAAAGCAGTTTGCAGACCTCACTTGTCACTTCAGTGCCTAGTGTTCAAAAACTTGAGGGCGCAGGAATACAAAGCTTGGAATGTGCCCTCGCCGAAGGAAAGTACGTGGAAGGACTTTGCCCGTCTCTGTCGCATTATGGTATGGGGTAAACACACTTGTCTGCCGCTGGTGGGAAAGCTATGCCTAGCTTGGCGTGGGGCAGGAGGGGGAGTGTGGGGACTCTTTGAGTTTTTGTATGGGAATGTGTGGTTACTCAGTGAGACTGCTTTGAATGTGAAAGAGCACCCACCTCAGAGAGACAGCCCAGGCGGGCGGCCCATGAAAGACGGGTTGGCAGCTGCACGGCACGGAACCAATGTGACCGTGAAGGGGCAGCATGGGGAGCATGCAGTATGTGGCAGAACCTTCCTGGCACCTCACGCCAGCTCGACTTTCCACGCCGCTCACTCTCCACCCTGGGACCTCCACCAACAACCCCTCCAGACCCTGGCCCGCACCCTCGGTAATCCCGCAGGAAAAAGAGGGCTATGCAGGTGGTCCCCTCTGACAGCTCTGACTCTATGCATCTTTGCATGCCGTCACTCTATCCGTGGACAGCCAAAGGAAAGCAAAGGGATGGTTAGATGGGAGATAAAACAGTTTTTTTTTTCAGAAAAGCGGCTGGGGGAAACATGATGCTCTACACCACAGGGATTTCTTCTGCTCTTCAAGCTCCATTAGTACCTGATGCAGAGCCTTTTCTAATTTTGCTGGTTCTTTTGTCTCTCCCAGATCTTGTCTGAGTGGGTGAAAGGTTTAGATGTTGAGGTTAAATAGGCATTATTCTCCCTGAACTCTCAAAAGCCAAATAAGGGTTCTTCCTTTCTGTTCAGATCCCTAGAGAGAATTTCGGAGCCATTGAGATCCTCTCGAGAGCCACTATCAACAAAAACTTCATCTGAAACAATTGATGATCATGTGCGTCTGGAGAATATTAAATGGACCCTTTTCCCTTTTTGTGTTTAATGCTGAGCAAGACACACACTTGCAGATAATTAGTTAATATTAATAAATAAAATTTCCGAAGCCCAATTTACATAGACTTTATGATGTTACAGCTGGTTTGTTGGTTGAGTATGTGCATGTACCATCATTTTACAGAAACGAGAGATTTGTGGGGGATGGAAAAGAGACAGTAAGCCTGCATCCAATGTTTTTTTTTTTTAAGCTTCCTGTGTAAGAGAGAAACTGCACGCTATAAGTGATGAAAGGGGCTCATTCTCCCAATGCGAGATCCTCTTGGATTCTTCAAGCTCACTTAAGCAGAACCTACACACACATCCCGCTGTCCACCCGACATGATCGACTTCACAAAACTTCCATTTTATCTCACACCTGAAGCACCTTATTCTGCGGTAATCTGTCATTACGAGTCTGTTTACACAAATGTGGTGTGTGGGTGAACACATTTTTATTTACACACCATAACCCACCGATGGCCTGCACTTTGCTTCCAAAAGCCATGGTATATCTTTGTATAATGTTTTTTTTTTTTTTTTTTTTTTTTCATTCATAGCCGTAACAAAGATTATTTGTTTTTTTTTCAAATGTAGTGGGGTGAATTCAAGTAAATTGGAGCACTCTTTGCCATTGAGATGGCTGGACAAAATGTCCCAATGAACCGGAATTAATCCTGAACAAATTAGTTGCATTATGATAAATAGTATGATGTATTTATTATTTGTCTACTGAAATGTTGATTTAATTTACTGGTCATTTTAAAAGGGATGCAGAAGCAATGTAAATGCATACCAAAAAAAATAGTCTTCTGAAATCATATGATAGCTTTGTGTGGGAAATAGACCAAAATAAAATCAAATCATTATTCACTGATAATCTTCCCCACCAATGAGCTAAGAACCAGTAATTTGAGATATATATATATATTACAGATCAGACGTCACTTCTCTCATGAAAGCATGGAGCTTTTTAGTAAAAAACAAGTTTTTATTATTATTATTATTATTATTATTATTATTTACCATCATTGAAAAGTGGCCAAATGTTCAGCAAAATTTCACCTTTTGTGCTCTATGAAACAAAGAAACAACATTAAGGAGATTAAATAAAGATGAAACTTTGAACTATTGCTGTAAAGGGAGGCAAAAAAAGTAATTTTTTGTCTGTTTTTCTTTCCCAGGACATAAAGATTTTAGATATTTTATGGTTCCTAAGGAACAAGGCAGCAAATAACCCCTTGGGCCCTATCAGTGAAATCTACACCACAGAATGATTTCACATTCTCTGTCTGTGTGTTCAGTGACCACCTGTTCAGCTTTCTGCCGAGGACTGATCTGTGTCCGACCCTATTGTACCCAAATATTCTTTACATCTATTACTGACCTAGAAACTAAAGCCTTTTCCAGTTTCCCCCTATCATTTTATGGAGCTTTACTATCATCTCACCATGGTTACATGTCTTTCTTCACCATTTAACCAGACAAGCGGTGCAGAGGAAATAGTCTTTAGATTTCTATATGTCTGCCTGGCTGTCTCGTATAGCACGACGCGCTGTCAAAGAGAATTCTGGGAACGACAGGAGTTTGCTGCTGCCACGACAAAAGGTTTAGATTTACAGGGATTTTTGGGGGGTTCAGACTGCAAAATGGACTGTAACATTGAACGTTTATAGAAGGGGGCTTCAGTTTTAACAGTGTGCTTTGAAAGAAGGTTCTTACTGCATGTATAAACGAAAGCGAGAAGGGTCTTTATTGTACAGCACATCTACATTTTTACTGCGGACTGCATTGATATGCAAGACACAAGGTGTACAGTGTTCAGACAGTGTTGGAGCCAAAAGGAATGTCCATATAGTGAATGTGGTGTGTTTTTATGTGTTTGCATGTGAAACCCCAATGGACTGTAAAATAAAGCAGAAGAGGCAGAAGAAAAATATACAGATGTTCTGTGTGCAGCATCACTTCTTTTACCACTAAATGAATGTGTAGGCACTGGACAAATAGTGACAAAGTGGTGAAATATAGGCATCTGTGGGCCAGTGAGACAGAAACGGTCATATCTGCCATCTGAATCAAATTGTCCCTGCTTTCAGTGAGCATACAGTCTTTATTGTTATTGGTAATACAACTTGACTATTATTAATTTTCTTCTAGGCCTCATACATAGAAAGCTCACCTAAATTATGCTAATAAAGGCAGATTTTGACCAAAAGGGAAGACAAACTGAATACTTCCAATGCCTTCTTGAGATAGGCCACTGCTCAAAGGAGGATTATAAAAACATTAGTCACAGAATCCACATTTCAATGACGCCACATATTTCAAGTCACTGCTGATTACTCTGACACCGTTTGTTGAGGGTTCTGGCTTTCAGGGGTAAAAGGAAGCCACATTGCATTGAGACACATGGGAACAGGATACTCAATCTCCCTCCTCCTGCACTTTAGTGAACTGAAAATATTGTATCTGTTTCAATTATGGATATTTTTAGACCGTTTCATGTTTTGCTCAACTTACCCTTTTGTTTCATTCCCACAGATTAAAGGGATAGTTCACTCAAAAATAAAATAATTCTGTCATCATTTACTTACTCTCTTGTCATTCCAAACTTAAAATATTTTTCTGTGGTATACAAAAGATGATGCTTTGAAAACTGTTGGAAACAAAAAGTTACCAGCAGGATGTCAATGCTAACCAAAACTGTTTGGTTACCCAAATTCTTCAAAACAATATTTTGTGTTCAGAAGAAGCAAGTCATACAGGTTGCAAACAACATTTGTATCAAGAAATCTTAGTCCTCTTCTCGCTCCCCTGAACTGTCTTGTGATATCTGGCACCACAGCAGGATCTCATGAAAATACGTCTCTATAGCATGCATTGTGTTGCAATTTACTTATTGCACTGTGTTTCATGCAATTTACTCGTGAAAATTAGTTTTTGGCAATGGGCAATGCATTGAAATCTTCATCAGATTCCTCAAACCATTCCTGAACAATGTGTGGCAGGGTGCATTATCCTGCTGAAAGAGGATCCACCAGGGACCACCATTGTCAAGTAAAGGTGTACCTGATCTGAAAGAGTTTTTAGAAAGGTGGCACGTGTCAAATTTACATCCACATGTTTGACCTGATCCAGGGTTTCCAAGCAGAACATTGCCCAGAGCATCACACTCCCTACACAGGCTTTTTGTCATCCACAGTGCATCTTAGTGCCATCACTTCCGGCACACGGGAAACATGATGTAAAAGAAAATGGGACTCATCGGACCAGGTGACCTTCTCACACTTTTCCAAAGTCCGCTTCCGATGCTTACGTCCCCATTGTAGACGCTTTCGATAGTGACAGCTAACATTATAGACATTCATCATGGACATTACTAATGGAACTAAAGCTAATGGAACTTTAACTTTCTCAATGAGAAACTGTCGGTTACTGATATTCTACTAAATATCAGAAAATTGGCTGGATGGATCCGAAAATTATAAAAAATTCATCTGTTTAACTCTGAGGGAGTTGTAAAAGGAGCCTATTTCAAAAAAAAAGTGGAGTATCCCTTTAAAATAAATGCATTACATTACATCTGTTTTTAAGTAAAGCATTACAAGAAGTACATTTAACAAAGGTTTTCTTGTTCATTTTAAGTAAAATTATTCCAAGTTGGGGTTACTTAAAAAGTATGATGCAAAAATGGTGCATATACTATATTTTAACTAAATCCAACACATCATTTTGTCAGTGTGACTATGATTAGTTAGATTGGTTCAGCTGTGTTCATCTCGTTATCGTTAGTATTTAAGTTCATGTGTGTTCTTTTGAGCTTGTCCAGTTGCGTTTGGAGGTATGCATGTTTGGATTCTTATATTAAACCTTGTATTGGAACTTTATTTGTCTTTTTCTTCTTCAGTCTGCCGAAGCACATGCATTATATTAAAACCATTACATTTTTTTTTAAATTGACAAAATTTTAAATTGCTAAATTAACAAAATTATAAAATAGTAATGAAGTAAATAAATGCTCTCAGTGTTCTGCAATTAAAAAAATGTTAGAAATTGAGTTTTGGACAAATCACCTTTTTATGTCTGGATTGGGCTACATTTCTTTCTTTTTTTCAATGGACAAACTTTTTTCTGATCTGTATAGTGGTGCCACTTTTCTTCACCTTGACTGAGATGAAATTCAGTCCCACTCCAGGCGCTGAAGGTGATCTGGAGGCCGTCAAACAGCTTGAGTTTCCAGCGTTACTCCTCCACCTCTGAAACAAGACCACATTTCAATCAAGGCCAGGTAGGTCAGTTTGCATTGAGAATTAACATTTTGCACAACGAATATACTGTATAAACTGTTGAACCAGAAGTGATGAAAAAAAGTCAAATGTTTGAACAGGTTTGCTTCAAGTTTTACCACTTTAATGAGAACCATGTACACTTTTGAACATTGCAGTATATCATTGAAGCCACCAGGGGGCATTAGTAGATTCTAACACAGGACTCAATACCTCTTGAACATGACTGCCCTGCAACTAACTTTGTAAGAAATAGAGAAAGAAAGAATGCAAACATAGGAAACCCTCTTACTGAATTTACATTCAATGGATATGGCACAAGTGACGCAACCTTAGCATGCCCACCCCCATCAAAGCATGCCGCCCTACCCATCTCATTATGTCTGATGCAAAAGAGCATCGGCAGAACAGCAGCCTGTGGGTGTCAGATCAGAGTACTTTCCTAGAGTGATCGCTGGCAAGAATAAAAGCTCTGCAGTGGATCTGAAAGACAAGAATGTAAATAAAAACACAGACAGAGCGGCACTTTAATGGCTTGTCACACTAGTGCACTATCACACTGCCCAGCGATGTAGCGGTCCCGCCACTGGTTTTATACAAGAAAGGGGATTAGCCAGTGGCCCACGGAAGCATTGCTGCGGCTTAAGCCATTTTGCGTGGACGGTGTGAGAGGCGGTGGGATAATGCCATTTCACATCTCTGTGTTTCAGAAGCTCATGGAACCTTTAGCATGATTTGGGCCTCTCTATCTGGTGCTGCAAAGTCCAGAAGAATGACTCTGAAAACAAAACGTCACCTATGGATGAGATTTCAGAATAAAAGCGCCACTTAATCTATAGTGAGGAATGTAGACTGAAGCATTTGACTTTAGGATTAAAACTGTGTGTGTTCTGTAAGATTGTATAGCCTACAAGCTGAAAAAAAGGAACTAAGTGTTAAAACATTTCTTTGTGTGGCTGTTGTACATTCCTACTTCAAATAACTTGTACAATATCAGAACAATCACACGTGCATGTCTTTTTGCTTGTCTGTATGGGTGTGTACTTGTAAATATACATCCTAGGAGTTTCTCAAAGGTCCGTTGATGGACACAATCTGGCATATGAGAGGGAAACATGTGTCCTCACACCTGCTTGAATCCTTTTTACCTCTAGATGATCGTATCCAACTCATCTTGACAACAACAAAAAAAAAAACTTATAACGACATTAGACTTAGACAAGACTTCCAGAAAGGAAATATTATACTGTAATTTTAATTTTACTGTAGTTGATTCACAGGAAAAGAACTACACAAGAGAACCAAAAAGTGCAGTAGGGCTATAGCCACACATTCAATGTAAAAACTTTCATATTTTTAGTAATTATTGAGTAATTAAGTATTAATTATAAGATTTAGAACATAATGGTGGGTGCAAGACACAAATAGCTACCAATCGGGTTCACAGTTTTGTACCCCTTATTGTGACTTTATAGTGATCGATTATAGTGAAAAATTGCGATCGGCAAGTATATCATCCCTTGGTGTCTCTTTTGAATTTGATCAAAGAATCCTGGGGGAAAAAAATGTTATCGGATTCCCACAAACATATTAAGCAGTGCATTTGTTGTTAGCATTGAAAAAAATAAGACATGCTAGAATGATTTCTGAAGGATGTGAATGAAGACTGAAGTATTGGCTGCTGAAAATTTAGATTTGCCTACAATATATTTAATTTTAATATGTCTTCCTTGATTTGATTGTTACTCATATTGACAAGCCAGTAAACCAAAACATCTACAAAGTGAATTGTCTTTGCTTAATTGGTCAAAAAGGGCCATGATTCATTTTCAGATGATCCCATTCCTTACCATAGACAAAATAAAGAATTCCCATATTTTAAACTTTAAATGCTGCAGATATTTTGCCATCTCCCTCATTCACGAATGTGCCACTTTGATTACTCATCGGTCACTCACATTAATCCTTATTTGCTCCAGTCAGAATGAAAGCCCTTGACCATTGCTTCTCCTGTCTGAGAACTTAAAACAGTTGTTCAGAGGCTCTCAGTCTCAAAGCAAAGCTTCCTGTTTATATAAAAGACACGTTTTTGGCACAGTGAAATCATATTTTAGTTGTTTTGTTAGCAAAGAGTAAATTGATTGATCATGAATAATACATTTGTTTTTG
Organism: Cyprinella lutrensis; assembly: GCA_027497675.1. NCBI lineage: Eukaryota > Metazoa > Chordata > Actinopteri > Cypriniformes > Leuciscidae > Cyprinella > Cyprinella lutrensis. The sequence goes on from JAOTRC010000004.1 coordinate 20,373,286, forward strand.
TTTTTTCGAACTCCTGCTTCTCTTTGAATGATATCACCCTCTACAAACTCCACTTTTGTAACTGTATATTCAGTGAACATGTTCTTCTCGTCGTGGCTTCCATCCCGTCCCCTGTCCTCGTCCTCACGTACGCCTCTGCTGTCGAGCTTGCCACATACTGCCCCAATCAGCTCCTCTCTACCCCCCTCAGATGGGCCCTGTGCGTCAGCGCTTGCTGGCAGGCATGCGGTGGGGTGTTTGGGCAAGCAGCGGGAGAGTTGATGCGTGTGTCAGAGAGACGCTCTCCCACATTCCCCCGGCGGCTGGCAGTGCGCCGGCTGTGGGAAGGGGGTTCGCCTCTTTCTCACGACCTCTCAGGTTCCTCAGCTCATCTGGGAGCTATTCATTTCCTGCCAGAAAACAGCCTTTCCCCTGCAACTGCAGGAGAGGGCGAGAGAGGGAAAAGGAGTGCGAATGAGAGAAAGAGGGCTGCATAGTGAGTCCAGAGCTTGGTACAGCAATCCCTGTGCTTAAATCATAAATCCCAGGCTTGTCAGGGCTACAATCAAAGACAAGGTGGTAATGATGACGAGTTAAGAGAGAAAGAAGGAGAGAGAGGGAGAGAATGAGGCAAAGAAAGAGAGCGAGAGAGAGAGAGTGTGTGCCATATGGTAACACTTAAAGCCAAGGAGGAAGCAGAGAGGGGGCTTTCGTTTAGTCCTTTTTATTTTTCTCCCTTTCCCCCCCTCCTCCTTTCTCCTCTCAAGCCTCTTGCATTTGCAGAGAGTGTGGGAAAAGTTAATTGACATACATGCCGGCTAACCCTCCGGTCATGTTGTGACATGTGCACGGGTGCCCCGGCACAGTGGTCAGTGCGCCAGTAACCTGAGACCCTCGTAAAGCTGTCCTCCAGAGGCAGGTTGCAGCAAGGCGTGCAGGGGGAAGCACGCCTGAAGGGGGTTGGGCGTTTTTTTTTTTTTTTGGGCTGCACTGCTCGCCTTGGAATAAACAGGAAATGAATGCATGGTCCACCACATCATTGGGGACCTGGTGAGGTGGTGTTGTGCTCAAAGTTAAGGTGAGCAAAGCAGGCGACCCATATGCGAGATGAGCATGTCCTTGCAGGCAACATGTGGTTCCAATCTCTATACTCTCGGCACCACAAAAGGTGTGATGGAAATTCAAAATGATTGCACTTATCTACACTTTGTGCCTCAAAGCAGGTAATTGCAAACACCTGCCATGCCCCCTTCAAAGAATGGCCACACTGAAATAGCTATAGGCAACACACACCTGGAAAACACAGGGATGCAAGAAGGAAACGTTTCATCATGTCTTTTTTTCATCAAGATCTTTTCCCATTTTACTCGAAACAAAGGCTATATGAGTTGTGTGTCAATATTTCTGCATCCCTTATGGCCACACGGAGATAAAAGCATATGTAGTCTAATAAAAAGGACTTTTCTCTACTTTTTCACTCTAAAAAATGCTGGGTCATTCGCATTCTCATCCCAAAGCGTTATATTTGACACTTTTGCAAAAGCGTAAAAATGCGGTGCTTATGGCACCCTTTAACGTCTAATTAGACGCTCCGGTTTTGGTTAAGTTTAGGTATGGTGTGGGG
>JAOTRC010000004.1:20390964-20401548 GCA_027497675.1 Cyprinella lutrensis
CCTTCATTCCTTCCTTTATGACATTCATTCATTCATTCATTCATTCATTCATTCATTCATTCATTCATTCAGTGTTCATTAGTTTATTACACTTTTTCTTTGATTCCTTTAATTGTTAATTTGTTCTTTCCTTCTGTTAGTATTCTTCATTCCTTCTCTTTTTTCTCTTTCTATACACGTTTCTTTGTATGGTAGTTAATTTCTTCATCAATTCATTCATCACTTCTTTCTATACAGTATTTCTTTCTTGCCTTCTTTCTTCCCTCTGTCTGCTTGTCCAATGCTTTTACCTTCCTTCCTTCCTTCCTTATGACATTATTTTTTTTTTTATTCTGTCATGTTCATTTACTTTTTCCTTGATCACTTTAATTGTTAATTTGTTCCAATTTCCACACCTTATCTGTTGTTTCTTTCTATCTTCTTCTGTCAGCCTGTCCATAGCTTCCTTTCTTTCCGTCTGATTGTCCTTCCTTCCTTGCTTACTTCGTTCTCTCTTTCTCATCGTTCTTTCTATCCCTCATTTCTTTCTCATTCTGTTAGTGGGTTTGACAGTGAAAGGAGAACGAGGAGAGTATCGATCCTCCCTAGTAGTGGAGTCAACCGCAGCCCCTGGAGGAGACTGAAGGGCAGAGAGAGCTTGACCCAGAGTCTGCTCTCCATTCACCTGCACTCAGCTGCAGCCCTCGGCACTATCAAGACAACCTCACTTCCCCACACTCATCTTCCTCCAGACTCATTAGTGTAGTTGAAAAGAGAGCACAATTACTTAATTGTTAATTATACAATTTATGGCTGGGGACAGTTTGAACCAATTACAGTTGGCTCATTTCTTGAAACATAAATTACATTCTCAGTCCTCTGAGTTCATTTTGTAAAACAGTCTTACAGTTCAGCACATTAGAGCTCACTTGCAAAAGCTCATATCTCTCCCAAAACTGTTTAGTCATGTTTCAAAACTATATTTCTTTTACATATAAAGAGTCAGTGCCACGAAAATGGAAAATATCCTTTTCAGTTGCTTTGGCTCATTTTTTTAAACAGACCAAACATTATCAACACTTGGTGCTTTTAACAAAATAACGTGGATGGTTCGGCAGAACACCATGGTTCACCTACAAAAGCTCATACCTCTCCCAAAACAGTTCACTCGTGTCAAAACTAAATTTCTTCTCATTTAAACAGTCAGTGCCCCCAAAATGCTTCATCTCTTTGGCATTGTGTAATCACTGCAAGTCAAAATGTTTAGATGTTTTGTCGGCAGAGGACCATCGAAATATCCCTCATATCCACCTTTTAGTCTTATCCCAGTCCTTCATTGACAATGGTTACTGTACTGTTCTTCTTCTTCGACGCCTTATCAGCACTCAGCTGGTGAGTCCAACGTGGGCTCCAATACGTTCACCTAGTTCTCTCCAAATATTTCTGTCCCGTGCCACAATTGATGACTGGTATAAACTCATACTTATTCGATATTCGATCAATCTTATCCATGTGGCCTTCGGTTTTCCTTGTTTTCGTTTACCATCTACTTTTCCTTGTTGTACCGTTCTCGCTAAACAGTCTTCATTCATTCTCAGCACATGCCCTGGCCACCTATGCTACCTCTCATATACTACTTGCACAATCATTTGATGGCACCCTGTATGCTGTTGTATTATCTTGTTATGGATTTTGTCTAAACTGCAACACTAAGTATCTTCCTTAGGGCAGCCATTTCGAATACAAGTTTTAATACGAGGTTTTTTTTTCTCTTCGGCTTTTTTTTCCGCTAATGGCTTTTTTTTTTTAAAAGGGTCCAAGTTTCACAGCGTATCTTGGTATGTATGCTGATTCCTCTTCCTTTCCATGTCTTTTGGAGATCACCCATTGAACTGAGCCCTGTTGCATTTCGGATCCAAATGTCTTGCATACAGTCAGTCTCCTTTTGCAGCTACTGTATTGTTGCTCCCAGGTATTTGAAGGTCTTACTTCCATGTTCTCCTCTCAATGAGACGTGTTGTTGTTCAATTACCTCCTCTTCTTTAGCTGTTGATCTTACCCACATCCATTAAGTCTTTATTGTTGATCTCTTGTCCGAACCTGTTGCTCTCCTCGTTTACGCTGTCGATTAATACTTGGCTATTTTGCAGAGTTTCAGCTATGAGACCAAAGTCGTCGGCAAATCTTAAGTTGCGTTGCAGCATGGTGTCTTTGTGCTCCTCGGCCTCTTCTCCCTATTCCACCACCAAGGACCCTTCCTCGTCCACCTCTTCTTCTTCCTCCTCTTCCTCTTCCTTGAGCAGGCAGTTGCCCTTGTTCATTTACTTGGCCAGGTGCCATTGTGCTGGTCCTGCATTGTCAAGCTCTTCATACATGTTTAGAGCATTCACAGCCATGGACAGCACCTGTCAGGTACTAACTAAACATACTGTTTTATTGGTCATCTGAGATGTGTGAAACTCCTCCTTCGTTAGTCAGGTTCTAGTTTCACCCTGACTGTCAATTGCTGTAATAAATTTAGTAAATGTTCCAATGGATTTATGTATGGTATTCATTGTATTATGTTCTTGACTAATTTGGTTAATTGAACAGACTATTGTGCATGTGATGACTTATACAATGAAATATTGCTAACAAGTTTTGGAGCGAACAACCATTAGACTGATAATCGACAATCAGTTTAGCTCAACGAAATCTATTCACTTGGGAATTGAATGAGAAATTCAATTCTGTTGTGAGCATTTGCCAAGTGGTTTGGTGGTTTGGTGGTTTGGAGGGTCCCCCCCCCCCACACACACACACACACACCACACCCGACAATCCTACTCACTTAGAACGTTTGATCTCTCAAATATGTCAGAAATGTTTCCATACTCCCCTATGATGGCAGCAGCATCAGGGTAAACCTAATCCTATAAGATATAGAATTGAATTGAAAAGCCCAAGGAGGTGGAAAGCTGCTTTCTGTGAAGAGGGAAAGGACAGGCTGATTGGAGGGGAGCTTGTCCTGTGGAGATTCTGTGATTCTGGATTCTGTTATATAAAGTGTACTGATGATTGAAAAGGTTTGGGTGTGGGGCTTATGTCACGGCTGTCAAGTCCATATAACGTTGACAGGCTGGGGCCTTTTTACCTCTTTCCCCGCTCCTCCTCCCCCCACCCCATGCTTGACAGCGCAGCGTGCAGAGTGTGGGAAAGGGCGGCCCAGGCACGCGCCAGATAAGATCACACAACAAACTGCCGGGCCTCTCCAGGGAGTGCCGCGCATGCTTTCAGAGGCAAACAGGCTCCCGCTGGCACGTAGAGAGGCCTGGACACACACACGCACATACACTGGCTCGCTGTTGTAGGGGCCCTTGAGAAGAAGGCCGAGTATGTCATCTCTCATTTCCTGTCCACTCACCCTCCATTTCCCCCCTTCTCAGTGTGAGTCATTTTGGTTAGCAAGTCCAAGCATTTTTTATTCACTGTTTATCTTTGAATGGTTCTTTTGACTGTTTTGTTTGTTGCCATTCGTGGACCTCTCATTCGACTTCCTGTCCTGATCTATTCAAATTGGTTTCCTTTTCTTCTTGTACTCTTCATCTGTTTTTCCTCCCCAAGAGTTCAAGAATCGTTTCACTGAAGAAAATAATGATAATAATAATAAAAACGAATGCCTGTGGTAAGTAAAGACATTTTATTGCTTACCTGCTACATACTTGGCAGCTGTATACTCTTCACAGCGATTGTTCATTTTTCAATTCAAGTTCGATTGTTCAATTCATGTTCGATTGTTCATAATTGATCAAAAGAGCAAGTGTTCGATGGTTGATTTGGTTCTTGTCTTAGATCACTTATGAAAAACCTATAAAAACACATTGAGGTGTAAATTAAATAAATAAGTGTATATAAAAAAATGTATTCCATCCAATACTGAAAAGTATGTACAGTATGTTATGTGTTAGCTTAGCAAAATGCTAATGTTCAACTGTATTGAAAAGTGGAGTGGAGTGCAAAACGTGAATGTTTTAAATTTGGGCAGTTATGGGGTTGGTTAAGATGCCTTTGTAGAAAATCAGCAGTGAAGCAGCTCGCTAGATTTTGTTAGGATTCACTGTTTTGAAGGGTTCACTGTTATAGTATGATGTGTAAACTTGTTGGGGGAAGAAATCAATCCATCTGCCCATCGTATTCTTCCATCTCTTCTCATCCACAGTCTCACAACTCATATATTATCAAGCTATGTGTTGTGTTACGCTGCCTCACCATCCTCCTCAACACACGAGCAATACAGTTACCATTACATTTTACTAAGCCATTTTGTCTTATTTATGTAATTCATATTTATGCAGATTGTAAATGCTACCGAGTATGTTTTTAGGCATCCGTAAGCAGCCATAAAATGTGCGTGGTGGTGAGCGTTTCCCTGGTGTCTCTTCGTGAATGTCTAAATACTCCTCCAAAACAGAATTAGGAGGCAGAGGTCAAGAGAGATACTCTTATCCCAGAGCTATGTACTATCTTTCTCCCTCTCTTTTTCACACAGACAAGGAGCTCACTCATACAAAGGGAGTTTGAGAAGCTATTCTCCCAGGTACTTTCTCCTAATGGCAAACACTGCACACCCACACACACGCCTACTTGCGAAGAGACACACAGGCCAAAATAAAGATCAACACACAGACTGACAGGCACATACAAGGAGTTACGTATTATCGAATGTGAAAGCTTATTCAGGGCACACACAATTTGAGCATTCGCACGCTTGATTCTTGCCGGCATGTCAGAATAGATTTCCTTCCCTTTAACTAAATATTTACATAGGTTTGGACAGGGGTCAGGTTGGTGAAAACAAAATAGACAGTTTTTTTCCCGTGGAAGACAGCTGCCCACAGAGTAGGATCTTAAAGGCATTTGTATGCTTGTATAGATATTAAAGGTATCACTCAAAAAATGTCAACTCTTACATTATTTACATACCCTCATGTTGTTCCAAATTAATATGGATTTTTTTTTTCATGTAATGCTGAAAAAAGCGATATTAGACTCTATGACTTACACTGAATGGACAAACATATCTATCTGTGTTCCATAGAAGAAAGAAATTCATAAATATTTGGAATGGCATGGGGTCAAGTACAAGATAACAAAATTTTCGTTTTTGGGTGTCCCTTTAAATATTGATTTTTGTGATTTTGAGCTTGAATTTTAGGTAACAACGACTTTCATAGTATGGCCAAAAACAGTTGAAACATTCATTAAAAATATCTTCGTTTGTGTTCCACAGAAGCAAAAAACGGCATATGAGTTTGCAACAACATGAGGGTAAATATTGAAAGATTTTTCATTTTTGGGTGAACTTCCCCTTTTAGACAAAAACAGCATGTTTGCTACAAATAGTAAAATAATTTAATTAACTAACGAAAAAAATACAATAAATTAGACCAAAAACTTGGACTCCTCACCAACTGTCACAACAGTTTGAGAAACGTGGGGTCAGTGGAAGGTCTGCTCTAATGGGTGATCCTGTGCAGGGTAATTGGGGCCCTGCAGATCAAACGGGAACCTTCATTAGCAGAACTCAAGGGGCCACTAATCCAACATGTTCACACACACCAGGAGAACAGAACGGATGGGGTTGATGAGGGTGTAAGTGTGCAAAGGGGGTGCTCTGCCTGGCGCCCGCCTCGGCGAGCAAAACATCTCACCCATAGATCAAAGACCCTCAACATCTCTGAGCCGTCCTGGGAGGAGAAAAAAAAGGGAGAAGAAAAGCAGAGAGAACTAGTACTTCTTGTGACTGGCACAAGGTAATCCACCTCGTGCTTATAGATGAGCCGTGGACTTACGGCTAATAAATTCATACTCGTTTTATTGTAATAGTACTGTAATGCTGAAGGTTTGTTTCCTTACTCATGCTCTTTGATCCCAAAGGAAACCAAAGTCGCAATGAAGAGGAGTGGAATGATGACAGGAGGTCTGACTCCAAAAGCGGCTCCTAATTATCCTAGAAGTTACTGTGTCAGAGGTAAGAGAGGGCTACAGCCCCTTCCTCCGTTTCCTGCCTTTGTTGCTGTTTTGGGGCACACGGAATTAGCACCAAGCTGATTTCCAGCCCTCTTTTACGTTTTTCTCCCAGGGCCGGGCTTGCTCGGTCATCTGGAGATGTTTTCATCTTGACCCTGACCAAGGGGGGTTCAGGAGCCTCGCTTAATTGCCAATTTGTGATTCAGTTGAGTCCCATTGCAGATGGGCACTCAAGTAAGAAATGATTTGGCCTCCTTTCATCAGCTGCCCCACCCTGCCACCCGCCCCGTTTTTTTTTTTACTCCCGTCCTGCTCGGGTGTCTCTTTCCAGTTTCTCTTTTTCCTTCTCTTGTCGTCTCCTAACCCGTGTTTTAAATCAAAGCTAATGGGTGGTCTGTCGTCTGCGAAGGCAGTTTTTGGTTTCCCAAGCCCTGTGCTTTTCTGTGCTGAGATTCTAATTGCCAAGAGGGTGACCTCCTCGTTCCTTTAAAATCACACCATGCAGAACGTTTATTTAGGAGGCACAGGGGAGAGGAAGAGGCAGGGCCACGTGGCCTTGGCTGCCACTTCAAAGCCTGGTCACAGAGAGGAGGAGGGAAGAGGCGACGTTCAATGATTGCTTGGGAGAAACCGAAAAAGCACAACAGTCACATGACAAGATCAGCAATCCCGCTCCATCGCACACAAACGCCAAAAGCACATCCTTTGTTTAGATTTATTGAAAATTCTGTCAGAAATGAGCAAGTGTTCTTAATGATAGTGCCAGACAGCCACCTGTTTCATGGACTTTCACCGTCACAGTGGAGTGAAGACCTTCTTGATGTTTATCCCAGATGAGTCTTACAGATGGAGAGGGGGAAACAGAACAGGATGTTGGACTCACTGGTCAATTGTCAAAAGTGGGCGTTGCGTGACTCATTTTTGTCAGATATGATTTTTTTTGTCTGGATAGGAATGAAATGGTAAAATCTCAATATCTTCAAGCCAGGTTATGTTACAAGTCCATTGCCGGTTAAAAGTTTGAGGACTGGTTACTCCAGTCACATCATCCTTCCGAAATCATTCCAATCTGATGATGTGTTGCTCAAAAATAGTTCTTATTATAATCAATGATAAAAACAGTTGTGCTGTTTAAATATTTTTCTGGAAACCATGATAGCTTTATTTATACTGTTTTGAGGATCCTTTGATCAACAAAAAAGTTCATATGGACAACATTTATTTGAAATAGAAATGTTTTGTAACAATTATTGTTATTGCAATTTTGCTGAATAAAAGACGAAAAGTTTACACAGGAACGATAGCGGGTGAAAACGTAAAAATATTGTATGTATCAGGCCGAGTCGGTTACATACATGTTACCAAGTTGGTACATGTAACAAGTACTTGAATATGTTACTAAGGTAAAAAGCCTGGAGTTACACATGGTCATTTGTACCTTCTAAAATAAAGTGTACCAAGGTTGTACTTAAGTGCACTTCATGTGTATCGACATATCTTATCCATCTGAATTAACCCTCTAGTTTACAGATTAAATAAATGCAGTAGCTTCTTAATTACATTCAATTTACAAAATATTACACATGTAAGCAACGCAAAATGAAGTATATCAATAGTGTACTACATGAGTATCTACAAACCTTATCCATATGTACTTTAGTTTGAATTAGGCTTACTCCCTCGTTCAAAGCATAAATGCATGCGGTAGCTTCCTAATTACATCGCAATTACATAATATTACACAGGGATAAGCTACGTAAAATAAAGTGTATCAACATTATCAAGATACTACACATGAAGAACACTTAAGTAAAATCTTGATACACTTTTTATTAAAAGGTACAAAATGACCACGTGTAACTGCAGGCTTTTTTCATAATAACATATTTAAGTACTTGTTACATTGAGTAGTACAAAGTATTTTCTTATATAATTACATTGTACCAAGTCGATAACACGTACATAACCGACTTGGCCTGTTACATGTAACAGTAGCTACCTATTACATATGTGTAATTACAATCTGTTTGTACAGGCATGTTCAACCATGTTCAACATCAACGAGAACTGGCAAGGGACTGAACATAACAGGGAGTATAAATACACAGCATGAAATGAAGAAACTACAGGTGGAGGAAGATAACTAATCAGGGACTAACAAGAACAGGTGCAGACATAGCGTCATTTTGACAAGTAGGCTACATGTTAATTATTATTACTCAGTACTTTGTTATGAACGTGAACAGACAGATAAAGATTGGTCGAAACATATCCTGTTTGATAATAACTCTACTAACTTATAGCCACTTACAGTCTTCATTTTTGGGCCATCACATGTTCATTTACTCAGTAGGTTGAATACATGACATTTTGTTGAGTGTCATGTCATTAGAAAGACATTTACTACATTGAAACACACTTCCTCTCAGTACAAATAAACAAGACAGCTATAGTTTCCCTCCTACACACCAGACAGACTCTAAAAATACGCACAGACACGCCTGCACACACTCGTACACTCACCCTGGACGAGAGAGGGTTAAGAGCACAACGTGGGTTACACACACACACCTCCCTCTATATCTCCACACCGGTGCGAGTGCCAAGGGCGGAACACCACCCCTTCGAACACACACACACTCATAAATACACACACATACACACATGTAGCCTTGCCACCCCCCTTCCCTCTCTCTTCTCCTCTCCTCCGCCAGGCTGTGCTTCTGACGCTCAGTACTGGCTCAGGCCCCACCGGCCACAGGCTGTGGAATGTGTGAGAGCCATGTGTCAAATCCCCAGACTGTGGGAAAGTGCTGCTCTCTGCTGAACTCTCCCCCTCTCCTCCCTCCCTCGCTCTCTCTCTCCACCGCTCTCTCCTCTGGCACTCTCCCGGCGACCGCCCTGCCCCACGTCGGCCGCACACAGGAAATGGAGGGGGCTGCCAAAAGCGCGTCGCCTGGAACTATGACTTCCGAAGAACGTTTTCACGCCAATACCAGCCCCCCTCCCCTCCTTCTCTCTTCTCTATCCTCTCCCACCCTCCTACTAGTCTTCTTGGTGGGTGAACTGGGCCTAAGGAGTAGAGCTGTGCTGTGTTTCTTTATCGTTTTCTGTTGCAAGTGCATTCATGTATGCTTTAAAAAAAGATTTTTAGCTCCATGTTTTATTTATTTGTTAGTTAATTTGTTTGTTTGTTTGTTTGTTTCAAAAAGTATTCTTTTTGTTGATTGATTGATTGATTGATTGATTGATTGATTGATTGATTGATTCATTCATTCATTCATTCGATTGATTGATTCATTGATCATTCAAATTTTTCAGATTTGTTTATGTATTTGTTTCTTCATTTTTGTTTCTTCAAGTTCTTCTTCTCTGAGAAACAAGGATCTTGGTTTGTATACTTATTTCCTGCAAGAGCATATTTTATATAAAAAACACTTGATTTGATTTTTTTTGTCTTTAGATATTCATGAATCATGAGATTGTGAATTCCTGTCACCTAAACAGATGATTGACAGATTGAGATTTACATTGACAAGAGTGACAAGGCAGGCCACATATGGGCAGGACAGTGTCCGAGAACCGAGACTGTACATAAAATATAAACACTGTTTAAAAAAAGCTGGGAACAAATGAAAGAGAAGAGTGTTTGCCTTTCTCTTATCTAGAAATCGTTCTAAAAATACCACTGTACACCTGCCACAGACCAGCCATACACTATGCCTCATGAATAGACACACACTCACACACAGATTTAAAGCTAATGACATCAACAGCCGCTGTTCATGTGTGTTCTAATGATCCTCTCAGTAAGTGTGTGGGAGGACAGAGGTCAAAAGGCGCCAACTGATCCTGCTCACTTGTTGACAAACAATGACAAGTGCAAGTGGCAGCACTCACTCAAAAATGCTGTTAACTACTATCTTGGACAGCTCACTCCTGGCATTTCAATGCGCTTATGGTTCTGAAAGCCTATAGGCTCAGTTCTGAATGAACAGAGGTGCATGAGTCTTGTCAATTTTGGGGGGCAGCCGTGACAGTGAAGTGTTCTGGAAAGCATCCACCTTCCTGTTTGGCAGTGTGGCATTTCAAAGACTGCTGAATTGGCACAATAAGAATCAGTTCTCTGTGTAATGTTTGAACACAGTCACAGCAGTTCAACGTCAGTCACTGGACCTAGAGTTCTCACTGGTAACTCCAACACCACTCCCAACTGTGGGAAAAACTCGAAGACTATATCTACCTCTGTTTATTTTATGGACCAGTGCCACCTGCCAGGTTTTTTCACAGGCTTTTCAAAAGTTAGACATTCAATCTGTGCATTTTGTTTATTTGATCCGACTCCGGCAGATTTAAACAGGCAAGCTGAAATATAATGGATGGACTCAAACTAAATGAGTCAGCAGAGTTCATAAGCCAGTGAAAATCGAACTTACGGTCACACTTTAGTTTAGGGTCCAGATCTCTCTATTTACATACTATCAACTACAACCTTTGCATCAATAAACTCCTAATAACGGCTGATTAATAGATTAATAGTTAGTAAGTTGTTAAATTTAGGGTATGATTAGGTGTGTAGAATACCTTCAGACAAAT